>CM021103.1:351149630-351389968 GCA_007115665.2 Sequoiadendron giganteum | reverse complement strand
TGAACAAAGTTTCTTGTGTGTCCTCCTCACATTATCATTTGGTAATTAAAGTTTACAAGTGTCTTCAATTTTGTGTCACCCTTTGATGCAAAAATCAAATTATCCTTTCCCCTTGTGCATTCATGTGATCCTGGGTGTAAGAGAAATGGTTATTGCCTCTAGAAGTTGGGTCTTCCTTAGTGGGAAAAATTACTCACCCCAAAGCGACTCAGACCGACAATGAAGCTCTTTGGCTGAGCTACCCCCAACTGGTATATAAATGTGAATCCTAAGGGAAAGCCTAGGATTACAAGTGCCGATGTGTCATACAGACCAAGTAGTACTCCCCAAAACCCTATTGAGCATAACCTCTTTAGGCTGGAGTGCCTCCTAAATAGAGCTTAATCTTGTGCCTCATGTATGGCCACTCAAACGGGGGTCCCGAACTAAAAACCTTTGTGTAGTTTCCAAAATCCTTCTATTTGCTAGCGCAACAACGATCATTGTGAAGGCATCCACATTCTCGCAGTTCTTAGTAGAGGTGATCAACCTACCATGGGAGTTTTTGGGGGTTGGAAGCTTGGTTGGCTTAAGAAGTGAGTGCAATGTAAGGTGGAGCTTGTGCGGCCAATCTTTTGGATTCACATGCTAATAATAAGTGCAGTTGGGGAAACTCACGTGGAATCTAGCAAATATTGTCCTTGCCTAACCTAGGATTGTGCTTGTATAACTGTGCTTGATCAAGGACAAAATATTGTGTTTTCCAAGTGTTTTCTCAAACATTCAAACAAACAAACACCATTACACAAATCTGGAAACATACACATTCAACTTGAAACAATTCCAAATTTTGCATTCTAAAACCCAAGACCAAACTTGTGCAATTTGATATCAAACAACCTCTATAGAAAATCAGAAAGAAAATTGCTCAAATATTCCATTAGTGACATCTTTAGTTTTCATTTACCCATAGGTTCATCCTTGCATATCATATCCTTGGTAATAGGGTCATTATCATTCCACCATTCCTTAATCTTGCTCTTAGTTACATTGGCACTTTGCATCCTTATATCCTTGAAAATCACAAAAAAATAGCATAGTTTCATATCCATTTTGCATTGGAACCTTGCATTGTCATCCAAAGGTCACAATTTTTTTATGGTCCTCACCAATTTTTCCTTATCCATCCTAATCAAAATTCATGATCATGTCTTCACTCTGCCTTGATCTTCTTCATAGTCAAGATGAATACCAATCAATCCTCAATTGTCAATACCAACCACTCACATACCCTTCTTACGAACAATCCATAAAATTTAGTCCTTCATCCATCTACCCTCAGTATCAAGAGTCCCTTAGCACAATCCATGCCATTTGTAGTGCCCCGCCACGCAACCCTAGAGGAAGTTTCAATTCGCTACAAAAGTGTACTAATTTTTTTTTTGTTAAAGTGTATTATACATACATGTTCACCTAAATTGACAACCTCCCCTAAGGCTACGTAACTGAGATTACTTAAACCCCATTAACATACAACATCTTAATTACATTGCTTTAATTAACTCAAGTAAAGACATACATCTAACATAGGTAAATATAATATAAAATAGATTAACCATCACATAATTCCATTATAAAATTCCATTACAAGTTTACAATCCTCCTCATACAACAAGAGGGGTAAATACAACTGAGACATGAAGAGATACAATGGTAACTGAAGAGAGTAACAATATCTGCAAGCTGTCCAACTGGATGTCTCGCTTCCACGAACTGAAGAACAAAGGGGGACCCAACGGTTTTGGTGCATGTTCCTCCCTACCATGTGGTACCCGTAGGCCCAGCCCCCATGCTAGGAAATAGTAACAAAGTAACATGGACAAGAAATCTATTACCTCTAACCAAAGGCAGACTCATACTGACACATACTGACTCAACCAACATATGCACAATATAAATCTAACGCTACATGGTTACATTGCTTCCAGACATATAATAATCAAGTGTGCTAAAGAAACCATACACACAACATACAAACAAGGTTATCCTAGATGTTTGAGAATATTTTAATTTGAAAATTGAAACGATGGATCTATAGTTTTTGTTTTCTAAACAATTTCCTACAGTAAATAAATTGAATTTTCACAACCATTAAATTGAAAATTGCAATAAACATCAAGTATAAAACCTGGAATATGATGCTACAGAAGATGAAGAAAATTTCTTGATAGAAGCCTCCTCTGTGCTTTTCCGCAAAGCGCAAACAATTCCAATTCCAAAAACCAAAGTTTGATTCAAATCCCTGTTTGTGCAATTCTTCAAACTTCCCAAAATACTCTGAACAATAATAATCCTCTTCCAAAACTTTTCTCCTTCTTCCTTCCTCTTTTTAAAATTGAAACATGCATTCATATTAAAACTAAAATATCTAACCTAACCCTAATTTCCTTTTCGCATGCAAAATAAAAATAGATATTTATTTCCTTTTCCCATTTTCGAAAACTTCAAATTGATTTCTAAATGCAATTTCACTTTTCTTTCAATTCTTTTAATTTAATTTAATTTAATTTAATGCAATAAACATAATTAATTAATTTTAATTATTTAATAATTAAATTCAATCTTTTCCAAGATTAATTTAATTAATTAAATAAATTTAAATTTAATTAATACAATTTCATAATCAACATATATATTTCATCTAAGCATATATATCACTTAATATTAAAATAAACTCTACTTTCAACAATACAATATTTCTAACATTTTAATTAAATAACAAAACATCTAATTAAATCATAAACATTAAACCAAGTAGACTCAACTCACAAACAGAACGAACGACACACTAAGGCTAGGGCATAGACCTGACACATGTTACCCAGTTACTATCTCCCTTTCCACATAACCGTTGGATCGACACGCTCAGACCTGTGAAACCAGGTGGAGTCGGTGTCATGTACCTGCAACCTGCAACCAAATAACAACATAATACATATATCCAGTATATAATACACACCGTGAAGAAGAAATCACGGATTCGCAGGGCGCAAGGCGAGTGATGTGAAACCGTCTTCTTCACCAATACACTCATCAAAGACTGACATTACATTATAATCATAAATCATGTAATACAATATCTCATGCTAAATCCACTAACATCAATAATCAATAAAGCATGTGTCACAGTAGTTGGATAATCCACATCACACAATAATCAATGTCGCTCAATAATAGCGATCAAAACATCATAACAAAGCGTATCCAATATCAAGGTATCAACAACCAAATAAAGCATAAAGCAAACTACACAAAAGCTAACCGGAGGGGTATTACACCATTGATCCACAACAAATGTCCATTAGTCATCCCTATCCTAACTTTGACAAGGGAAACCAACCTTCCACTAGTCCATTTCAATCCTCCACATCCTATCATAATCCATCATCCACTAGCCCATTCTAATCATCAACATCTTATCCTAGTCCATCATCCACTAGTCCATTTCCATTGACTCCATCCCAAGCTACATTTGGTTAGGGTCTCCAAAACCACATCACATTGCCTATATCTTGGGATACATGTCAAAATAAAAGTCCAAAGCATGACATCATAGCTTCACCTTCATGTCAAGATCAAAGTAGTCCATCACATGAACCCATCCTTAAGTCCATCCAAGAATTCCTTCTAGATAATCATGGCATTCAAAATACACCTATCCTTGCTCAAGAGTATATTCACAACCATGTTGTCCAAGATACACCTATTTTTGACCAAGATCCTACCATTGAACAAGAAATCCAAAATGATCCTCTCATAAACCTTTATACCATCCATGACCAAACATTTGAAGATAGTCCTATCCAAACTCCAAACACCTCCATTTCTCAAAATGAGACACTTTCCTCCTTTGGACACATAGATAATGAAATGAATGATACAGATAACATCAAAGAAGAGCATAAAGCAACTACTATTGATCAAGTCAGAGGAGAACACAAAGAAGCTACTATGGATCAAGTCAAAGAAGAAGATACAAAATCTACCATAGATCAAATCAACATCCCAAATGATCAAGAAGAAACAAGCATGATGAATGATAAATCCAAAATATCCTATCAAATAGGATCATCCACCTTTGTCAAAGCAGGCTTTCTTGTAGATGAGAAAATTTTGAGTGATGGTTTCCAGCTAAATAGTGATGGGTTTGCATCTTGCTTTCAAAGTAAAAAATACCCCATCACAAATAGAATATTTCAGAGCATGCAGTATAAAGGAAGAGGACTAGGCCTAGATGAGCAAGGAATTATAGAACCGGTACAATTTTATGCAAATACTAGACATCAAAGTCTTGGTTATTCTTTAATCAAAGAATCAAATGATGTTAGTGGTGCCTCCTCGATATTGGGGGAAAATTTATCTGATATAAACATCAAAATGGGGTCCATGAGTAGTCATTGTCATAAGGTTTCTGCCAACACTCCTTCCATACATACCATAAACCATCATTCCAACATGAATGAATCTTCTATTTGGAACCAACAAAAAGAAAATTATTATAAATCCAAAGTTCAAAATCAAATTTCAAAGGCCATTAAATCAAACAAAAATACAAGTGGACAAATAAAGTTAAAATGGATCCCAAAGAAAATTGGATCAAGCAAAGAAAATATTCCAAATTTAAAATTCAGTCAAAATATGGAGCCACAAGAAAAGAGGACTCCCACATATAGTAAATGTCCACCTCCTTCAAAATGGTCATCAAGAAAGGCATATAAAAATGTTGGTTCCAAACACTATCTCAATCAAAATTCCAAACTCCATCATCCACCATCCCAAGTTTGGAAAATAAAAACTACTACATCCAAACGTCCAAATAATCCTTCCATGGCTACCATCATCCATCATTCCAAAACTTATACCTCACGAATTTGTTGCATCTTGGCAGAAACTCTTTATCATAAGGACTCTCATGGTACTCTACCACGATGTGTGTGTTTCGATAAGGCCAAACCTAATATCAAAGAGGATCACAATGACATCGATTAGTTGTATGCAAGTGTTATGATCCTAACAAGACAACTACTCCATAAAGGTAACTATTGGCATATCATGACACCAGTATCTACATCAACACCATCAAAAGATTAAGAACAATCAACAGTCATCCAAACTATCAAATCGATATAAAAAGTCAAAAAATATTTCACCTTGATGAAAACCTGGCAAGCAGGCATCTTGTGTGACATCATCAAAATGAAAGAAAAAAAATAGTAAAGAGAAAAAATTCGTCCAATAGTGAAAACCATTTTTATGGCACTTTGGATAAGTACCATGATGAAAATCTGGCAAACAGGCATCATGTGTAAGAGAAATTATCTATGTGGATTATTACACTTGGGGGCAAGTTGTCTCATCTCCCATGCCTTTCTCATAGAATTTCCATCTATCTATCCAATCCATATCATTTCCATACATTTTCCCACCTACCTTGATCTTGATAAGAAATGGGGTACAAACATAAATCATGCTTTGGAAAAATTTTGGACATGTCTATCCTTTGGTCATACACTACCCATGAAATATCATATCATTTCCTTCATAGAATTTATCCAAACCCATATCTTGGAGAAAACAAATTTTTCCTATGTGAAATAGTCCTTGGAGATCATATCCTAATTCTTCCATCCAATAATCCTCATGTCTCTTATCCTTTGCCAAAAGCAATCCATTATCTTTTCATACCTATTGTTGGACTTGGTTTCCCTTGTTATTGGTTTAAGGATTCTAATCACTTATCCAAGTTCCCTCCATAATCCCATCTGGTCCTAAGGTTAGTCATTCCAAATGCAATGAGTCTAATCCATACAATATTGCTATGCAACCTAGCACATCATCCAAAACATTCCTTGGCTTTGTTCCTAGCCCTTGCTACAAACCTTGATCCTTTAGTCACATAATCATCATCCTCATGTTGTTTCGGGATGTGTCCTTCCCCTATCAAACAACGTTGTCATCATCATCATCACCTATCAATTGGTTTTCAGCTTGACTAGGGGCAAGATCATGTTCATCCTTGGATTCTTGTGCATGCCTTTTTGGTTGATTGTGGGTATCTTTCACATGCATTTTCCATGATCCTATAGTTATCATCCATAATAAAGTCTCATTCATCCATAATAAAGCTTCATCGTCCTTCCACAACTAAAGACCACCGAAATTTAGCATCCTTCGCTTTCATATCCATCTGACTGGGAGCAATTCCTTGACTTACATCTTCATGGGAAATAATACATGGTATCAACCCTTTAAAACTTTCAAAATCATAAAAATCATAAAATGTCTTGAAAAAATCCAAAAAAACCATAAAATCTTGAAAAAAATCCAAAAAAAAAACATAAAATTTCAAAATCCAAAAAAATCAAAAAGCTTCAAAAATCCCAAAAACAGAGTCTAAGTCTGAGTCTGAATCAATTTTGTTAGAGTGGTCGAACTATGTTGCCTCTGTGTGTTTGCTACATAGGCAGGGCTCATCTTAAATGATCCCTGAGGCATTAGGTCAGTCCCTTTAGGTTGTCCAAATAACATCATGACCCGGTATTTTGTGAATAAGACAAAGTCAAGTCGATCTCTTTGTGCATTGCTACGTAGGCAAGGCCATCTATCGATGAGCCCCCAAGGCCCCCTAGGTCAAGTCCTTTAGGGTTCATCGAGTTGGGTCATGTCCTTGATCCGAAAGCAATCATCATTCAAACTACTTCAAGAAACAACAAACAAATTAAATCTTTCATCAATCAATTATCTTATCATCAACTCAATCAGGTCACTAGTCTTATATCAGAATGGGGCATTATGTCATTTGTCTCATTCAATCTTATCTCTTGTCTTTTATCAGGATACGTCCTTCCTGGGATTAGACTTTCTCAACCTTGTCATTTACCTTAAGCAGGATGTGTCCTTGCAGTTAGGTGTCATGTCAACACTTGTCACTTGGTCAACTTTATCAGATGTGTCCTCTACCTAAACATGATGTGTCCTTCCTACGGTTGGGTATCATCACATCGCTTGGTCATATTCATCAAATATTTGTCAAACAATCAAACAATCTTGTCAACTTTGTCAATCAATCTTTCCTTAATCAGGATGTGTCCTTCCTGAAATCGAGCATTATCATTATCAATCAACTTTGTCACACCACTCAATCTTATCAGCTTGGTCAATCAATCTTTCCTTCATCAGGATGTGTCCTTCCTAAGGCTAGGCATGGTCAATTAAATCACTTTATCAATCCTTATCAACCTATCAATCAACTTCGGTCATCTTGGTCAACCTAATCAACCAACCAAACAATCATCATTATCACTAGAAAACACTCTCTTGGCAAACACTTTGTTGGTCTGGATTTTCTTATCTTTTTGATTGGTTTTGGGTCATGTTACTAGTCTCCTCGAGGATGTCCTATCAATGGATTTAGAGGGACAATGATGGATCATGGCCTCTTTTCTTTGTTTGCTGCATGTGGTTTGTCTTGGCAAAAAGACTGGGACAATCGGGTCCCTAGTATGAGTTGGGGCATTCCTTGTCTTTTTTGATTGTTTGTCTCTCCCAAATGGTCACCTTGCACACCTTGGTTTATGTCATACCATGGTGTTTGTGGTCCATTTGTGACATTTTTGATGCCCAATGATGATAAATATAACAATGTAAGCATGAAAGTTGGTTCCCTTATCATTTCCTGTCTATCTTCTTTCCCCTTTTCATGCTAACATCCCATCTCCCTCATTTTTTCCATGCTAACATTTCTTCCATCTTTCATCCTCTAGTCTTCTCTTCCATTTCGAGAGCACATTCATATTCTTTGAACCCGCATGTCCTCTCGAGGGGGCATACCACAACCCTCTTGGTCATCCTTCCCCTTTCTCTTTACACTGGGGCATATTTCAGAATTAAATTTCTTTGACACAAGCGATGAACTGCATTATGTCAAAGAGGGGCAAAATGTAGACACTGAAAAATGTCCTAAGATCTACAAGCAACATTTTTCCTTAGTCATCATCCTCTAATAATTAAATAATTTTAATTATTTAATTATTCCTGATCATATTCCTTTATTAATTAAATGATTTTTTAATTATTTAATTAATTCACTTTCTAATATTTATTCTATCCTGATCAATTAAAATAAATTAATTGCGTCACTAATACCCCTTTCTTCAATAATTAAATAAATCATTATTTATTTAATTATTTATCTTTCATCACATGTCTATAGTCAGATAATAATAATTATTTGACCTTTTATTCTTCTATAATTAAATAATTGATGAAATTATTTATTTTGTGTCATTCTTCTCCTTTAAATAATTGATCCAAATCAATTATCCATATTTAATTTCTATCTCCTCCTTTAATTAAATTTATGAATTTAATTAAATCTCATTTTTCATTTCCTCCAAATAAATTATTTAAAATAAATTATTTATTTGCCACTTCTCATCCTCCTCCATTTTCGAATAAATAATTTAACCCTCCATTTTGGTCAAAGATCCCTATCATTATTTCATGTCATAGCCTGCATGTATTGCATGTCTGTCATAGCCATCATGTGTCATAGCCATCAAGCATCATAGCCGTCAACATCATATTTTTTCCATGCACGACATATTCTAGTTGCATCAATTTTCAACCGTAGATCTTGGCATCTTTTTAGAAACCCGATCTTGGCCATCCATTTCATAACCTCCATCTCATGAATCCTCATATGTTGATCTTAGAATCTTTCTAGAAGATCAATCTCATCCATCCATTCAAATGGTTGTCTATAAAAGCAACCTTTCTCCTCCATTTTTGATTTAACAACTAATTATCTCCAACTTTCTACTTATTATTTTGTAGGTATTTGCACATGTGAAGCAACAAATCTGAGCGAAAATATTGTAAAAAGGAGAAATAGGAGAGAAAGAGAAGTGATGCAAGATCAAGCATGGGGAGTGTTTTGATTTAATTCTTTTATTTTCCTTATGATTTCATTGTTTTTTCTTGTTTGGATGAGGTTAATAGTTTAGAAGTGTTGGCCGTCACTTAATCTAATCTATTTTATTTTCCCCATCTTACATCCTCAATGAGGTGAAATATTATTATGTGGAATACGTTACATGTATTTGTCTATGAATTTAAGAAATCATTTTTGGTGTCAATTGTGCTTGAAACTTCTTGAGGCTGGTTAATGTAAATTACATTATTAAGTGTTAAATTCTTGTTCCTTATTTGAGATTTTACAATGATTTGGTTGGGATATAGCCTTGCACCGTATTTATGCTATCATATGATGGAATTTGAATGTTACAAGATCTACGTTGTATTGGAGATGTGTATATTCATGTTTTTATTTTTGCGTGCATGTTGGCTATCCTCGTCATTGTCAGTAAGTATGTTTTGTATATAGGAGGAGTGGATTTTGTTAGGGGCCAAAACCCTAAGTGGTTACCAGGGTAACCTATTAGAAGTAGATAATCCAATGAAAACCATAAACTTAATGTGTTAGGGGTTGGGTAGTATTCACTTAATAACTCAGATAATTGTTTTTCCTCCCCTCATACCTTAATGCTTGTTTAGATTAAGGGTAGGTTGAGATGGCCTGGAATGGCTTAGTCATTCACTTTTTCTTCTTGAATAGTGTTTCGATTCCACATAATTTTATTTAGGGGCCGAGAATCGGTAGAGATTGCCAAGGTAACTCAGGACGAGGGTCGGTAATCCAGGAATATTCACTAGGGTAACCCAAACAACTATGTGATGACACTCTTATCTGTGTACATGTTTGTGGTCTCTTTTGTAGAGTCACTTGTGGTTATGTTGTTTCCTTTGGGAGTTTTTTTAGTGTCATTTGGTTTTGATGTTGTTATGTTGTCATGTGTATGTCAACCATGTGATGTATGTTCTATCTTATTGTATATATGTGCAACTTGTGGACCTGATACTATCACGTAGCATGAGGGATGGGATTTTGAGTACCACATGGTTGGAGGGAATGTGCTCTATCCTCCATTAGGTCCCCTTGCAAGTGATGTGTTTCGAGATGAGATTGTTCTTGAAAGGTTCCTGGATTCACTTTGTTCATGGAGTTGGTCGCTAGGCATGCTCATGAATGAGATGGATAGTTATACATGTTCATCATATATATTGTATTATGATTTTGGACATATCAAGATTTGTCACAATCTCATTTGATGTATTTTGAACATGTAATTAAACCTCTTTCTGATAATGTAATCGATGATATGACATATTCTCATGTTTCTTGTATATGGTTTTATGTTGTGTCATCCTTTTAGTATTTGTTTTGGTAGCATTGTTGTGGAACCTTGAGAATGTTCGTGCTTATGTTACTTTGTTACTTCTGTTTTTTAATGTTTAAAAATAATAATTATTCGATTATTTAGTTACATTACGTGTTGTTCTCTAGGTTCCATGATGGGGCATCACAACTTGGTATCAAAGCACAAGGTTCTAACACTGGGTACTCTTGTTCTTGTGAGCCCGTTAGGCTATCCTAGATGTTAGACTCTGTAGTGTGTGTTTTCTTGTTGTCTTTTGCATCTTGAAACTGAGATTCATCTTTAAAATTGTGTAGGACCATGCCTAAACATCATGGTAGGGGTCATAGTCGAGGCCAAGGTGGTGGCCGTGCGACTAATTGCCAGGGTTATCCTCCTTAGAGTTCTCATGGAGTGAACATGTTGAGAAGTTGGATCCTCAGGTTAATCAAGTGAATGATGAATAAAATATGAATCAACCAAGTTCTGAGGGAGATCTGATGTGTCCTTTACTTGAGCAAGTTCTTGCTTGCCTTGGTCCTAGATAGGAGGCTAGTCAAGAAGTGGATAGAGAGAGAGAGAGACAGATCACCTAGGAGGGTTGTTGAGACTATGGAGTAGGATGTCGTTGTTGTAGGGCATATGAGAGATTTGTTGAGGAAACACCCTCCCAGTTTTGACGGTATTGGTGGTGGTCTAGAAGCAAAAACTTGTTTGTTAGACTTGGTATGATATTTTTCTATGCATCCATATGATAGCAACACTAGAGCTAGATGTGCCATTATGCATCTTAGAGGATTTGCCTCTACATGGTGGTGATTGGAGGAGAAAAAGCTTCACTTGGAGATTGGTTTTGTATCATGGGATATGTTCTTGGAGCATTTTAGAGCACATTTCCTATCAGATCATTGGAGACAACATCGTGCAGACAAGTTCCATGATCTACGTTAGATGGTTATGTCAAATGAGCAGTTTGAGCGTAGGTTCTATGAGCTCAAATAGTATGCAGGGATTGTTGACGATGAGGCTATGCTGGTACAACATTTCATTAGGGGCTTGAATTCCTGTATCAGTGGAGGAGTCTGAATCTTTGAGCGAAGATGATAGAGGTAGCCATGGAGAAGGCATAAATTATGGAGGAGAATTTGTTTATGGCTTTGGGTGGACATACGGGTGTTTAGATAGGTATTGCACCTACTGCAGGTTTTGGTCTGCGTGGTGGTCGAACTCTGACAAGAGGTTCCTCTCAGAACCAATAGGAACCCGCTAAGAGTGGACAATAGTAGCAACAACAATGTTACCCACCGAAGAATAAGAGTTCTCTATTTCAGTCAGGTAATGGTTCATAGTCTGGGAAGAACTGTAATTGGTGGCATAATAAGCACAACCATCAGGATCAGCCAACACAAAGTGCACAGTCTATGATTAGCAGAGGTAGTTCCCAGTAGTCTAATGTACCTTTGGGTGGTAGAGGTTTTGGCAAGGGTACTGGATGATTTTAATTTAGTCAATAGGGTCATATTGCGAGGTAGTCTCCAATGAGAGGTACATCAGGGTTTGGTCAACAACCCGCAACTTCAAAGACGATAGTTGGAGATGCAAGTCATTCTCACAGAGTTTTTTCTATGGTAGATCATCGTTAGGAAGATAATCAAAATAATATGGTTGAGGCTTCAGGTCAATTATAAGGTATTAGTGTTTCTATCCTTTTTAATTTTGGAGCTTCTGATTCATTTATTTCTCCATCTATTGTTGAGCGATGTGGAATCATGGTTGTAAAACAAGGCGTTAGGTGGAATTGGCCTCTAGGGTGAAGGTAGTAGTAGAATCTCTTGTTCACAATTGTGGACTTAGGATTGGATCATTATGTACCTCAGTAGATATTTAGGTTACACCTCTTTGTTCGTATGACATTGTTTTGGGTATGGATTGGTTGGAATCCCATAGTGTTTTGATTGATTATCGATGGAAGAGCGTAAGTTGCTTAGATGATTCTGGTGTAGAAGTTGAGATAATCAGTGTGTAGAGACCAATTTCCTTGTGGATTATATCTGCTATGCAGTTAAGGAGATGTATGCTATAGGTTTTTTAGTTGTTTGCAACAACAATTAATGACTTGGAGGTAAGGGAGAGTTGAGAGGTATCTATTGATGATTACCCTATCCTTGGAGAATTCACAGATGTTTTTACCAATGATATTCTGGGTATGCCACCGAAACATGACATGGATTTTTTGAATTGAGCCGATTCCTGGAGCATAGCCAATATTTTGAGCTCCAGAGAAAATGACCACACAAGAACTGGAAGAGCTTCGTTTACAGTTGGAGGAGCTTTTGGCTAAGGGTTTTATTCATCCGAGTGTTTCCCCTTGGGGAGCACCTGTAATATTCATGAAGAAGACAAATGGATCTCTCAGGATATGCATCAATTATCGTCAATTGAACAAAGTGACGGTTAAGAATCGATATCATTTTCCTAGAATTGACGATCTCTTTGATCAGATCAAGGGAGCTAATGTGTTTTCTAAGATTGATCTAAAATCGGGCTACCATCAACTGCACAATTCAAAAGCAAACATTCATAAAACGACATTTCAAACTCGTTATGGGTACTATGAATTCACAGTGGTACTGTTCAGGTTAACGAATGTGCCATCCATTTTCATGATTTTGATGAACGATGTCTTTCACACATACCTTGATCATTTTTTTCTTGTGCTTCTCAAAAATATTTTGATTTATTTGAGAGATATGAAGGAGCACAAATATCACATGAGACAGGTGTTACATTGTTTGAGAGAGAATCAATTGCTTGCAAATTTGTCAAAGTGTGAGTTCTTACAGACTGAGGTGAATTACCTTGGTCATATTACCTCTAGAGATGGTATTGTAGTGGATACTTTGAAGATCCAAGCCATCATTGATTGGCCCGTGCCTACCAATGTACCAGAGGTTCACAATTTTATGGGTCTTGTAGGGTATTATGAACGGTTTGTTCAGGGGTTTTCTAGGATTTCTCATCCTGTTACTTCTTTTCAAAGGAAAGGGAAGAAATTCATTTGGTTAGATTAATGTCAATTGGCTTTACAGACACTCAAGGAAAATTTGACGAGTGTGCCTATCTTAGCCATTCCTGATCCTACTAAGGACTTTGTTGTTTGCACTGGTGCGTCTTTGGAGGGATTAAGAGCCGTTCTGATGCAGGAAGGTCGTGTGATCTCTTATGAGTCTCACAAACTCAAGGATCATGAACTGAACTATCCTACTCATGATTTGGAGTTAGCTGCAGACGTTCATGCTTTGGTTCAGTGGAGGCATTTCTTTTTGGGTCACTGTTTTGAAGTTCACAGTGATCACCGCAGTCGATAGTACATTTTCACATAGCCTAATCTGAATGCTAGGTAGAGACAGTGGATGGAGTTCTTATGCGATTATGATTTTGAGGTGAAATTTATCTAGGGGAAGGAGAACGTAGTGGCTGACACTCTTAGTCAGCGAAGGCATGAGCTTTCTGCCGTGTCTCTTGGAGTTGATTTGAGGAGTCAGATTTTAGCATCACTTCCTATAGACATATTGTATCAGGAGGTGGAGATGGGGTTGGGATTAGATAGACCCTTGGAAGTTAGATTCACAGGATATACTCTCAAGTTTGATTGTTTGTTGCAACATTTAAGTCGTATGTATGTGCCACTTGTAGAAGATCTTCGTAATTTGATTATGTTAGAGGCACATCAAGCACCTTATTTAGCTTATCTCAGTGTCAAGAAGATGCATGCGGATCTTCGATAATTGTATTTTTGGCCTAGGATGAAGCATGACATCACGTATTTTTTTTCGAGATGTCTTGAGTGCTAGAGAGTTAAGGGTGAGCACCAACATCCCGCAGGACTGTTGCAGCCACACCTTGTTCTTGAATGGAAGTGGGATATCATATCGATAGATTTTATTGTTGGGTTACCTATGTCATCTCATCGACATGATGCTATCATGGTTATAGTTGATAGGTTGACTAAGGTAGCACATTTCTCTTTGGTTTTTTCATCCTATAATGTCTCATTCGTGGAAAAAATATTCATGGAGGATATTGTTTATTTGCATGAAATTCCATGCAAAATCATTTTAGATAGAGATCTTGTATTTACTTCAACATTATGGACATCCTTGTAGCATTCCTTAGGTACTCAGTTGAACTTCAATTTAGCTTATAACCCAAAGACCGACAGACAGACCGAGAGGGTCAATCGGATTCTTGAGGATATTCTTAGGATGTATGTTATGGATCAAAAGTAATGTTTCAAAAGACTATCTCTACTTGGTGGAATTTTCCTATAATAATGGGTATCATAGTTCCATAGGTATGCCTCCTTTTCAGGAATTGTATGGATGTCCTTGCCATACTTCGTTAAGTTGGGATAGACTTGAGGATGGAGTTCTTCTTGGACCTGAGATGCTTCTGGATATGGAGCAATAGGTTGATTGTATCAAGAGCAATTGATGGAGGCACAGGATAGGAAAAAGAAGTATTGCAATGCTCATCGAGTGGATCATCAGTTTTCAGTTGGCGATAGGGTATTTATTCGAGTGCATCTGTGGAAGAGTCTGATTCATTATGGAAAAGGCTCTAAGCTCACACCTCATTTTTTGGACCATTCGAGATTTTGGAGAGGATTGTTCCTATAGTGTACCATCTTGCTTTACCGCCCAGTTTGTTGTGCATTCATGATGCATACCATGTATCTATTCTTAGGCCTTATCATCTCGATATTTCACATGTGCTCGATTGGAATGCATTACTGGTAGAGGATGGGAAGCTGGCTTTGGAGCCCATGGGAATTCTTCAACGCAAGAGGCTCACCCTCAAGGGTTGAGACGTTGATCAAGTGAGGGTCCAGTGGGATCCTAGTGACAAGGCATCAACTACTTCGGAAGATGCAACATGCATGAGGGAGCTTTATCCTTATTTGTTTGTAGGCTTCCAGGAGTAAACCTTATCCTAGGGGGGGAGGATATAGTGTCCCTCCAATTGATACTATTTGTTTTAGTTTTCTTATGACCATTTGTTAGTTGTTTAGATGCTTATGATACTATATTACATTATTTTAGTTATTTCATTGATGTTATGTTGGTTTTTATACTGTGTTGATGATACATTTGACATTGTGATCATTTGGTTATTTTCTTATGATGACATTATGATAGACACGTGTGTGTTATGGTTTATGTTGTTTCTGATTTTTTAATGAGGTTATCATGATTTAATTGGTGTTTATGATATAATGATGCATGCCAATCTTGGTGAAGGAGATAATGTAGCATTACTCACCCATGAGTACCCTACTACACCGCAAATCTTCTTCATGGTGTGTTTGTTGATATATGTTTATATGTTTGACAGTGTCATTTTATGCAACTTGCAGGTATAGGCATCGACTTCACCTTCTTCGTCAGGTTTGAGCATGCTAAGACCCAGTGGAAATATGTTGGACAAAGATAGTGCTAGATCCTCTATCTTAATCCATCATTCTTGATAGAACGAGTACCCGTTTGTTACCCGTTTATGTTTGTCGTTTGTTCCATCATGTCATTTGTGGTTTCATCATGTCGTTCATATGTTTTTCACATTTTAAAATTGACTTGTTTAAGTTAGATAAATGATTTGTTTAACAAGAATTTAATTCTATTATGATTTAATTGTAATATTAGATTAAAATGATTATGTATAGATTACTTTGCGATTAAAGTTAATTATTGTTTTATAAAGGTTTGATTAAATATTTTAAAGATTTAATTAATTAAAATTATTAAAATAGAATATTATTTAATGTTAATTAAATGTAATTGTTTATTGATTGTGAAAATTGAACGTTATTAAAATATATATTTTTAAAAGAGTTTTTTTCAATAAATTTTGCAAAATATCTATAAACGAGCTTCAAAAAGAGAAAGTGTTTTCTTGAGTTAATGTTTAATTTGATCTGCTTGATCAATTTCGCTTGCATACATACTATCAGTTAAGTTTTGTGATTGTAATTTAATTGAAAATTAATTAAAGGCAAGGTTAGACAATTTTGTCCACGAAATTGGTTTTGGCTGAGAATTTGTTTTCATGACAATATTTTGGGAAGAAGCTTTTCTACTTTCTCTGTGTTTTTTGTTGGAAAAATATTAAAGATTGTGAATTTTGTGGCTTTTCTTGTGTTGGAAAAGATTTTGAGATCAAATTTTTGTGTTTAGATTCACCACTTGTCGAAATTCAAGGAAGAGCACCAGGTTTTCTTCTATATTTTCTTGGTTATTCTTGAATTTAAAACTTTTAAATGACATTATTGGATCTATATACTTTATGTTGAACCTGAATATTGTATAACCTACATAAACAATAGAAAATGAAAAATTTATTAATATGGTTTGAGTAAATTAAAGGGAAACCTTAGAGAAAATAAAATCTAGCTCTATAACTGTAAAGCTACATGAAAATTACTTTCAAACCCCTGTACATCAATTTTTCCTGTATATAAGCTTGCTTTTGGAGAGTGATGATGCATTTTCTTTGCATGGAATCCGTTTTAAATTTCTTGAATTCACATTTGCATGCATAGTCTACGAAGGTACTGGTAATTTATCAATGCTTTCCTTGTATTGCATGTTTTAGAGGTGGTACCAGCAGTTAATCTAATTGACCAACTTCGATACCCAGGGTCGTGTGGCAGACTTGTAGTTTATTTTTCCTCTTTCATTTCTTTCTTCTGACCTATGCACGATTGAACATCATGTTGTTTGCTTATTCTCATTGCTTCAACCTAGAGAAATCATCATTCTTTGTATTCAATTTTTGAAAGGTAGTTGGCGATGTTCTTATGAATCCAATTGTTGATTATTCAATTCTAGATTTGTCATAGAGTCGTCCTTTCACCTTCTAACCCCGGTTCACCATATGTTTTATATGATAGTTTGTTTATATGGTGCCTTGGTTTTCGTTCGTTGTTTTTCTAGTTTCAGTCATTGGTATCCTCTTGAATTTGCATTCAAAATTTATGTTTTTACCAGCGAACTTTGGTGATGTCTACTTGTCTATCTCACTCTCTTCATGATCATTCCTTTCCTAGTAATAAACGATTAATGAGTCAAAGTCTTATGTCCGCATGGAATTTTGTGGTAATGCACTTAAGCAGAGGCTTACAGTCAGTTTTGTATGTATCATCTTTCCTTCCTGTAGCTCTACAAATTTCTTTGGATTGTCGCTTGGAAGGGATCTTTGATCTTATATCTTTCTGCCTCTATTGAAGTTGGTGTTAGTAATTTCCTTGTGTCTTTTATTGTTTTTATGTTGATCTTGTTTACTTTTGTGTGGCGACTGCTTGAACGAGTTTCTCACTTTAGATTTACTCCTGTCTTCTCTTATTTCACACCATTGACTGCTTGTATTAGGGAATATTATTGTCTTGGAACGCATTTTCTTTGAATGCATAATATCATGCATTCAAAACTAGTGATTAATGTAAATGACTACTCAGGAAACTAACAATGGTTCTTGTTGTGGCGATAGTCTATCGTTTATACCAATCTTGAAAACATAGAGTTTCACTTGTGTTTCTAATTGATGGACATATATCAATTATTTATTTTATTTATTCTTTTCATTGTCTTTTGTTAATCATCCATCAATAATAGAAAACTATATTTGTGTTATTGGTATGCTAAATATTAATTTATATATATTGAATCATTTAAATATTATTTAAATATTGAGTTGTTTCATTCTCATTTATGAATGATTATTGGATGATTGTGTTTAGTTACAAACAATAGATTAACCATATTGTTATGTTATCACAATATCTTTATGAATAATAAGTTAACAATATTTTGAATGACAATTATGTTAGAAAACAATAAATTGACATTTTATTTATGTCGGTTGTATAACCTTTTTGAACTATAAGTTTTCAATGAATCGAATGACATATATGTCAGAAGACAATAAATAGGATATTTTAATTTTTCAAGTATTATCTTTATTGAACATTGAATCCTCAGTGAGGTGAAAGATTATTATGTGGAATACATTACATGTATTTGTCTATGAATTTAAAAGATCAATTTTGGTGTTAATTGTGTTTGAAACTTCTTGAGGCTGGTTAATGTAAATTACATTATTACGTGTTAAATGTTTGTTCCTTATTTGATCTTTTACAATGATTTGGTTTGGATATAGCCTTGCACTGTATTTATGTTATCATATGATGGAATTTGAACGTTACGAGATCTACATCTTATTGGAGATGTGTATATTCATGTTTTTCTTTTTGCGTGCATGTTGGCTATCCTTGTCAATATCAATAAGTATATTTTGTATTAGGAGGAGTGGATTTTGTTAGGGGAAGAAACCCTAAGTGGTTACCAAGGTAACCTATCAGAAGTAGATAATCCAGTGAAAACCATAAACTCAATGTGTTAGGTGTTGGTTAGTATTCAAATAATAACTCAGATAATTTTTTTTCCTCGCCTCATACCTTAATGATTGTTTGGATTAAGGGTAGGTTGAGATGGCATGGAATGGCTTAGTCATTCACTTTTTCTTCTCAAAAAGTGTTTTGATTCCACATAAGTTCGATTAGGGACCGAGAATCAGTAGAGATTACCAAGGTAACTCAGGACAAGGGCCAGTAATCTATGAAGATTCACCATGGTAACCTAGAACAACTATGTGATTAAAATCTTATACTTATACATATTTTTGGTCTCCTATGTAGATTCACTTGTGGTTATGTTGTTTGCATTGGTGGTTTGTTTGTTTTCATTTGGTTTTGATGTTGTTATGTTTTCATGTGTATGTCAGCCATGCGATGTATGTTCTATCTTATTGTATTTTTGTATGACTTGTGGACCTAAAACTATCTCCTAGCATGGGGGGTGGGCTTTCGAGTACCACATGGTTGTGAGGAATGTGCTCTATCCTCCATTGGGTCCCCTTGTAGGTGATGCAATTTGAGACGAGATTTTTTTGACAGGTTCTTGGATTCACTTTGTTCATGGAGTTGGTCGCCGGGCGTGCTCGTGAATGAGATAGATAGTTATTCATGTTCATAATCTATATTATATTATGATTTTTGACATATCGAGATTTTTCACAATCTAGTTTGATGTATTTTGAACATGTAATTAAACCTCTTTCTGATAATGTAATCAGTGATATGAATATTCTTATGTTTCTTGTATATGTTTTTATGTTGTGTTATCCTTTTAGTATTTATTTTGGTAGCGTTGTTGTGGAACCCTGAGAACATTCATGCTTATGTTACTTTGTTACTTGTGTTATTGAATGTTTAAAAAAATAAATTTGGTTATTTAGTTGCATTACATGTTGTTCTCTGGGTTCCATGACAGGGCGTTACACTCACATTAGGGGCATAAATATTTATTAAATTCCATGAAAACACTATAGAAGTGAATCTAGCGCCCAAACTACTTTTAGATTGATTGAATAGAGTGCCAAAAAACTTATTAGGGTTCCACATATTGACCAAACCTCCCAAAGCCCTAGTAGCCTCACAAATAAAGTATTCAATTGTGGACCATTAATATTTTGCAATGGCTTGAATATTATTCTTATTCATTTTAACTTATTGAAGTAAAAGGATATCTATCTTATTCTCCAAAATATAAATTTTCAAGGAAAAATAATTTTGAGATCTATTAGTTCCTCAGACATTTCAGGATAGAATCTTCATTTATAATTCTTTTTGGAGGGCGTCTCCAACATTATTTTCCTGTCAATGATAATTTATTTTGTTGCTTCTCTTTGTTTTGTCAATCAATGGGAAGACTTGCCAACCTTAGTTTCAACACCAACATAATATTTTTTCTTTTAATTTCTTTTTGGGGGTTGACCATCCTTCCCAGTCAAAGGATAATTGATTGTTAGGTATCTTATGCTAGGTTATAGAGTTGTAATTACTAAAATACACAACACATAAAAATGACAAAAGAGATATGATATCAACAATTGAACATGATTAATAATCCCTCTCTAAATGCTATAAATCCATGTGCAATAAGGATAATATAATTACAAATAAAAAATTTCAATGTATTATAGTTGCAACATTTATCAACTTCTTACTACATTCAGACGAATAAATGTGGTTAAAGAAAACCCTAAGCTAAGAATAATCTATCATAATCGATTGCTTGGAATTTTTCTTAAAGATTTTAAATGGCTAAGGAGACATTCAATTACAAACATCTACTACACATTACCTACCTCCTCATGATTTTTAAAATGTGTTTCTCAATAAGCAATTGAACATGTAATATTTGGAACCCTAGAATCTCTTTGATGTTACAGTCACATGGAAATGTGAAAGTGACCAACCATTTGAGATTGAAATGAACTAAAACTTATGACATTTGATTTGGTTGCTAAATCCTTATGATAATTTGGTTGAAAATAAAATATCAATAATATTGCATGTGGAAAAAGTTAAAATCCCACAAAATTTATTGAGATGGTAGCTTGGAGCTTCTATAGTATTATCTATATCTAAATTTTTAAGTATTTCATTCATTGAAATATGGTTTTCTTCATCATCCACCATTGGTTTTTAACTTGGATTCATGTCCTTTAGATAAGCAAGGTATTCTAGGTGGGAAAGAGCAATCTAGTAGCTATAAGGGTCAAATTAGGCATTAATAGTATTCTAGGAAGCATAAGGGACTAGGTGAAGAAGGTTGGAAGAAATGCGGAAGTCTAATAAGGAAATAGAGGGGAGAATACGACATGTTTTATTTCCGTATAGAACATTATATTGGAACTATACATTGGAATGAAGGTCTCAATGCACTTTGAATCTCTACAAAATGAGAGACAAGAGTGGATGAAATGTATATAAAAAAATGAGGGGAAAATCGTATGAGGATGGACATAAAGACAAGATGTATGAGAGGAGTGAAGTATATCTAGAATTCAAGTTTAATTTTACACAAAAATAAATGGAAAGAAAAAGGAAATTGGAGATTTTACCAAAAATTGATGTAAAAGTGGATGTTGGAACAAGATATTGCAATAGGAACCCAAATTTCTAAATCTACAAAGGAATTTTTAAAATAAGGATGTGGAGAAATAATGAAAAATAGTATGGAGGAAGAGGAATAAGTAAAGAGGGGGGAAGTATCCAAATCCACTTTGGAAGTCCACAAAGAATGGTGAAAGTAAGATTGTGGGGGATGATAGGAGGTTCAAATGTAGGGATTGGGAAAGAAGGTCCAAACTACCATTGGGATTTTATAAAAGGAGGAAATAGAGATAAATGAGAGAAATAAATGGGGTGAAAATTTTTGCAAGCATTCCATGAAGGAATAAAGGTCAAAACTAGATACTAAACACGTAGAAAAGGTTTAATAGTGTAAGGAAAGTCTATAATTCCACAAGGATGGTAGAAAAAGATGAAAAAATTCCCAAAATTAGAATTTTCTTTGTATTTTACAAATTTTAACACTCGATAGGAATATGAGGGATGAAGGAGAATAACACTAATATAAGTTTGAAAAAGGAAGACCCATTTGAACATCTCTTAAATTTGTTATCTATGATGGTTAAATGAGGTCTAAATTAACAAAGGAGTAAGGTCTTAAGAAATTTTTGTCAATGTTAAATTGGGTCCAATAAACTTAATGGTATCTCTCAACCAAGAGATCATCCATATTTAGTTTATATAACTTAGAGTGCCACTCATTGAATTTATCAATCTCCACTCTCAAGGTGTTAGCCATGACAACTCATTTTCAAATATAATTTCAAAACTTAAATGAATGTTCCCACTAAAATAATGAAAAAAAATCCCCCTCATTTGCTTGAATAAGTTAAGCAAAGAGCTAATAAAAAATATTGTTTTTACAATTACTATTCCACAAGAGAAACTTAAAGTAATAAAACGTGTTATCTAAAACCAATGAATGCCTTGATGAAATTTAGAAAAATAAAGAGAAAATGAAACTTATAATTCCAATCCCAATGTATAAGAGTATTCAACAATCTTGAAATAGAACATACCTACCTTTTAATTATCCAATTTGGCCAATCCACTTTGGACCTATTGACATTTTTCATCAAAGGTCATTAAGAAAAACTAAAAGCAGGTTTCATAAATTTTAATGCTTGTAAAAGAGTAATTACAAAATAAATGTTTTGCTAAGTCTTGGACGCCAAAATGTAAAGGAAAAAGGAAAGGGTTTTATTATTATTTTCCTTCAACCTCATAGAAAGAAGAAGCATGACATTTTCTATTATAAATGATGAGAAAAAACACTCCATGTTTGGCATGATATTATCAGATGGACTCTCTAGAGTAAGGAGCCACATTTTTTGAGATTCAAGAGGCGTTTTGGGCACGTTGTAGTTAAAGATGGAGGACAGAGTTTGCAGAAAACTTGTTACATGACAAGGAGAGAAGTTTCAAGAGCTTATTCATGCCTTATTCAAACGTTCCAAGTTTTATAATATTCTAGTTGCTATGTGGCATGCATTCTATGCCTTACCAAGTATATGTGTTTCCATTTTAAAATAAAGTTTTCTGAGTCATCAAACACCTATTAAATAATGATAGATGTTTCCATGCATATCACTTTTTGTATCCCGATATGTGAGGTTCATAAGACACCTAATAATATCTTAACACTTCAGACATTAAATGGGTCTAGTAATGAGATAAATAGTTCAAGGTAATAGTTATGATAGGGGTTTCATGATACAAGATAGTGAGATGGGAAAAGTGTGACATCATGGAAATGCTAGGGTAGTCCATACATGGAAAGTCTATTGAATGAACAATACAACTAAGAGGGGAAAACTTCAAAACCCTCACAAAAATTCAGATCCAAATTAATTAAATTTACCCTTAATCTATTAGAATGATTTATCATGAAGGAAAATGCCAGAAATAGAACCAAACCAACACCATGCACAAAGAAACACCAGATTTACATGGAAAACCCAAGAAGGGAAAAACCATGGTGAGAATTAACTCACAATATAATGTAATATCAACACTGATTAAAAAGGGCTCATTGTCCAAGGGCTCATTACCCAAAAGAAATAAAGGCTCACTGGCAAAGTCTCACTACCATAATAGAAAGGGAGATATAGAAGAGTGTTACAATGAGAAATTCATCTCAATGCAACAAAAAGGTCCAACATAGCATCACCAACACCTTTGCAGTCTTACTAAAGAGTTGTAGACACCTTTTTCTCACTACATCCAATAATATAACACATGAAGTATCACACTGCACTGCACAAATTTTCACTTCACAACTCTACACTTTGAATCATTCACATTGCACTTATCTATCTCATCATCCTTCAACAGCTCAACTCATATTTATACCATCTTCAACCTTAAAAAGTTCTCCAATATCGACTATGCACCTCAACCACACAAATTCAAATTAGATCGACACTAAAACATTACCGCAATGGAAAGGAATGAGGGTAGACCACAACACACCTTAGCTAGGACCTAAATCCACTCATACATGCCACTCCATGCTTCCACAAACATCGATGCATCTTCACAATTAGTGTAATCACCCAAGGTTAGTTGAACCTATTTTAACACCATTAAACAATTAAGTACACACTTCCTCAAATCCAAGGATTAATTGCGGACACCACATAAAACTTGAACATGATCTACAATATTCCACAAACACCCTAAAAACCAACAAATTCCTTCTACTATATTTACCAATGGAATGTTTTTATTTTCTACTATATTTAGTAATGGAATGTTTTGATTTTTCTACTATATTTACCAATTCTTTTACTACATTTGCAACTTTATTCCCCTCTCTATATATATGCGACTCCTTCGGGATTAATTATTCCTTCTCTATTAAGAAGAATGAGAATGATAACCTTTTTTATCCATTATTATTATTAATACGCTAATTTTTTATTTATATCTCAAAATATCATTTTCCTAATCACAAATTCAATTCAAAATTGATAGGTTAATGTGAGCTTATTCTTGTAGTTACCCATTAAATATTAACTAGGAATTGATTTGATGAAATATTTTGACTTTCATATTTTGGTGCTTGGGATTATTTCAATGGCCTATGATAAAATGGTATCAATAGAATATATGTTTGTTTTGAGAATTTATGCTTTCCAAATGACAATATAAACTAAGAATGTCTAGGAAAAATAGTTATTTTTTTAGTTAGTTAATTAATTAACCATGCTAGTGGCTCAATTTTAAATTTTGACTAAATTGCTAGTATCAGTCGTCTTGTTTATTTGGATTGAGAGAAAAGTGATAAATCAATAAGAAAAATATTATACTGTGATAGAAGATGGTTCCACTTGTTTAAACTTGATAATCAACATGAAGGAAATTTAATTCCATTATGTCGATCCAAATAGAATAAGTCTATGTAGAATATATACCCAATGCAATAGAAATGGATCATGTGGATGGGGTAGTATGGTCAAGCCTTAATATTATATTTTAATTAATATTGGTCATAAGATGGATGAAAAAATATATGGAACTTCAAATACTAAATATAATTCTACATAACCTAACATCACCTAACAATGAGTTACAATGGTTTTGAAACAATTAGTCATCAATATGAAGTGACTATAGCATACAATGAACAACCACTAAATGAACCCCCCCCCGCCTTTCTATAAGGGAAAATATTGGAGGGAAAGTATTGGAGCCTATACTAGTGTATTTTCACATTCTAAGGAGGTAATCCAAAGGTTGGGAATATTTGGAATGAAGGCTCATCTTTGGGTGCCATGTTTGGTGCATTAGATGCCTTCACAATTTTATAAATTCAACCTCTTGGATGTAGAATTAAGGAGGAACAGTTGAATATAGTTTTAATCTATAGGAACAAGGATAGGTGGAGGCATAAGGAGGTTGTTCACAAGTACATAGGTGTTTCCATGATGGAGGAAAAGTAGAGAATGGAAGTAGTTGTATTGTAATCTCATTTATTTGATGATAATGCATACTTGGCCTCTCTTGGTGGATTTTTTCCTACAAGGGTTTCTTTATGTAAATCCTATATTATGTGATGCTCTTGTGTTTCTAATTTATGCCTCTTTGTTTCCATCTTATTTTTACGATATTATTTATTTATTGTTTTTATAAGTTGACATAAGGTAGTGTTTATAAGCATGTTATGTTGGTTGCTTTTTAGCATCATAAGGAAGATGAATTTAATCATGGTATTTCCATATTAAGGTAATTTAATTTTTTGATTTGCATATAAGTTTCAGAATTTTATGTTGTTGTAGTCCAAGCCTTGTATCTCACCTATTAAATTCATTTTTAGATAGAGATTGAATTTCCCAACAATCGGTATTGAACCTGTTTATTTCTCTCAAGCACATAGTTTGGAAGGACATCAAATGAATCAATGGATCACCTCTACTATCATACTTTATTACATAATGTGCCACAAATCCAATTAGTGAAGGATAATCCAAGATGTTTTTTTCCAAAGGATGATGTAATATCCCATTAATATAATCTTTCTTTTTAAATATTTTCTCATAATCATCAATAGGACTATCTAGATGGTCTTATTTACTCATGGTGGAGTTAAATAGCATAAAATATCATGCTTAGCATGCCACATACACATAAAATGTATAATAGTGGGAAAATAAGTATCAAAAAATGGCTTGATCCTCACATATGCCAAGTAAATATTGTAATAGATCACTTCATTTTTCTTTTACATGCTTTTTTAAATTATGCACAAGATGATGTGTATAAGAATGTGCTCAATAAGTACTCAAATATATATTAGGAAAAAAATATAAAGAATCCAAATAAGAATACACATGGACATCAAAAAGTGCTATATAATCATGATACAAAAAAAATCATTAGATTCTCCCAACAAGGACCACTGGAATGTTAATGTTGAAAGCCATGTGAAATGTTTGGTCTAGAGCCATAAGTGAAATGATTTATAAAAGCACATGAAAAATTTAAAAAAGGATGTATAATAAATATGTCATGAATCAAACCATTATTTAGCACTATTAATCAATGTATCACCAAATACATGCATTAAAATACCATCATCATGTATATAAGCATAATATAAAGAAAAACATTATTTAGCATGCATCTTTGCATCTTAATTTTTTCTAAATGAATCTATCATAGGCTTAAAAAAATGTGCATAATGAATCAAATAATTATTAATAAAAGAGTCACCATCCACATCATGAGAAAATAAAGAACCAAAATTATGCTCCTCATTAAATATATCATCAATAGACTGAGTGAAAAGATGGATACAAAGGAATAGCAACCTCAATTGGAGGTGGAATACACATATTGATATTCAAGAAATATTAACCTAGAGAAATACATAAGGGGGGTATCATGCGATGTAGACATGATAGATTAACTAGATATAACAACATCACATGAATCTGTATCCCTATATTCATACATTATATCATAAAAGAAAAAAAAGTCCAAGGAAATAGAAATAGTGTTATCATGATATGTAGAAATAATAGCATCATAAGGGTAAACATCATGAATATTTATTGAATGTGGTATCATCACTATGGAACGAAGGATAACATATCAAAGGTAAAACATCATGGCATGCATAATTACCACTAGTCATAGGAATGAAATGATCAAGATGAAGCTCATAAAAATCAAAGTGTGTGTATCCAAGAGAGAAGGAGAAGAAATAACCAACTTTTTCAAGGATGAAAAATCACATACATGATGGAAAATCAATTTCATAGAGAAGACCTCCCCACTCATAAGATAAAATGATATGAGAGCATCAAGGATGGAGGGATTATATGCCACAAGTGATAAGAAAAACATCATGACTAGAAGAGGATGGATGAATAGAGATAAAAGAAAATTATATAGGAAATCCATGATAAGATGATAACTCTCAAAGGACAAAAAGATGGGTGGGTGCTAATCAAATAGACCAACACCCAAAACCTAATCAAAACATAGAAATGAACAACCAATAAAAAGAGAGGTCCAAACCCTAATTAGATCTAAAATGAACAACAAATAATTGAGAAAAAACATATATAAACCCTAATATAGAAGGAATAAACCTTAGGGGGTGATATATGTGTTAACAAGTTCACCAGATATATAAAAAATAAAGTAATTTTCTTTAACTAAAATTAGGTGTAAGGACCATGATGATCAATGCAATTCAATTAACCAAATTTAAAGTTGTGACAAAGTATTTTCTAAAATTTGAGAAATTGGATATGAAATTACTTAACTAATTATGGTTGATAGATAGCTCATTTTTTTTTCATAAATTTTGTACCATAACTTTGAATCACTAGTTCTTGATGCATTGGAAACAAACTAATAAAATTTAAATTAGGTAATTCCAAAAAATTGGAGAGGTTTAATTTTGTAGCATGAGATTGACCTAGATCAAAATACAACACAATTGAACCCCATTCATGAAATCTATTTAAATTATTTTTGGAATTTTAAACCTACAATCAAAGCTTTTCCATGATGTTTATAACTATAAAATAGATAGTGGTGGTGTTTACAAACACCTTTTATGAGTTTTCTAGTCATGACATTTTTTTTTTGGTCAAATCCCTTATTGGATTGATTTAAGAGCTTGGAATAAAATATTTACAATAATAAACAACTACACAATTGATTCCTAAGGTGATGTAAGAAAATGATTTAATTTTAATACTCTAATCATGCTCTCTATGGATGCATTATGAATGACTCTATATACTATTTGATGGATAATAATAAATTATGACATATTCTAAAATAGAACTAAAGACAACAAAGATGAACAAGGAAAATAACATAAAGATTCAAAGCAATATGGAACCTTTTACCTTGTTTATTCATTTCTCCTTGGATTGAACTAGAAGAAGAGTTGCACCCTACACTTTCTTGATGTGCTCCTTTGATGTATGGAATGTGGTTGCTTATGAAACCAACAACATGATAGTATGATTAAGATGATAAGAGATCAAAAGGATAACATGAGGATATGATGAAGATGGATTAGATAGAAAATGGAGTAGCATAAGGTTATGGAAGAAGTAGATTTGATAGAAATTTCAACAACATAAAGTTATGATGAGATTAGATCTTCAAATGGGGTGAGAGGCCTCTCATTTATAGAATTTTCAAGAGGTAAATCAAGGGCCTAGATGGATTGTTTATGGATGGCTAGGATTGATTGAAGATTAAGGTTTGTAGTCAAGTGGCATGTGTCACATGAAGGATAAAGTTGTAAAAGGTAAGTTTGAATTTTGCATCCTTTCACATGTGAGAAGATAAAGGTGGGAGGGACACTTTTCATATGGTGGAAAGTTCAAATTGTGATCCATGTGAATGGAATTAATGGCTAGGATTAAATGGATAAGGATTGAGAGTTATAGTGGAATTAAATATTAGAGGAAAAGATGATGGAGATTAATTAGTATAAATCAATTAATTAATTTAAAAATAATTAATTGATTTTGTTGATAAATTTTGGGATAAGGTTGTTTTAATTAAATAAATATAAATTTATTTAATTAAGATGGGATATAAAGGTAATGGATAAATTAAATAATATATGTTTATTTAATTATTAGCTAAAATAAGTAGGGAAAAAAATGATGGGTATATTAATTAATTAAATAATAAATATTTATTTAAGTAATGGCTAGGATAAGGTAAAATCAAGTGTGATCAAGGTATGGTAGATTTTAGGTGTCTACAAGAACACTTCAATATACTTGTATATAAAATGTTTTGCACTCTTTGATGGATAATAATAAATTATGGCATATTCTTAAATAAAACACCTTAGTATACTTGTATATGAAATGTTTTGCACTTCAAGTTTAATATATAATTAATAGTAAGAAGGGGATGACATAGATAATTTAAAAAATAAAGATCAATTTCACAACATAAAATCAATCCAAATAAATTAAAAAATAATTTGAAATTTGAAATTGATTTATAATAAAAAACAAACTACTTAAATATTAATTATTGTATAAAAAATAATCTAAATAAATTAACACAAAATAAAATAAAAATGTAAACAATTTTCACCATACACTAAGAAATTGATATTGTTATTCACTAATAGACGATTTAACATTAGGATGATGCAATAAATTAGTACATTATATTAGTTTTTTTTTTCTTAAATTTCGTTCAAATCATTGATATAATTTAGTTGTAGCCATTACATCATATTAATTATTTCAGTTGTAAATGTTGAATGGAAAAACAATATATTAGGTAATATGGATTTTCATATCGAATCTTCTATTTTTCATAAGATTTATTATATTGCATGCGAATTTTGATTGAAGCGATATGTCTAGAAAAATTTTGATGATAAAAACCCTCTATTTAGTATTATTTATTTCATTTCTTTCAAATTCTATCTGACTTTGACTTTGAAGATGTACCTTTATACCACCCATTTTTTAATTATACACTATTATCTTTTTAAATTAATAAAAATGAAATAAAACTTATTCATTAAAAAAGATTATTAAGTCCAATTTAATTTGATTTGGACAACAACCCCCCACCGAATTCTCTCTTTTTATGTCTCGACTGGCGATTGCGAGTAGCCAACAAACTCCTCACAAAATGATCGCGAACACGCCAATTTGTAATAATTTATGTGATTTGACAAAAATATGAAAATAGTTGCAACCATGATAAGGGTGAGTTGTATTGGAGCAGAGATTCCACGAAAAGGCTATCCAGCCCCCAAAACTGTATGGGGGCATGGATGCCTATGCTCCTACATAGCCTGACGTCACCGTGCAACCGTGTGCTGAGGATGCCAATTTTTTTTGTTTTACGTGTTTATTTGATATTTATTTTTTAATGATTTTATATTTATAATATGATAATATTATATTATTATATTATAATATCATAATATTATATAATATATTGTATATATTTAATACATTATATTTTTAATATATTTAAAAATTATATTATACTAAAAAAAATCAAATCTAAAAGAAAAATTATACAAATAAAAAATAAATATCAAACAAACACGTAAAACAAAAAAAATTGTCATCCTCAGCACATGGTTGCACGATGGCATTAGGCTATGTAGGAGCATAGGCATCCATGCCCCCATATTATTTTGGGGGCTGGATAGCCTTTGCTGAGATTCCATAGCCGGGGGCCCCACCGCCTGCCATTTCCTTTGCAAAAGGATAAAATTAGCTCTTTTCCACACCCAAAAAAAAAAGCTAACAAATGTTTTAAGAAAACATATATTTATGTTGAGATATTAAAGGGATGATAATAATATGTGTTACAAATAAATATTTTGAGAAAATAAATAAAGTAAAAGTATTCGGTAGGAAATTTAATGTAAAATGATTTTAATAAATGTTTAAAAATAGTTTGTTTAGGTGTAAAATAATCACTAAAATATTTTAGAATTAATGTAAGTCTATGTTATTATAGGTCATTTTTTCAATTGTGGTATCAATTGGATTTATAGGTCAAACTTACATAAGTGCAAATTTAATCTAGATGTATGAGTCTAATTTATGTAATCTATAAATATATGCCTTCATTTCATCTTGAGAAATTGAATATGTTTATATATAAAAACTTGGTTGTGTGATTAAGAAGTCACCAATGATTGTGAATATGTCTCTCCTTGGTGAAACCCGTGAAATACAATGAAGACCTTCTTGAAAATGATTCAAGATAACAAGAAAACATGCAACCAATGCCCTAAATGTTGATGCAAGCAAGTAATGTAATAATGTCTTAATTATTCCAATAATATATCTTAAATTCTCTTATTACACGACCTCTAGGATTTTAGATGTATAAACATGAACTATGGTCCATTCATAAATAAAACTCCAAAGGACACAAATAAAACATTTCATGCTTTTGAGTAACACATAATGACTACCTAAATGGGTTAGATTGACCCTAAATTTTAATTTGAAATCTAAAATGTCTAAGGTCATTTCTACCAAACATGCAACTAGCTTGGGTCACATGTACAAATCAAAAATCTAATCTTAGGTGAGGAATGAATAAAATTGAGAATCAAGACTAGCCCCTAGGAGGGGGTGCAAATGGAAATAGGTTCAATTTAAGTTATGTGTCAACTTTCAATAGAAATCAGTCCACTTTTGGATTTATCATTACATAAGAAATAATTGGGATGCAGTTTTAAAACAAAGGAGAAAAGTACAAGGCATGCAATTTTCACCATTATATTTTGCCCCAACTTGACTTACTTGCCAACTATTATTAGAAATCATTCCAAAGTAAAATAAAAAAACCAACATGAAAGTTTGTTTATTTTTACTAATAAAAATGACACATATATCAATATGGATGTTGCTTCTTGGAACATGATCCCTTTCAATGAGTGTCTTGCCTTGGAAACCCACAAAACAAAAAAAGAATTCAATGACTAGATCACATAGTCATAAAAAAAGGAATTTTTTTCCCATAATTAAAAAATAGAGGGAAGGGTTGAGAGATATTCCACTTGTGCTAAAATAAGGAAACTATGTATATTAACAACTCATAAATAGGCTAGCTATTCCACTTGTGGTAAATAGAGGGAAGGGTTGAGAGATATTTCACTTGTGGAAAAATAAGACTTTAACTGATGAGTCTGGTTCGTCAAGGTCAGAGTCCTCTTTAGATGAGGAGGAGGAATGGACCGAAGAGGAGGAATATCTTTCTCCTACCACTGTGGCTACGTCTTCAAAGAAGAGGAAGGTGGTTGGTGCTAAGAGTAATAGGCTATCTAAAAGGCTTTCCCTTTTTGGGAGTGATGACAAAAAGGTGGGGTCAGATGATCCCTCTCCCAAGTCTGCGGAGGTGGCTATTGGTAGAGATGTTGTGGGTGGTGGCTGTGAGGTGGAGACACATGACAAAGATGTGGGTGTGGTTGAAAAATCGAGGAGGTTGTCAACGCATATTGCTAACCTGAAGAACAAGGCCTTGGAGTTTCTAACCAAGTACTCCAATGAGGCTGGTGAGGACAAGAATGCTGGTGATAAGATAGTGACCATTTTGGATTCTCCTTCGTAGGACTTTCCGAAGGAGGAGAACAAGGAGAATAGGAATTAGGAGTAGGAGGATGTGAAAAAGAAAGAAGCCAAAAAGGGACTTTGAAGGTAGATCCTCTATCTGAGGACTTTTCTTATCTTGAAGATGATGCTACCTCCATGTATAATTTGTTGGATATGGCTAGAGCTAGGGCCACTAGTACCTTTAAATTAGCTAAGTGGTCTTTGCAGGAGTTCAATAAGATTAAAATTAAAATCAGAGGTTTAAAGGAAAATCTAAAGAATATTCCAAAAGGTTTGGTGCCAGACATTCTTACTGATATATGGTAGACCTTGAAGGTTCCCATCATGATTTCAAATATCTCTATGATGAAAGATTGGCTCCTCTGAAAGCCAAGGTTTTAGGTATAAATGTTGGTATCAAAAAACTTTTGCAGACATGCCATATCTATGTAAATAACAGTGTAGACTCTTTGGGAGTCCTTTCCAAAAACATTAGTGAGCTCAGAGAGGACCAGGTTTATTTCTCTGAGCATATGGAGAAAGAGTGCACGATAAAAGGAAAAGGTAGGAAAGCTGCTAAGGATGATGAAAAATGACCTGTTGTTAGAGGGTCAGTTGATTGGAAGAAAACATTTGATGCTGAGAAGAAGGAGCTATTAGACATGGTTGAAAAGCATAGGAACTAGTAGATGGAGGTGGCCAATACTTTGAGTTGCCTAAACTAGTCTTTTTCTTTGTTGCTTTTTGTTTCCTTCTAGGTGTAGGTTTATTTTAGGTTATTTTGTTGTTTATTGGTTGTTGGGTGTTGATGGTAGCTTCTTGTCTTATTTTTTAGATCAACATCCGCTTTGTTGTGTTTTTTGGCTATTGGGTTGCTACTAGTGGTTTTTTAGAATATCCTTTCGTGCAACATTTTGTTTCTGATGTTGTAAAGGGTTTTGGGGCCCCTTCAAAACCTATTTTCCCCTTTTAATCAAAAAATTTCATAAATATTATCTTAGGGCCACAAAAATAATGCAATACCATCTAAAGTTGATTCTCTGTCATTTGATAGTTAATGGAATTATACTCAACAAAAGAATTTTAATGTAGGGAAAAATTTAAACTACCATAGTGTGTTTTTTAAAATAATAAGATTGTTTACTTTCCTTTTACAAATGAAATATAGAGCATGATCACAATTGTGAACAAATTAAATACTGATCCAATCAATATAAGAGTTGGATTTTAAATAGTATAGCTTGGCTAAGCTACTAAAATGATAAAGAGAGTAACAAATAGTGTCGTTAGTTCATTAGTTGGAGTCTAATAGGCTAACAGAAGTGGTGAAGGACTAAAATTACTAGATGCAAGTGTTTGATATAATATTGGATAGAAATATGGTGTGTCACAATAAAGACTATCATTATGTAGCATGTGACTACAACAATATGATAGTGACTAAATACAAAAATTACAAAGTTTATGTAGCAAGAAATGTGACATCTGGACTTTGAAATATGTATCTACAACAATGACCATATGACTACAAAAGAGACCATACTTTAATAATGATGAGTGCTATAGTGTGTCCTTAACCCTCAAACATAGGATTTGAAACTTTCAAAAAAATCATCTTAAATTGAACATCATGATGCTTACAAAATTTGGATCCACTATATAAGTTAATATATATTTATTTTAAAAGTATGCATAGGGAAAGAAAAACTTGGTTAGGCCCCTATATGGTCTTTAAACCTTGACATACTTGTAAGAAATATTAGATTGTGTGATCCTTAAGTGTGGATGTTTATGGTACGTGTAAGGTGTTACATCTACCAATAAAACTATTTGAGATAGAAAACACTATTGTGGTTTGTTCTTATGCAATGGAGGAGTTTTTAGAGGTGGATTCACCAAAGGCTACCTAGATAAATCAATAACAAATGATATACAAGGTATTGACATTGGGATGGAGTTAGAATTGTAATAGAGGAGACTACAATCCAAATTTTAGAACATTTAAAGTAGAAATAAGTGATTTATGGTAAATGTTGGTAGATGGTCAACGCTCCCATTGAAATTTGTGACATGGAATAACTACCTCTCATGGATCCATTAGCTCCATCAGTTGTATCGAGAATTAAGAGGTCAACCTTTTGGTGCAACAACAATCGTGGGACCAACAATTGGCATTAGAGCCAAATGTGTCAGGTTCGAATCCCCTCAGGTAATGCTGAGGGGGATTTTTTTGGTAGGTGGTCAACACTCCCCTCGGGATTCATGACATGGACTAACTGCCTCCCATGGATCCGTTAACTTTGGTAGTTGTATCGGGCATTAAGAGGTCAACATTTTGGTGCAATAACAATTGTGGGGCCAACAATAAAATTACGGTTTCCAACAATTTCCCTCTCAAGGCGAAAAATAATCAACCTTTGGGAATTTTTTTTTTAAAGAGTACAACCTAGGCCCTGGTAAGTTATTAGAAAGCTTTCAAATTAATTTGAATTTATTTGTGTGATTTATTGTAAAATTAGTTTCTACCATCATGATGGGGCCTGCAACAAGAGGCAAAAAGAATGGTACCGCACCAAGGAAATCTTCAGAGAAGAATGAGGTAGAAATTGGGGATATTAATCCTAATGATGAAATCATCAAAGTAAAGGGTGATATTTCATCATTAGATAAGAAGATTACTAACATGAAAAAGGATATGAGTGAATTGAATCACTTATTCTAGGTATGAATTGTAAGGGTGAAAATTCGCCTCGTAAGGTGGAAGATAATGATTTTTTTGGATATGAATTCATTGAGCTTGACTTTGATTTTAAGAAGGATTATTCCTTTAATAATCCTATTCCAAGGCAATTCATACCCAAGCTAGATATCAGAAAGTTTGATGGGAAGGATCAACCAATTGTCTACATGAAAATGGAGTAGCTCTTTGATATTCATCATGCTACTAATCAATAAAAGGTGGATATGGCATCATTATACCTAGAACCAAATCAATTTATTCAGTATCATAGGTTATGTAATGAGAAGAGAATGAATGGTTGTGTGATCACATGGTCAAGTTTTCAAGAGGTACTTGCTACCCATTATGGAGATATTTTTATGGATATCTACTTTTACCAAATCACTAAATTAAAGCAAACAAGAATGGTCAAGGATTATATTCAACAATTCCAAGCCCTTTCTCTAAGAGTGGAGAATGTGACAAAAGAAAATTTTAAGGAACTATTTCTAGGTTGTTTGAAGGATCACATAAAATATGAAGTACAACTATAACAACCACACTCCTTATCACAAGCAATAGTAATGGCAAGACAAGTTGAGAAGAAGTATTTAATTCCTAGTAAGAAATGGGCTAATGGGATAGGAGATAAAGGATACTCAATACCTTCTCTTGCTCAACCTACTAGGTCAAATCTACAACAAGTTGAGGAGAAGAGAGAAACAGGGTTGTGTTTCAATTGTGATAGAAAATACAGTCCAGGACATAAATGCAATGAAAATAAATTATTCTATGTTGAAGGTCTGAGTGAGGAAGAAGGAGAGGAACCAATATTAGAGGGTGTTAGTGAGTTAGATGAGGAATCACATGATTCAAAACCAATCATTTATTTTCATGCACTCTCAATTTTCAACACCCCACAAACTCTCAAGGTAGTGGGTTTCTTAAAGAGGCAAAAAGTAATAGTGTTGATCGACTTGGGTAGTACGTATAATTTCATCAAAAAAAAGTTGGCTACTCATATAAATTAATTTATATATCAAACTCTAGAGTTTCAGGTCTTGATTGTAGATGGTGGTACTATTAGTTATTTTGGAAAATTCCATAGCATTAAATTATCCATGGGATATTATCTCCTTTATAGCCAAATGTATGTTATTTCCATGGGTGCAACAAATATTGTTTTGGGAGTATAATGGTTTACTACCTTGGTAACAATTGAGATAAAATTCTAAGAACTATTCATGAGATTTCAATTAGAAGGGAAGAAAGTAGAGCTAAGAGGGTTGAAGGAAAAGACCCCACAAATGGTAAGCTGTCATCAAATGCAGAAGTTGCTTGAGAAAGGAGTTGAAGGATTTGTGGTCCAATTATGTTCATTAGAAGTCTACCAATCTAATGCTCCCACCCATACAAATTTATAAGAAATAATTAATCATCACTCAGTGGTTTTTGGTGATATTCCTAAAGGACCTTCTCCTAAGAGGGATCATGATCATACCATACAACTAGTTCCAAGGAGCTGGCCACCAACAACAAAGATACATCCAGATTTTAATGTCTCTTATTTGAAGAAGGTAATTAGGCATAATATCCCTGTGCAAGAAATATTTCCAAAGCTTGATGAAGAAGGATAACCATATTGTAACTAGAGTTCAATTTCCAAACATGCCCAAAGAAGCTAAGGACTAGAAAAATCATTGATCATCTCATCCAATGGAGTAATTTACCATTTGAAGATGCCACATGGAAGGATGAGGAGTTCATTAAGAAGAATCCACAGCTGATTAGCATTGAGGACAATGCTTCTTTGAAATGAGGGGGCATGCTACACCCTTAATATTAAAGTACATCAAGTTATGAATAGTCATCTTGTGACTATCTTAACTCCTAATTAAGTCATATTATCATTATTACATTGTTATTTAGTTATTTAGGTCGGCCTAGGGCTTATACAAGATTATATAAGCTGGCCTTGGTGATATCCTAGGAATAAATATGTATATGTAGGAGGTTGTGAGTCTTATTTCATCATAATATTATGAATTTTGTTCTCATTGGAAATATTTGGAGGTTTCCCCCTCGAAGTGGCATATTATTATCAAGTATCTGCAACATATTTCAAATTATATTATTCTTGTGCAAGTTATTTCATTACAAAGTAGAGGGTAAATTATAGCATCCCAATGAGGGATAAATTCTTAGGAATAGGCTACATGAGTCTTAAAATATGGTAAGTATTTGAACAGAAAAATGAGTGTGTACTATAAAGTAAAATTTGTAAAGTAGGTATTCCTTTATATTTTGTCCCCACTTTAGTAGGCTAATGGAACTAGGTGATATAGTATCTTAAATTAAAATTGAATATAGATCATAATTTGATTTTTTTAAGGATACAAGAAATGATGCATAGAGTTCCCCTCCTATTCTTTTTTTTCTTGATTCCAATATGCACTCCTTCTCTAGTAAGGTATACACATAAGGAAAAACATTTCATATTCATCATTGTAAAGTTAAATCATGTAGAAAATAAACAACATCATTTGTCATCTATAATTTATAATTGAGTGAACCTAATTGAGTGAGAGAAGAAGAAAGGAAAGTATAAAATGAACATGGGAAATAAACTAGCACATGTGAAATTTGATAAAAATGAATAATAGGTGGGTTGGACAAGACCTAATATTAAAAGAGGTATAAAAAGTATTAATAACATAGGTCAAAAAAAAAATCAAAAATTCAATTAACATGGTGCAAGGACCCAAAAAATTGGGTGTAGAAACCATACACCAATTCAAGGATCATAAAATGATCTTAAGGACAAAAAATTTGGGTATCTAGAATCATGATCATGAGAAGAGATTAGGATTAATTGTATGTTATAGGATGCAATCAGTTTAAAGGTTGTGTAGGTAGAAAATAAAACTTCCCAATAGTAAGTGGATTACAATATGAGGAATGAAAAATAAATATATATTTTTTTCCCAAGAGTATGAGTATCTAGACATGTTAAAGAAGTATGGAACATACCAACAAAAATAGTGTGATAGTAGAAAAGAGAGAGAATATTGTGAATATATTTAGGTCCTAAAAAGAATGTAGATATTGACCCCATAGAGAAGGAAAGGAGTCGTAATAGAAAAGAAAATTTGAAATAGAGTGGCACACGTATGGAATTATAAAGTACAATGATGACATAAGGTAAAGGGACAGAGAAATAAGAAGGGATACATACTATTAGATGAATGCAGTGTAAGGATGATAAATTAGAAGTCACAAATTAGGATGTATTTAAAAGAACATAGAAAATTAAATAGGATCCATGTGATTATATCATCATACCATAGGAAGGGGAAATAAATTATAGCATATAACATATTGTAGAAACATCAACACTAAGGAAATAATATCTTTTTATCATATGGCCACATAGTGGGAAAATAAAATAAAGCCATGATAGAAGAAAAAAAATACAAGAAATAGAGGAATGACTTTAATATGAGAAGGAGAAAAATCATAGGTAGAAGGTGAAGGAAATATAATATGCATAGCAAAAAATTATCTAAAAATAAATCACACAACACACTAGTGAGATGCAATATGGAAAAAATGAAATAGAGAGAAGTAAATCAGTAATAGACGTGAAATGGAAATTAATAAGGTTGTAAATGTTTTAAAACTTATTTGAAGATAACCCAACCAAGTGTGTCATGAAATATTTATTAGTGGTGATAAGAATATTTGTTGGATGAAGGGAGACAAAAGTGAAAATACTAGATAAAAGAGGAATAAATATTTATATTGGACTCAAGTGGAGGGCTATCAAGAGAGAAGATAAAATTTGTAATCATGTGAGATGTAGAATTATAAATAGAAGAGTGTGTTGAACACCTGGAATACTAAGAGGGGGGTGAATCAATATTATTTTAAACCACTTAAACATTTAAACATTCAATCCTCATAGTATATTCAACTTGCAATAATGAAGGAAAGCATGAAAATAACCAACAAAATCACATAACACATGAACAACATATTTTTACGTGTAAAACCCAAAATGGAAAAAACCACGGTGAGAATTAGCTCAAAATATATTATAATTGGTTATACTATATTACAAAAGTGCTCACTATAGGTGGACTCACTGTCCAAGTGGAATCACTACCCACTAAAAGAAGAAATAGATAGAAGAGAATGTGGAACACAACCAAGTTTTGAACTATTACAATTGCATCTAACATATGCATGAATTATAGTTCAATTGAAGCTCAAAATATAGAATTTACACACTTCATACTATATTCATATAATACTCCACTCTACTCTGCATTCGATCTATATTCACATAATTCGCATCCAAAAGCTCTTATTACATGTTACCACCACATAAAATACTGAAAAACATCCTTCATATATATCTGCTTCATTTACAACATCAATTAGGTCGGCCTAATTAGATGTAATATGCAAAATGTAACTTGTTGGCTCAAGATCTATACATACAAAGTTCACACTAAGATTCAAATCTCATAACAATTCAAAATAGGTTGGAATGGACCCAAAATAGCACCCACATAATGGATTAAAACATATCCAAACTCCACAACACATAAAACTCATAAGGTCAACACCAGTAATGACCTAATAACAAAGTTTAGCAACTATACACCCATATTCAGACACATGGACCTCAAAACTATATGCCATATGGAATATACACACTAGTGACACCTTTCAACCTTCCCACAAAACTACTAAGCTAGATTCCAATTTGTAGAGAAGTGTGGATCCAACAAAACATATGCATTGAACTAGAAAACACCTATTACTGTCAACTTGATACATTGTCATTCATAACTTCAACACCATGAGCCAAAAAAATATGAAATTCTAGATTTAGACTTCTAAAAACCATCAAAATTATCCCAAAATAGTAAGCAAGATATTATACAGCGGACCAATACGAACCCAGAAACTGGATGTCTGTACACAAAGTTACCTATATTGACATAGTCAATTTTCATATAAACCACCTTTATCAGATCAACCTTCTAGAAAAAAATCCTTTCATAATCATCCTCAACCATGCTTAAGCCATCCAAATTGATCTGCACAATGGTCTTTATACCGGAATATAATGTTGACATCAATGCAACACTACAATGCATAACTTGTATAACTTGTGCTCATACCACATGCTCATGTTGCCAACAAATGCATCAATGATAACCTCCTTATTCTTCCAACAATCTCCCACTTTATCATTGTGTACAACATGCCTTAATTATCTCCAAGAATTACTCTCCCCCTTTGACATCAAGGGAAAAGGGAACATACAACAACAATATTACATACTAGATCTCCCCCTAGATATATATTCATATATACAAACTGAAAAACTGAACTGACTCCCCCTAAGAATGCTATTTACCATAACTGGATCAAAAACTAAAAAAACCATTACACCATCCACATATGTACATAGAATTCTAAAATAATAAACTAAAATGTATAAAAGTAAAGAAAGAATACTGTCAACCAAAAGAAGAGGTTGACCCTTGCAACTTCTCGAGGTGAGCCTGCCATTCTTGTTTCCCTTCTTCCCAAATTCCTTTGGAAATACCAATTTTTTTTCTCTAGGTTTCTAATTTCATCAACAATTCGTCACCTTCTTTTGGCGTGTTGGGTATTGGATTAAGCTTTGACACCTTATCAGCACTCAATAGGGCACTAGAGACAGATATGAACTTTGAGTTCACTAGGTCCCTAAGATTACCAAACTACAAAATGATCTTCTCTTTTTGTGCTTGCAGTTGGAAGAACTTCTCATGTATATCTTCTATCATAGACCTTGTGCTTCCATCCAAGTCATGTGTCGGATCATAAGCACTAGAAGCTTTATTAATCTAGGACTCAATTGAGTCCATTTCATCCTTTATGATCTGTGTGGCTTTGGGCCACTTCATACAAAACCGAAACAAGGCTTTGGCCTCTTCCACACAAACCTCTGCACCCTTGTGATTCTCTTGAAATATATTGTGTGCATGAGAACACTTCTCTGTTATCTCCATCAATTTATTATCACTTATCTTTTCCTCTATTTCATTCTCTATCTTTACTTTTAATCCGCTAGCATATTCTTTAAAGGAATCAATCAAAATTTTAAGTTTTCCATATCAGATAGTGAATTGTCAATGGTTGCATTGAGTATGGATTCTTGCAAAGCCTTCATAGCCTCATCTATCAATTCTCCACTCTTTTGATGAGTCTTTATTTCTTGGCAGATGCATGTAAGACATCTCCCAATTGAAGCTTTTGGAGTGGCAAGATATTTTCCAAGTCCACATTTTCTTAATGCATAGGCGATTGTAGTAGTTGGGTGGACACAACATGATGGAACTACAATTGCATACTTATTAGATTCTTTAAAGAATCTTCAGAAGTGCTGAAATATTCACCAGTTGCCTTCAAGCTCTCCTCTGTAGTCTTCTCTTCCAATTCCTTCTAATTGTCACCAATGCTAATTGGTGTCTCCACTTCTATCTTTCCTTCTGAATCACTGGAGGCAACTTCACTCTTTTTCTCATCATCCTTTTTTGTATCATCTTTACTAGTAGACAATTTTGTGTTGTCTAGGGGGATGATTGTCTCTTTTTGATCTTGAGTGTTTTCTACCTTTCCCTCAAATACCAAAGAAAGCGTAGAAGTAGTGTGTTCTCCAGTAGTTGTTTTTCCTTCAACATCTTTCTCAGCTTCTACATTTTCTTATGCAGTCTCTTGCACATTTGAAATAAAATTATCTTGTGCATTCCCTTCTTCTATTCCATGCTCATGTTAAGCATCATCAAGTTGTACATCTTCTTCAACATTCTCATCTAGAGAAGGTTTCTCCACATTTATTTCTTCTTTGTTCTCCAGGGTCATCCCCAATATTTGTGCTAAGTCTGTAACCTTTTTTATAGACTCTTTTCAAAGCCTCTCAAGATCATTTTGATCTCTTCTCATGAGGGTTGTCACCCTTTTCTTCATTTTGAATTCCTTATTGAATAATGTTGCCAATGTGACTTTATTTTCCTCAAAAATAGGAGCACTAATATTTTCTAATGCATAGGCTCTCAATTTAGCCTCTTCCTCTATGGATTTTTCTTCTCTCTCAATCAATACATTTCACAAATTTTTAGGCATTTGTTTTTCTATATTCTGCATATCTATGTCAAGAAAAATAATATATTTTACAATAGCTTCAACAATAGTGGCCTTGTCCACCTCATTTGTCTCGGTGTATAGTGTTTTATTTTCCTCTAAAATTTAATTTTGTACAATCCCATTAAATAATGCATCAAGTTTCATAAGATTGTGAGTCCTTACTAAAGGTTTCTTCTTTTTCTTTTTCTTTTTCTTTTTCTTCTCTTTTGGTGTCTTCTTCTTGCTTGCTTATGCTTTCTTCTCTCTCATGTGGGTCATTTTATCCATTGTCTTCTTTATTTGTGATTGGATTTGTTCCAAGTGGACTTCCATTAATTTATCTTCATATGTTCCATACCTCTCTTTGAAGTCTTCTCTTGGCTTGCTCAACATGTAATATGTAGACCTTACAATATCTTGCTCAAAAATTTCATATCCCATTTCTAGTATCCATGTTGTTCTAAGATCAATAGCCTATATGATACATTCATCCTTTGTCACCAAGGATGTAATGTCATTCTTGTACTTCTCCACCATCTTCTAGGGAATCCTCTCCATTCCTTGAATCCTTTTTTGAAACACTGCAAAGAATGACATGAGGACATCATCTTGTTCCTTAGCATCTCCAATACCTCTTAAGAATTATTTGATCTAGTGTGCTACAGGTCTACCTTGTAGCCACACAAAAATATTTTTTCTAGGGAGTTCTTTCAAGAAATAAAATAACAAACATATGACCAATGTGCCATATTTGAAAGGATATCTTGAATCCTTTTTCTTTTGTAGATTCTCCATCAGTTTTTGTCTCAAAATCTTGCACAAGTCATAGTCAACTCCTTTCTCCACCATTTCATAGACAATATTGATGGTGGTGACCGAAACAAAGTTTTCTTTGTTTGAAAAGTAGATTTTCTAGCCAATGATCATTGTGGCATAATTCACCATAGGATTCTTGATGTTCTTTACTATTAATTCCCTCTTGTCATATGTCACACCCATAAGTTCCATCACAACCTCATTCTTTACTAATTTAAGCATCTGAACTGGTTCGGTTGAGCATAACCCTATAACTTCCCTAATCACTTCCTTTGTGATCATCCTAGGCATATCTGTCCACACAAAATTTTCATGAATGCAACTCAATGCAATTCTCACCCAAGCATTATCATGGAAAAATTTGGGAAACCCTTTCCAAACATCATGCTTCTTCACAACCAAATTCTGATATTTTGGCTTTACTAGAAAGTCATCACCAGTGAGCTCATTTTCTCACACATCACCAAGCTTCAAATGATCATACTCTTCTAATTTTACATGAATGTAGATTCTTATGTTCTCTGTATGCAAGAAACCATAGGGAACCCTAGAAAAAACACCTTTTAGGTCAAACTTTATGGACTTATCAAGATGTTTCTTGAATCTAGTTCCTAGTCTTTCTATGACCTCGATAACCCTTGGAGTAGCCATTGCAAATGCTTTATGAAAAACTAGGGTAAGAGAAAAAATATAAATACCTTCTACATTTTTTGGCTAGGGTTTTGTTCGCACCAAAACTCAATCGCTCCAACTCACTTCTTCACTGTTATGCTCTTCTCAAATGCTCATTGCAAATTAATTTGATTAAGTGAAATCACTTATAAAAAATTTCCACTTAACCTAATTTCACATTGAATAATCAAACTGAAAATCTAGTAAAAACCCTAACTGTTTGCATAATCAACTTCAAACACTTCCTAAATTTTCACAACTCAATATTTTCTATCAGGATCTTCTCCAATAGATCAAATGTATTTATCTACATCTCATATCCACATGGTGAAGCATCAACACCATTTCTTTGGTAGGGGATGAAAGATTTCCATTAAATCTCCCCCTGAGCCAAAGCTTTCTTCTTAGTTTCCAAAGGAAACTTCTATACTATTTGTTGGTACATACTCATCCTTAACCTTTATCTCTTCCTTATTTTTCCAAATCTTGTCTGTCTCTTTCTTCATCTCTACTGGATTAGCCTTTTTCACCAGATCATTCTTCTTTACTAGATTATCCTTCTTCATATTTCTGCTTTTGTAGAGTTTAGTAATGTGTCTAGGTCTATTTCAATTGTAGCATATGATATTCTTTTGACCAATCTTACCTCCATTCATTCTAGATATGCATTGATTAGCTTTATGACCAAATCCATTACATGTATAATAATAGCCATTGAAATATTGAACCATTATATCATTGAAAAATAGGTGGGTTATTGATTGCATTCATTAGCTCTATGACCAAATCTTTTGAAAGTAAAGAATTGATTGATAAAATATTGAATATTCTGATTCATTTTGCTTCTACATTCTATAGTCTTATGTCCAAATCTATTGCAAGAATAATAAAAAACCTTAAAATATGGGTACCTTTGTGCATTTTGTTGTCTAACTGGTGGTCTTCTAACTTCATTCCTTTGATTCCAGATCTACTTGCCATTATCCTTCTTGTCTTCAAAATTCTTTTTATTCTTGTTTGTAGTTTGATTTATCTTTGAGATTTCTCCTATCTCAAACCACAATCCACCTTTGACTTTAGATCCCTTTTTATTTGCGATAATTTCATCAAGCTTTGTAGAGCTCATTTTGAATTTATCTTCATGACTCCTTGCTTTCTCAAGATCTGATCTCAAGGTCACAACTTCTTCAAGTTTTGAACATTCCTTAGATTTACTTCTCATCTTTGAATTCATACACTCCTCAATTCTTTTTCCTTCTTTAACTTGCACCTTTAGACTATTAATTGAATAATTGGATTGCTTCAATTGCTCATTGAATTCCTTGTATCTTTCTTTGAACTTCTTGATTTTCTCTCTCAAATTTTGATGCATTCATTTGCTTCTTTGACATTTTCTTTCAGATCATTGTTCTCACTTTTAGTCCTTTCTAGATCTTCAAGGGCTATTCTAATTTCTTCATTTATATCAACCATGCACTCTTCTTATGTAAACCCAACAATAGGTATCTCTCCCAGAGGAGTAGGAAATCTTCTAACAACCATCCATTCAACCTCTGAGATCTTCCCCAAGCGGTTAAGCTCCTTCCAAGGAACCAAGCTTTGATACTAATTGTTGAACACCCAGAATATTGAAAGGGGGGGTGAATCTGTATTCTTTTAAACCACTTAAACATTTAAGCATTCAATCCTCATAGTATATTCAACTTGTATTAATCAACGAAAGCATGAAAACAACCAACATCACATAAAACATGAACACCAGATTTTTATGTGGAAAACCCAAAATGGGAAAAACCCCGATGAGGATTAGCTCACAATATATTATAATAGGTTATGGTAAATTACATAAGTGCTCATTGCATGTGGACTCACTATCCAAGTGGACTCGCTGCCCATTAAAAGAAGAAATAGATAGAAGATATTGTGGCACACAACCAAGTTTTGAATTGTTACAATTTCATCTAACATATGCATGAATTGCAATTCTAATGAAGCTCAAAATATAGACATTGCACACTTCATACTGATCTGAATTAAAACTTTTCTCTACTCTACATTCACTCTATATTCACATAATTATATCCAAAAATTCTTGTTACTTGTCACCACCACACAAAATACTGAAAAAGATCCTTCATATATATTTGCTTCATCTACAACATCAATTAGGTCGGTGTAAGTAGATGTAATATGCAAAATGTAACTTGTCAACTCAAGATCTATACATGCATGCTTTGTACCAAGATTCAAAGCTCATAACAATTCAAAATAGGTTGGCATGGACCCAAAATAACACCCACATAATAGATCAAAATATAAATAAACTCCACAACACATAAAACTCATTAGGTCAGAATTGGTAATGACCTAATAACAAAGCTTTCCAACTCTACACCCACATTTGGACACATGAAACTCCTGAATCTATGCCATATAAAATATACACACTAATAAAACCTATCAACCTTCCCACACGACCACTATAGACACTAAAAAATGTCATAAGTCTGCGAGTGTCATTTTTCTTGGTCGTCTTCCTTTGATAATTAAATAATTTCAATTATTTAATTATTCTTGGTCATATTCCTCTATTAATTAAATAATTTTAATTATTTAATTAATTCACTTTCTAATCTTTATTCCATCTTGATCAATTAAATTAATTAATTGTGTCACTAATATCCCCCTTTTTCAATAATTAAAGGAAGTAATGTTTATTTAATTATTTGCATATCGCCTTTCATCTATGGTTAAATAATTATTAATTATTTAACTATTCACTCCTTTTAATTCTTCTATCATTAAATAATTGTCTAAATTATTTAATTGTCCATGTATCTCTTGTATTAAATAATTAAATCAATTTAGTTATTTAATGCCTCTTTTCATATTTCCTCTCATTTAATTAAAATAATTATGCAAATTATTTTAATTGAATCTCCACTTGTCCATTTCCTCTTTTTCTCAAATAAATAATTTGAATGAATTATTTATCTTCCACTTGGTCAAATATTCCTTTCTCATGAATTAGTTATTTTCCAATTTTTGATTCATCCATTTTCCTCCACTTGCTCATTAATCTCTATCATAGTCATCTCTATCATAGCCGTCAGCATCATAGCAATGAATAGCCCACCTCTTTTTGGTGAATCAATCCTCCACTATTGATATCGGCATGTTTCTAGAAGCTTGATCTTGGTCGTTCATTTCATAACCTTCCTCTCATGAATCCTCATCCGTCGATCTTGGAATCTTTCTATATGTTTGATCTCGTCCATCCGTTCGAATGGTTGTCTATAAAAGAAGCCATTCTCCCCCATTTTTGCCTTAACAACCATTTTGTCTGCAACTTTCTACTTACTATTTGTAGGTTATTTACACAACTTCAACAACAAATCTGAGGGAATTATTTGTAAAAGGAAAAAAATTGATGCAGTACAAAGGGGTTCAAAACTTTCATACAATCAGATCTCTTAAAATTTCAACAAAAAATCCTTCATTTTCACTTGATTTCTCATGGATAAAGAAACCAAAACACCCAACTAATATTCCAAACTCACAACAGACCCTAAAACACCTTGAAAAGAATTATCTTGACTGAATCAAAGTAAAGACATTCTCTTATACCCCTGTTCTATCAAACTTTCAATTACTTGCACCCATGACACCAATTTCTTATAGTAGTCCACAATAGCAAAATCGGGTATAACTTCAACACCAAGTTGAATCTCCTCAAAAAAATACATTTTTAGGAACCCATTTTTGAATAAATTGACATAATTCAAAGGAAGGTATACTTGTTTTGGAAAGCTTTAACATAAAATAGATTGTACCGCTGCTACAAGCACTAAATTAGGCAAAAAATAAAAAGCATGTATAATCAAATCAACTTCTTAACCCCAATTAATTGTGGGAAGAATTTAAACATGTTACAAAACTACTAAATCAACAATCTTCAACAAAGAAACACTCACCAATGTAACAAAAACTTAAATCCCTTGCTCAATGCTTGAAACAATGCTCAAATAGTGAGGGTTTATTGAAAGTATACACTCTAGGCCTCCATACATCTTGCCACCACCTATTCCTTATCAGGTCTTCACATTCTCAAAATACCATCAAAAATTGTTTCCCCCAAGGTTTACAACATTTATCAACCTTAAACCACCTCTTCTTGCACAAAAGCACACTATGACAACCTAGGGCTTTCTCAAAAAGGTATAAGAACCTATTTTTTTACCCTAAAAGTTGGATAATATTGATAAGTATGTCCTCAAAGACCTTCAAACCAATTTTTATGATATTTCAATGGAGACATTAAGAGTTATTGAATTTTGATTGTCTACTGCCACCATCAAATCTGAATCTAACCGCCTAGAGTAAATTTGAAATATATGGAGAAAAACTTAATGAAATTGAATGAAACAAAATGGAATGGAGAGGGGATTCAAAAAAAAATCTTATAAAATTAATTCCAAGACTTGAGAATTCTGTACACATGTGCCAAATCAAATTTCAAAGCAAAAAGCTGGAAAATGCTCAAAATAGTGTTCTTTATTGAAGTTTTTCTTGCATACACCAACTCCCCTCCCTTAAAATGATGAAAGAGGTCCTATTTATCCCTTTTAAAACCAATTACAACAGATTATAACTGATTTTTAAAATTCTAACCTAATTTGACCCTTCGACTTCCCATTTTACAACTTTTACAACTTTGCCATGACAACTTTTGGCAATTTTTGCAATATTTGAGCAATTTTTTAAAATGACTCCCTAGGACCTAAAGTGACTCAATTACATCAAATGTGGTCTAAAAAGACCTTATTACATCTTTAAAACATAAAAATCAAGGAAAAACTAGAATTGCCTCATAGTGGCTTAAAACTCACAAGGTGCTCCTACACCAAAAATACGAGACAAGAGAAATAATCAATTGCAATGGGGAGTGCTTTATTTTGAATGCTTTCATTTTTATTCCTCTTTTTTTTTTAATCTATTGTTTTGGATTTCTTTTTAGCTTAGAGGTGTTGTGGCTACCAATTTATCTAGGCTAGAGTGTTTGCCCCCATATTACATTGGTGAACCCAACGTGAACACAAAATTTTACAAGATTTCATACAATTTTTTGTGTGTTTTTGTATATTTTAGGTATGGAACAATGCATTTTCTTAAAGTAACTATGCATTTGATGAGGAATGATGCATTTACAAAATATAACGACGCATCTATGGAAGGCAATGGTAGGTGGGACAATTTGAATTCAAATTCACAATGCAATCATTCTAGTGTGATGCGACATAGCGACACATCTACGGCCTCGAACGATGCAATCGTCTACCCGGTATAAACTTTTAGTTTTTAGTTTGTTTTTAATTTTTTTTTTGGGTTTTTTGAGTAGGTTAGGTTTTTTGTATGCTAAATTTTTATTTTTAGCATGTGGTTTTGGATTGGAGCTCCCAAAAAATTGTTTCTTTTTAAAAAAAATAAAAAAATTGAGCTCTTTTATTTCAGTTTTAAGCAATTTTTCTATTTTGTTTGTTTTCTACAACTTGCATCAAGATCATAAGGATAAAAATAATATGTATTTTTCATTCACAAGGTTTAAAATAACAACAATTTGCATTCTTGCACTCATGAGTATTAAAATGAATTTACATTTCATGTCATGGGCATAAAATGAATCCAAGTGTCTTCAAATCATAAGTAAATGATAAAATTAATCAGTGTCTTTCATGTTTGGTGATTTGCAACTTTCATAGAGTACGTATTCTCTCCTCTCACACCGTCCAATGATCTTGAGTGATCAAAAGTACCTCTTTGGAATTTGTACAATCACACCACACATTTTGATTTTTGGGCTTAAAAAGAACACCATGTGAGTGTGAGGAAAAGGCACAAATTATGCTCTCTCCTTGCGCTCTTTGTGATCTTGGAGATCAAAAATAAAGTGCACTTCCTCGCTGTTGTTTACCTTTTATTAGAGGGCCTGCCACCCAGCTTTGAAAGGTGGGAATGAACCAAGTGGTAAAAATCTAAGACCAAGCCCTTCCAATCCACTCTAAATAAGTGTGCTTCCTGATGAAAGTCAGTTAGCAATGGGTGTGGATGTGTCATATCAACAAGTGTTTCCCTTAGTAGCCTTGTGAGCTACATGAAAATTCTTCCTTAGGGAAAGGAATGGGAGGCCTCTTGACTCGACATAGTCTTGAGCTAATCTTGCCTTATGCATGGCCACTTTGAATGGATTCCCTTACTAAATGCCAATTTGTGATAGTTACCAAAAATCCTTTTATATGCTTGTTGATCATAGGAGGTCAGACCTCTAAAGATGCCCCCATCTTCACTAATCTTGTGTAGAGACAACAATTCCTCCATTAAGGGAATGACGCTTGATGAGCCCGAAAATTGAGTGTCGTGGAGGGGAGCCAGTGCCACCAAGTCTCTAGTTGTCTGCCTTCTTCAAGTGGTTGGAGAAATCCAAGTGGGGATATCAACTAGTGGTTTCCTTGCCAACCATAGGGCTTGTGCATTATTTTCTATTTTGAAATCAAACATTTGCACATCAAAAACCAAACCAAAAAAAAGTGTTTGATATTGTATTTTGTTTGCCAATAAGATTTAATCAAAAACTAGTCAAAATTCATTCAAAACTAGATCAAAAACCATCAAACTATCAAAAGAAACATTTTGTGAACTAAAACTCATAAGAACAGAGTCACAACTGATACTATGCACCACAACTAAAAACTAGAAAACCACAATTGCCATCATGAACCACACTTGCAGAAAAAAAAAAGTCGCAACTGTCATCTTGAACTGCAATTGAGCTCTGGAAACCCACAACTGAAATGACGCATTTGTAGAAAATAGTGCCACAATTTTTTGATAACCAAAAACTTTCAAATTATTTGTCCAAAATTTGATCAACTCATTTTTACAGTGACCTTTGACTGCCAAAATAGAGACTTGCAAGCTTTACTAGTTCATTCTAGCAATTCCATTATAGGTTTCCTTCCTCCATCCTTTTCATTACATAGATTAAGTTTAGATCCTTAAGTTGCATTTAGACCTTCAAATTTTAAACATAGAAATACCATTAAGCTTTTGGAAATTCTTTGGTTTCATATTATATTTGTCATTGACCATCATCCTTTATATTATCAACCTGCATCATTATCACCTTTATCAAATTTTAGTTTGAAGCTTGTGTCCTAGCCTTGACTCAACCTTGTCAAAAATTATCCTCTTGATTACCACAAAGGTCAATGACACTTGGAATTGCTACCTTTGGTTCACCTTAGCTTGATTTCCATCCTTTGTTTAAGATTTTAGGATTCCTTTGCATTAACTTGACCTCCATTTATACTTATATTGCATCCCTTTGGACATAACTTTTATCATCATCTTACTAGATTGCACTTTGCACCTTTATCCCCAAAATACAAAAAAACCTAGCTCATTTTCATCTTAGCCTTAACATCATATCATTTTTTTCCTTAAAATAGCAATCGGTCAACCTTTCATAACCTTTTTCATCCATTAGTCTCATTATCCTTGCATTCTTATATTCAAGAAAATCCAAAAATATATAGCTTAGTTTCATTATCAACCTTGCATTAGTTTCATTATCCTTGCATCCTTATATTCAAGAAAATCCAAAAATATATATCTTAGTTTCATTATCCTTACATCCTTATATTCAAGAAAATCCAAAAAAAATATAGCTTAGTTTCATTATCAACCTTGCATTAGCTTCATTATCCTTGCATCCTTATATTCAATAAAATCCAAAAACATAGTTGAGTTTCATCACCATCTTGCATTATCCCTCAACTTGAAAAAGTCTTAGATGGTTGAAACTATTGGATATTGCTGACATGTGGTTGTAATTGATGTCAACACCATTTCCATTAATGTCTTTAAGGCTGTATATGTCAAGGATATTGAGAAAATTATAATAAAATAAGTTGCAAGTTGTCGATGATGTAGTGAAGTTTAGTATGTTGGCTAGCTCGGTATATTGATGATAATAAGTTGTAGATTAAAGGGTTTGCTGACAATTATATCTATTTTATCCACATGAAGTTATAGAGGTTTGCATGAAGATTTAATTAAGTTATGAGTATCTTTTTTCTAACAGTTGTTTTGTTGCTTTAGTTGGTGTTCCTTAAAGAAGATGATGTGATTATAGTAATTTAAGTTATTGCAGATACTTTTGTGGTGATTCATGATTCTTGTGGATGTTTCTAGATCATGCTCTATCTGTTTTATGCTCGTGATTGGTGATTTTCTTCTGTGAGTTCATATTTTTCATGATCATGGCCAACAAGGTGATTGTAGTGTGTTGTGGATCTTTGAGGCATAATTGTTGAAGGTGTTTCATGTTCGAGACATGTTGTTTTGGGTCCTTAATTTTTTGGTCAACATTGTTTGGTCTACATTGATAAATTGTTTATTGGTTTGGGTTGACAATTTGTACACATTTTATATTTTGTTGGGCCGACATGTAGTTGATGTTATCCTTAGTTGCAGATATATATGATCGATTTTTTATACCATTTGAGGGTATGGTGTGCGATGTATGTTGTGTACTATGTGCGAATAATATTCTAATATTTCGAAGGCAGAAGTAAAGTGTGAAGAAGAGTGAGTAGAAGAAAGTGTTTGTGTGCTTAACCAAAACTATAATCAGGCATTAGAAGATGCTATTTTCTCAGTTCAAAATCTTCTGGATGTAATCCAAATGTGACTATAAGATAGTGAGTCTTCCTTTGAACAGTGAACCTTTTTTATTTGAGCAGTGAGCTCTAGGAATTGTGCCTGAATGCATGTGCATTCTCCATTTATAATACTTTTAATAGAGTATAATCTTGTGGACTATTCTCCACTATGGTTTTTCCCCTAACAGGGTTTCCACGTAAAAATCTTGGTGTTATGTGTGTTTTTAATGTGGTGATGGTTTATGCTTTCATGTTTATTTATTAAATTTGAGAATGAGTTTAATAAGTATAATTTCTATGACAACTGATTCACACCCCCCCCCCCCTCTCAGTTGTCCTCCCTTGTGTTGCCAACAATTGGTATCAAAGCAGGTTCCTCTGGAGAAGCTTGACCGCTTGTGGTGATCTGGGATGGTGACATATAAGAAGGATAGTCTGAGATTTGATTGAACTAATTATTCTCTATGGAAGATTCGAATGGAGTGTCAACTGAGATGCATTGGTGAAACTTGATTAGTTTTTTTTCTATAGTTTCCAATGGCATATACTAAATTAATAAACCTACTAGAGTAAGGAACAACTACTATATCCACATGAACACCCACCCCTACATAGAGGGAATAGTAAGCTGTTGGGTGGGAACTATAGTTGGTGGGTGGCAATACAACCACCGACCTAGGTGGGAGGAAGATAATGTAGGGTGGGAGGACCTAATTCTAGTTGGTGGGTGGTCGAATAGGTTGGGGCTCCCCCTATCCCTACCCCTACCAATAGAATAACCCATAGAATTGTAGGGGGGGGGTGGGCATGTTACACCCTTCCACTTAGAATAGTAGGGGCCTCCCACCCACCCCAATCTATATCCTCCAGCCATGCCGGGGTGGGTGGTTGGAAATAGTTGTACCGGTAAACTACATATTCTATACGTAACATGCTTCTAGGAATACGAGATGCCTACCCCCTTTAGAATAGTAGGGCTTGTGACGGAACCGAGGGGAACTAGGGACCGAATGAGAATTCCTTCTATTACTTGGGACCCCCGCTCAGATACAGAAAAAAGAGGGGCCTTGAATAAGTAGGAACCGGGTGGGAGAAGGGGTGGGGCCTAGGAGGATAGCCAGAGAACCCCCCACCCATGGGTTGGGTGGGAACTATAGTGCGTAGGAAGAGTCCCCTTGAGCCCCCAGGAGTCAGAAGAGACACAAGTTGTATCAATCTCAATCTTCTGGTGGCAAGCAATGCCCTTTATAATAGTAGGGGCGCAACGTAGATGTGCCTCTCCCATACCAATGAACCCCATGAATCCCATGCAATTCATTCTGGGCTCGCCGCTTCTCCTCGCACCCACCCCTATGAGACCAATAGCTGGGAACAAGGGGAAGGGTCGGGTCCTTTGGTGGGCCAACTGGACAATTACAACGAATAGATATATCATCCCACAAAATGGTCCTTCTACTGTAGGTGAGATTAAGGAAGCATTGTTGAGTGCTTTGACTGATTCTAAGATGACAAATGTAATGGATTTGAAGATTTCTTATGAGATCTAGAAAAAGTTGGATACTTTGTATGAAGGTGATACCCATGTGAAGATTGCTAAGCTACAAAGCCTGAAAAGGAAATATGAAACATTGAGAATAGGTGAAGATGAGAACATCACTTCTTTTTTGCAGATGTTGAATGAACTTGTGTGTAGTATTAGATGTACTGGTGGAATATTGGAAGAATCAGAGATTGTTGCTAAAGTGCTAAAATCCTTGCATGTTGCATACAAACACAAAGCTGCTACTATTGAGGAGATCCAGACTATGAAAAATGTAACCAGAGACATGTTGATTGGTAAGATTTATTCTTTTGAGTTAAGTGAGTTTGATGAATCTCTTCCTAAGACATAATATGCATTCAAAGCTACTATCTCCGAGAAAGATAACCAAAGATATGATCCAGGAGAAAGTTATTCTAGAAAAATGTCCAAGTATGAGCAAGAAATGAGAGAGATTGAAGAATAAGAGAGAAAACTAGATGAGATTGAAGCACTTATTATCAAGATGGTAGCTAGAGGAGAAGGTAACTATAAAGGGAAATTGCCTCTTAAATTTTTTTCTTGCAATAAGATAGGTCATTTTGTGTGAAGGTATCCAGAAAGAGTTCCTAAGCCAAGACCTAACAAGCCTAGATTCCAAAGAAAGTAATATTATGCTACTAATGAAGGTGTGACATATGATGAATCTGATAAAGGGAATTTAAGTGAGAATGAATGGGTATTTATTCCTATCAAGGAAAATTATCTAGTACCTATTGGTTCTACTAGTTGCATAAATGTGGAGAAATCTCTAGCTGACAGAGTTGAAGAAAAAGATGAATGGGTTATTGACAGTGGATGCTCTCATCACATGATAGGTGATAAAAGTAAATTTGTGAGCTTGGAAAAGTATGATAGCGGTGTTGTAATATTTTGTGATGACAAAGTTGGTGTAATCCATGGCAGAGGATCCATTTATCTTGATGGTAAGCATAATACTGATGATGTCCTATATGTGGAAGATTTTAAGCATAATCTCTTAAGTATTGGACAGATGATTGACAAGGGATATAATCTTCAATTAAAGGATGGAAAGTGTAGAATATTAGGGAGTTCCAGAAATGTGATTACATCTGGTACAAAAAAAGAAGGTAATATCTTTCACCTAAGTGCTAATAGTAACATTTGTCCGATTGCTCAAGTTGATGAAAGGTGGTTGTGGCATAGGAGATTGTGTCATGTAAACTTTGATAATATTATCAAGATAATTTCTACTCAGGTAGTGAGAGATCTTCCTAAGTTGATAAAACCTACTAATACTATATGCAAGGAATGTCAATTAGGGAAGCAAACTAGAGTTTCATTCTGAAGCAAACAACATTGTTCAAATTAAGTGTTGGAGCTTGTTCATACTGAATTGTGTGGTCCTTCCAGAGTCATAAGTTTACAAGGAGACAGGTATTTCATGTTACTTATTGATGATTATTCTAGATTGATGTGGATTACTTTCTTAAGGGAAAAATATAAAGCTTTAGAGAAATTCAATATTTTTAAGGCTATGGTTGAGACAGAGATAGGTCTGAAGATTAAATGTCTGAGATAAGATGGAGGTGGTGAATTCACTTCTGGTGAGTTTAATTCTTTTCATGAAGAGCATGGTATAAAGAGACAATTATCTGCCTCGCGGACCTCTCAGCAAAATGGAGTTGTGGAAAGGAAGAACAAGACAATTCAAGAAGTTGCTAGGACCATGATGCTGGAAGGAAATGTTTTGCATATCTACAAGAGAGAAGCTGTGAGTACTTTTGTTTACACTCTCAACCAGGTACATGTGAAAGGTGATACCAGTAAGTCTTGTTATGAGCTATGGTTTGGTCATAAGCCTACGATTAGGTACTTCAAAATCTTTGGGAGTAAATGCTATATCAAAAGAGATGCTAGAAGTGATGAATAAATCTTTCTTGGTTATTCTACTAAAAGTAAAGCCTACTGGTGCTATAGTAAGAGATTGAGTAAATTAATTGAAAGTGCTAATGTCAAGGTTGATGAAGACACAGTTAGACCATCCAAATCCTACAGATATTATTCAAACGATCAGAATGACAGTTAAGATAAAGGAAAGAAATTCCAGACTCTAAATCAAGTTCAAATCATTCCAGTGAATCACAAAAATCAAGAGGAAGAAACTAGTGAAAGTGCAGAAGTGAGATCACAAGAGCCTGAAGTTCAAGAACACCCTAAGACTCCAAGGTATGTAATACTAAATCATTCAAAAGATTATATTATAGGTGATAAGAACAAAGGTGTTCAAACTAGGAGAATAATTGCAGAAGAATACTATTTGATTTCAAAGACTGGGCCTAATAGTGTTAATGAAGCATGTAAAGATGAACATTGGGTGGAAGAAATGAAAGAAGAACTACTAAAAATTGAGAAGAATGATACATGGATTCTTGTTCCTAGACCTAAGGAAAAAAATTTAATTGGAATTAAATGGGTCTTTCAGAACAAACTGAATGAGCAAGGTGAAGTTGTTAGAAACAAAGAAAGACTGGTGTGTAAAGGATATTCTCAGATGGAAGGAATTGAATTTGAATAAAATTTTGCTCCTATTGCTAGGATTGAAGCTATTAGACTATTTCTTGATTATGTTGTTTACAAAAACTTCAAGGTTTATCAGATGCATGTCAAGTCAACATTTCTAAATGATGAAATGGATGAAGAAGTGTATATTGAGCAACCTGATGGATTTCAATTGATTGAGCAGGGAGATATGGTTTTCTGGTTGAAGAAAGAATTGTATGGAATTAATCAAGCCCCAAGAGCATGGTATGCCAAATTGGACAAGTATTTTTTGAAGCTTGGATTTAATAAATGTATTGCTAATAGTAATTTGTATTTCAAGATTGACCATGATAAAGAGTTGATTGTTGAAGTCTTTGTTGATGATATCATTTTTGGAGGAGATGATAGTTTGTGCATGAATTTTTCTGATGAGATGCAAAGTGAGTTTGAGATGTCTATGATTGGAAAAATGAAATTATTTTTGGGATTACAAATTACTCAGCTAGATAGAGGGATCTTTATATCTCAGTCTAAGTATGTGAAAGAATTGCTAAAGAAGTTTGGTATGGAAGATTCAAAGCCAGTTGGTACACCTATGGTGACTGGATGTAAGTTGACACAAGATGATGATTCTCCTAAAATAAATCAGACTAGATACAAATCCAAGATTGGTGGATTTCTCTATTTGACTCAAACTAGATCTAATATCATGTATGTCATATGCATTGTTGCAAGATTTCAAGCCGGTCCTAAGGAATCTCATGTGACAGCTGTGAAGAGGATTTTCAGGTACTTGAAGGGGATAGTTGATTTTGGCATATGGTATCCTAAAGATGATGACCTTACTTTGAGTGCTTTTATTGATGCTAATTGGGAAGGAGATGTGAATGAAAAAAAGAGTACTAGTGGTGGTGCATTTTTCTTGGGAAAGAAGTTGATTTCATGGTTAAGTAAGAAGAAGAATTACATTTCTTTATCTACTACAGAGGTAGAATACATTGTTGTTGCTAAAAATTGTACTCAAGTATTGTGGATGAAGCAGATGTTGAAAGATAACAAATTTTTGTATGATGAACCTATTTCTATATTCTATGATAATTCAAGTGTAATTAATATTTCTAAGAATCTCGTGCTTCATTCAAAAACCAAGCATATATCTATCAAGTTTCACTTTTTGAGAGAGAATGTGAGTGAAAAGGAAGTCATATTGGAGTATGTTCCTACTAAGGAATGGATTGCAGATATCTTTACCAAGCCCTTTCCTAAGGATAATTTTGAGTATCTCAGAGGGAAGCTATGGGTGATTACCCCTCCCAATCAGAATTAAGATGCAATGACTTGCATCAGTCTGTGCATTTCATAGTCATATCTTGTGATCCTGATTGATGTTGTGGTGGCTACTACTCAGGGGGAGTAGTTAGATGTTTAGAGATGTGGTTCATATCTTGTGTGGAGAAAGATAATGTGTACCTTTTTCAATGATTTCAAAGGAGGAGAAGAGTCTTGTGAAAAATTGTGAAGTAGTTAAGGAGAAAAGAGTCAAAATCTAAGGGGGGGAAAGTGCTAAGAGAAAGTATTATTGATGGTTTTTTTCACATCATGTGTTGCCATGAATGCCAAAGGGGGATATTGTTGGATATTGTTGATATGTGGTTGTCATTGATGTCAACAATATTTCAATTAATGTCTTTAAGGCTGTATATGTCGAGGATATTGAGAAAATTGTAATAAAATAAGTTGCAAGTTGTCGGTGATGCAATGAAGTTCAATATGTTGGCTAGCTTAGTATATTGATGATAAGAAGTTGTAGATTAAAGGGTTTATTGAAAAGTATATATAGTTTATCCACATGAAGATTTTTTTAATTTATGAGTATATGTGTTCTAACAGTTAATTTGTTGCTTTAGTTGGTGTTCCTTAAAGAAGATGATGTGATTCTTGTAATTTGAGTTGTTGTGGATGCTTTAGTGGTGATTCATGATGCTTGTGGATAGATCATTCTCTATCTGTTTTGTTGGTCCATATTAATTTGTGTGCCCGTGATTGGTGATTTTCTTCTGTTAGTTCATGTTTTTCATGATCATGGTTGACAGGGTGATGGTATCGTGTTGCGGATCTTCAAGGCATAATTGTTTAAGGTGTTTCATGTTTGAGACATGTTTTTTTGGGTCCTTACTATGTTTTGGCCAGCATTGTTTGGTCCGCATTGATAAATTGTTTATTGATTTGGGCCGACAGTTTGTACACATTTTATATTTTGTTGGGCCGACATGTAGTTGATGTTATCCTTAGTTGCGGCTATATATGATCGATTGTTTATACCATTTGAAGGTATGGTGTGCGATGTATGTTGTGTACTGTGTGTGAATAATGTTCTAATCTTTCGAAGGTAGAAGTAAAGTGTGAAGAAGAGTGAGTATAAGAAAGTGTTTATGCGCTTAACTAGAATTTTTATTAGGCATTAGAAGATGTTATTTTATTAGTTCAAAATATTCCAGATGTAATTCGAATGTGACTGTAAGACATTAAGTCTTCCTTTGGGCAGTGAGCCTTTTGTATTTGAGCAGTGAAATCTAGGTAGTGTGCTTGAATGCATGTGCATTCCCCATTTATAATACTTTTAACAAAGTATAATCTTTTGGACTAACCTCCACCGTGGTTTTTCCCCTAACAAGGTTTCCACATAAAAATCTTGTTGTTATGTGTGTTTTTTATGTGGTGATGGTTTATTCTTTCATGTTTATTTATCAAATATGAGAATAAGTTTAATAAGTATAATCTCTATGACAATTGATTCACCCCCTCTCTCACTTGTCTGCCCTTGTTTTGCCAACAGAAACAAGGTCACAAACCAAAAGAAAGGACATGGATTTTTGAAGTGACCCTTTTCATGACGCTAGGCTTGGAATAGATTCAAATAATTATACACCTCCAAGAGACACATCACAAAGAGACCAAACTAATACATGGGAAAACCTAAGCCTAGAATAATTCAAAAAACAATTGAATCCTCAAGAAATTGAAAGATCTTATCAAGACCCAAGAGTTTTGAGCATGGTTGATCAACTTGCCAGTGTTGACCCTAATTGATTCGTCTATGCACTATCTAAGAAGGGTTCCAAATTACCTCAAGTCTTTGACATCTCAACTATTGTAGATGAAGAAGAAACTAAAAATCCATTTGCACTTGGCATGCCCTCATCACAACAAATTTCAAACATACCCCTTTGGATAACTACATAATGACTACCACTACCACACACATCCCAAGAAAATCAACATTTGGAAACAAGGTAACCCATACCAATACACAAGGATAGAGTTCACACTTGGAAGTTCCTCTAATTCCATGGGTAAGACCTTTACAAACCCCCTTTGTCAAAACAAAAATAAAGGTTCCACATCACAAGGCCCTACACCTTTGATGCAAAATGCAAACCAAGGTCTTATACCTACACTCCAAAACAAAAATCAAGGTTCCACATCACAAGGTCCTACACCTTTGATCCAAAAATAAAACCAAGGTCCTATACCTACTCTCCAAAACACAAATCAAGGATCCTTATTCCAATTTCAAAGCATACCTTCATCAAGTCAACCTCCACCATATAAACCTAGAAAGGTTCACATTATCTCACAAAGGATCCCAAATCAAAATAATAATCAAGGATCTATTCCATCACTCAAAAACACTAATCAAGGGTCCCTTCCATCATTTTTAAATTCTACTCAAGGAACCATTCCTTTATTTCAAAATAACACTCAAGGGCCTACACCTTCATCAAAAATATCAATCAAGGACCTACACCTTTTACTAATCAAGGGAACTTTCCTTCATGTCAAAACATCAATCAAGGGCCTACACCTTAATGTCAAAACATCAACCAAGGACCTACACCTCCATTGGCAAGTCAAGGACCAAATTTTCAAAACCAAGGGTCTACACCTCACTTCCAAAACACCATACCACATGCAAACATGAACTTTGGAACAAACCTGAATTCCAATTTCATCCCAAACCAAAACACCACAAATCAATATGGCAACCAAGGTCCCACATCACAAAGCATCAATCCTAATTCAAATCGAACATATGATCTTAATACAACCATCATGAAACCAAACCAAAATAATGCAACACCATCTCTTGCAGATATCTTGATACAACAAGTGCAGACCCTCCAACAACAAATGACAAACATCTAATTGGGGACCAACAAGAAGAATTATTTCATGGAGGAATTGTGCCCCTTTCCATTTGAAAAAAAAATGTACATGCCACCCTTTCCCCCTCATTTCACAACCACCTTTGCCTAAGTACAAGGGGACAAAGGATCCAATAGAGAACATTCAATAATTTAACACATCATGCATTATAGGACCAGCTCTAGATTCGTTTGCACACCTTCCTCCAGGATTAGAACATGGGGTGAACTAGCCGATAAATTCATCAATCATTTTTTCTTCAACATTAAAAATATGTCACCCTTGCAAAATTGAGCACAACCAAACAAGAAGAAGGGGAATGACTCACCTCATTTTACCAAAGATAGTGAGGTTTGGTTAGAAAATTCCCTTGTCACATCCGTGAAAAATAATTGGTCACCATGTTTGTGGAAACCCTTAATGGAGAATTGATGAGTCGAATTCAAATCCAATGTTGCACAACCTTTGAAGAGATCCTTGAGAAAGGTGTCCTTATTGAGAAAGGTCTTATTGCAAAAGGACTAGTCAAGGTACACAAAGAAAATCCAAAATCTAACAATGACAAGATAAAATATTGGTCCCGAAACAAAAATGTCACAAATGATGGAGTTGTTGATGCCAAACTGATAACCAAAGGTCTAACCATTCAACTTAAAGGTCCCTCCTCATCAAATACACCAAATGTATGAAATACATAGACCCAAGGTCAAAACCAAATGCTAAATGTTGTCCAAAACAATCAACAATGTAGAGGTCCTACCCACGCCATAAGAACATACACCCCTTTGGGTGAACCCATCAAATTAGTCCCCAAACAACTTTTGCAATCTAATGTCATCACATTATTAGACACTAAAAACTATGAACCTTCCTTGATCAAACTTGATTGGTGGAAAGAAGATGAATATTGTGAATATCACTGTGGAAAAGGACATAAAATAGCTAGATGTTGAACACTAAAGAATATTATTCAAGACCTCATTGAAAATGGAACCATATTCGTAGGATATTCACAAGGAAAAACCAATGTTGATCATACCATATTCAAGACTCCCTTGCAAGACCATGATAAAGGAAAAGCCTCTACTTTAGGGAACAATAATAATGTCAATTATGCCATAGTCAAACATGATTACAACATTATCATCCTTAATGTGAGACCCTTTGATGAACACATTGCCACTATTACACTAAAAAATCTAAGTTCAAAATGTGTTTTTACCACACGTCGAACCAAGATAACTATTCCAGGACTTCCATCTAATTCATAGCGAAAAAGTCAATATAATATCATAGACCAGCTTGGGAAAAATCCCACACAAATTTCTAATTTGGAGCTCCTTCACATATCCCCACAACATAGATCCATCCTTGATAAAGCATTACAAGAACCATCCATCCTCGTTAACCTTGATTCCAATTAATTTCAGGCCATGGTTGGATACCTAGCTATGACACCCCATGTCATCTTCTCTGAGCAAGACTTTTTCGCACCAAAATCTGATTATAATGACCCCCTACACCTTGAAGGATGCATTAATAAACACAAGATCAGATAATTCCTAGTAGACAGTGGAGAAAGTCTGAATATTTTCTCACTAAAATTGGTGAAAGCCTTGGGATACTCTGAGAATTGTATAGACCAAACCAAAAAAATTACTATCAAAGCTTATGATGATGTTGATCATTCATCTAAAGGAATAATTTCACTTCTTGTGAGATTTGGCCCAACAATATAGGACACAATGTTTCATGTCTTGGATCTAGATTTGTATTACAATCTTCTCCTTAGCTAGCCATAGATTCATGCCATGAGGGCTATTCCATCCACCTACCATCAATGCGTCAAGTTCCCACACAATGGCACTAAAATTACTATTCCAGGTGACCCTAATCCTTTTCAGTATTGTTTAAACCTAAAAGGAGTTGTTGAACATCAAGTTCCCATCAATCAAGAGATCGCACCTTCCACTCCATCTCACTACATTAAACCATCTACCCTTGTCAAATCATCAGCTCCATTCATCACACCTTCCATGCCCAAGATCCGGATCTAAGATAAAGGATGAAAAGAATATAACATTAAGAGTCTCTTTTTCATCAAAAATTTACCTAAATCAACAAAGTCATATGGCAAACTAGATCCTATGTAGCCCAAAGTTATCATCCATAATCCCCCTACCACCTTCACTAAATGGGGGGAACTTGCCAAAAAATCTCTACATTACCACATTCTCACATGGTTGTACAAAGAAGAGGAGGACACTAAAACTAAGAAATTGCCAATTGAACAGTATCCAAGAGGGTTCCAAATAATGAAGTGACATGGATATGATGGACATAGTGGCCTTGGCCTAAATAAACAAGGAATAATGGAACCCTTACAACCTCCTAAGTTAATAAAACACCAAGGGCTAGGGTTTGTACTAGTAAAAGTGACTATCCAGGGTATTAGGTTACCTTCGAGTGCGGTTGCTAATGCTTCAGATGAGATCAAGACATATGAGGACCATTGGGATTATGATGCTGATTCCAATGAATATGAATGGGATTCCCTATCCTCTACTACCTTCATGGACCTTGATAAAAAATTTGGAGTATTTGCGAACCTCCCCTTGAAAAAAATTTCAGTTAAATGCTTACAATTGATGCCCCACCAAGCCTACCAAGTCCCCATCCAAAAGTCTGTTTGAACAAAGAAGAATGGATGAAACACTTTTGGGAAACCATTGATTCTACTCTTGGGAACCTGATGACTCTACCTCTATCTTTACCCTATTTTCCTATACAATGACTCTTGATAGTACCGATAATGGCTTATCCATTTTCTACCCACAACTCATAGATTGGGATGAATAAGAACCACCAAGTTTGGACACTTTCAAGAGTGATGAAGCAATTTTTGAGTTCATGGGACTTCATGAAGGAATACCATGTGGGGATCATAAGGCTAGCTTTTCCATAGAACTCAATTATGCGGCATACTTTGGTGAGGTTGTCCTATCCTTTAGTCATAAAGATGAAAATAAAAGGTAAAAATAAAAATAAAAATAATAAGTCTTCAGGTGAAAACCAAAAGGTGTCTGCTAACCGTGAAAAAGTTAAAATAAAGGACGTATCTGAAGGTGAAAACCTCTATGACGCACTCGAGGATGGATGACTAGACTTTTGAGAAATGGTTCCTCAAATGTACTGATGTTAGGGTCTTTGGATTGTTGTTGAGATAGTTAATAATTTCTAGGATAAAGTCATTAGTCTTATTGATAGCTCAATGAAGGGTGTTGTTTAGAAGTAGTGCCTCAAATTACTGGCTTGTATCGGTGATTGGGAATCAACATGTCGGCAGTATTATGTTGGTGAAGCTTTAGACTTGTTACTTAGTCTTCTTTGGAGTATCGATGATCGATAGTCAGATGGATCAACGATCAGAGTTCGATCATTGAAAGTTCTTAAATTTTGTGAAGTCTCCAACATCCCTGACCTCTGATAGCTCTGATGGTTCCTTGGTCTGACAATCGGGTATTGAAATATTAGATATGTTGGGGGTTTGAATGGAAAGTTTGGCAATTTTTTCTTGATGCCCGATCCTCTGATGCTCCGATAGCTTCGACACTCCGATGAGCCAATAAAAATGAAGAGCCAAGGTGACTTGGTAGTGATGTTAGCTCAAGACAAAAATTCAACATGCTAGCACATAGTATTTTGTGGGTGGTCATATTTAAACTAAAACCAGTTCATCTACTCGGTGCATGTGGGATAATTAATATCTTGCGAGTGTGAAAGGGAGAATGGCTGAACTACTAGTAAGCGAATGGACAAAGTTTGATGGAGATTTAAAATACATCTAAGAACTTTATTGGGAGTTGACTTGTTTGATTGTGAAACCTCTCTCTATGTCAATCTGATCTGTATATTGTAAGAGTATTGTAATAGTGTGAAGGTTGATCAAAGAAATGTAAAACAGGAGAGAGTGAAAGAGAACAAGGTTATGCTGTTGGATTCTCTCTAGAATGGAACAAGATGTAAACTCTTTAAAGGCTTAGATCCTAAATTGTATTTTTAAATATTTTGTTGCTAAACAATACAATGATGATCTTAGTTTTTGGAGTGTGGGATTTTTTACCCGAGAGGGTTTTCCCCATGTAAATCTATGTGTTCATATATTTTGTTCCATCTTTCATGTTTAGTGGTTTTTCTTCATTGAATCTATTTAATGGTGTTGTTTGGAATTGGTTTAATTAGGATTAACTTTTCTCTGAGGGTCAATGCAGGAAATGAACTATGTCTAATTCCACTTTGTGGCATAGTAGTACATGTCTTTGAGGCAATCTAAATGAAATTAAAGTTACTGAAGGCACTACTATTCTCAGATGTTCATTCGGAGATGACCCTCATTTCCTTACAAGTGGTATCAGAGTCGTCTTTCGAGATTTTCTTTTGCTTGCATGTGTAGGTTTGTGAGTTGCATGTGTGTTGCATGTACTTTCATGGACTCACACATGTGGCTTGCTTTCATGTAATAATTCTTAGTGTTTCTCGGTTCTATGGATTCCTTCTATGAAGATTTCATAGTGTGGCAGGCTTGAGGAAATTTGAAGGAATCGACTGATGTATTGATCCTTTGGTGAGTAGAAATTATTGCTCTTTTCTTTAAGTTTCAAGAGAAAAAATGCAACATGGAGGATGGTGAATATGGAGAAACTGGTGTAGCGTATATAAAATGACTCTGCAAAAAATATGGTTAAATCTATTCTAAACATGAATTAATCTAAATCAAACAACTAAGAATGAAGTAAATAAACTAAACAATAAATAAAGCATCTCACCAAATATCAGAAAACTCCTTCGAATTATCTTGATTATCCTTCTCCAGTTTCCCTTTTGTAGTATAATCTCCCTTAGATTTTCATATGTGTGCAAGTATAGCCTTGATGTATGTGATTATAGAAAATATCAAAGATTAACAAGTTCTTCCAAAAGTATTGATTTCGGGAGGAAGAATAATGGAAAAGGTCAGCCAATTTATAGAAAGTTGGTTTTCAAATGATCAACTCAGATTCAAAGAGAGATCAAAGATCGAGATTGATGAATTCCATGTGATTGAGATTTGTGTCAGTTAGAACGTGAGTTGGGAGATTCTGTAGGATAAAGATTAAATTAGAATAATAATTTAATCTGGTGTTAAGATTGTTTGAAAATAAACTAAATAAGAGATCAAGATTAAATAAATTATTTAATCTTCAGTTGAAAGTCTTCGAAAATAGAAGAATAATACTTTCAATGAAAAGGATAAAGTTAGAACTCAACAACAATCTGTTCGAATGCACGCATGAATTAATTAATTAAATAAATATATGTAATTAATAAATATGTCCATGCATATGAGTCTTAACTGACTAATCAAGACATAGAGTCTCTTCACAGAGACAATCAAATATCGAATTAGGAGAAAACTGATGGATTTAAATAGATCTCAAGTCAGATGGTGAGTGAATAATTAGTTAAGTGGGCGATAGAAGAATGTGACAAAAATAAATCTTTTTATGAATTAAATGTTTATTTAATTCAACATTTGAAATTTAAGGATTTAATTAAATAAATAATGATTTATTTAATTGACTATTGAATAATTTGAAAAGAATATTTAATTAAATATGATAAAAGGTAAATTAAATAATAAATTATTTAATTCTGAAAGAAAATTAATTAATTAGTGACACAATTAAATAAATAAGATTTATTTAATTAATCAAACTTGAATAAGGGTCATAATGAATGAATTAAATAATTAAGGTTATTTAATTAATAGAAGAAAGGCGTTCTTAGGAAATAATTAAATAATTAACATTATTTAATCATGAACATGGACATTAGAAAATTATCTCAAAAGTGGTACTCGTAGGCCTAGACCAATTTTCAGTGTCTACAGTTTGCCCCTCTTTGATACAATGTTGTTTGTCACATTGTGTCAAAGAAACTAAAAAAATGATATGCCCCAGTGAAAGTAGGGTGAGGAAGGATGATGAGGAGGTACTGGTATGCCCCCTCGAGAGGACATGTAGGTTCAAAGAACATGAGTGTGCTCTCAAAATCAATGAGAGGACTGGAATTTGTAGGTCAAGAGACTAGGGTAAAATAGATAAGGGTAATGAAGATGTTGAAAAGATGAAATGTTAGAGCAAAAAAAAAAGATGAATAGTAAACATGGATGTTAGTATCTAAAATGGATGTTACAAAAATTATAAAATCTTCAATATTTTTCCAAATACATACTAAGCCTTGCATTAAATCATCACTGGGTGGGACATGACACAAATGGATAGTACACACCATGATATGAGATAGAACATAGTGTACAAAGTCATCCAATTGTGAAAAATAGACAATCATAGACAAGGAGTGTCCTTAACTCATACTAAAGTCCAAATTACCCCAATATTTTTGTCAAAACAAACCATAGACAACAAACAAAGAAAAGCCAGGTCATGAGATGTCATTGCTCCTCTAGATCCTTCATAGGACAGCCTCGAGGAAACTAGTAACATGACTCAAAATCCAAAGTTTAAAAGACATTTGATAGACAACAGTAAAAGAAAAAGAGTCCAAAGACATCCTTGAGAAAGCTAGTAACCAGTCTTATACACAAATATATAAAAGATAAAACAAAATAAGATATAAATTCAAAAATCTAATAAAATATTTGCCAAAATTTGATCCTGTGTGATTGTTTAATGTTTGACATAGCCTAATGTGAGGGATGACACATACCGTATAAGACGTTGAGTCTGGTTTTGACTTTGTGACTATCTGTGTAAGGCATGACAAAGCTTGGTTTTTATAAAGACATGTTCCATATAAGAGGTTTGAGTCTTATGCCATTGATGTGACAAGCTACATGAGGCTATGATAAATGATGATGTTTGTTGTCAAGAAAGACATATCTTGCCTAAAACATAAGTTGATTGTTTTGACAATATGATTGATTTTGACTTGATGACAGTTTGACATGTTTGCCTTGTTGATGCTTGACTATTTAGATGCATTTACTATTATGAGTGTGTGTGTTGACTTGATATGATGTACCCTTAAGGACTGACCTAGTGTGGCCTCAAGGGCTCATTGATTGATTACCTTGCATATGTTGTACATGTAGAGACCTCATAGTTTCACTTGACTTTGACTGGCATGAATGTTTGACACATTTGAACCTAAGTTGATGATTATGTGACATGTCTGATAATGAGTGTGATGAAACCTAGTGGAATGACCTAGTGCGGCCTCAGGGGCTCATCGATTGATGGCCTTGCCTATGTTGTACATGCAGAGACCTCGTAGTTTGACACAACCAATGACTTTAACATATACAAATAATGAGTCATGATTTTATGTATGATGCATGACAAACCTATATAGATAGACCTAATGCCTCAGGGGGACATCGACAAATGGCCTTGCCTACATCCAATCATAGAGGCAACGTAGCTCGACTATGTCTACAACTGACTCTAACTCTGTTTTGGGGAATTTTTGACTTATTTTGATTTTATTTTTTTTTCCTTTTTTTTTGGAGTTTTTTGATGTTTTAGGATTTTTTTTAGGACATTTTATGATTCTTAGGATTTTCCATCAAGACCAGGTCACTAATGTTGAAGTGTCGATTTAGAAATTTCCTAGTATATCTACAACAAAGACGGTTTTGATATGCTTGAAGATGATCTAATATCTTTTGTCTTCATTCATCTAGGAATTCTAACTCATGCAATCTGGATACACCATAATCTTCATCATCAATATGACCTTTCAAGGATACCCTCAGGGAAGGAATTTCAACCTCAATAGGTAAGATAGCTTCAGAACTAAATACCAAGGAATATGGAGTGGCGCCGATGGGAGTATAGATGCTTGTGCGATAGGCCCATAAGGCAGGATTAAGTTGTAGATGCTAGTCATGACCAACATCATTGATAGTCTTTTTGAGGATTCTGATAATGGTTTTATTAGACGCCTCTGCTTGGCCGTTACCTTGTGGGTAATATGGTGTGGAAAAATGATGTTGTATATGGAATTCTTCATAGAGATGGTAGACTTCTTGATTTTTGAATGGACGGCCATTGTCTATAATGATAGATTGAGGCACACCATACCGAAAAATGATATAGTTTAGAACAATCTTGGATATTTGTGTGTCAGTGATGTAAGTCATGGGAATAGCCTCGATCCATTTGGTGGCGGTTATGATAACTTATGGCCATTAGAATATGGAGGGTGTATATTACCTATGAGGTCAAGTCCCCATTTGGCAAAGGGCCATGGTGAAGTAATCAGATGGAGCTCCTATGCTGGCATACGTATCAAATCTTCGTGTATCTGACACTTTCGACATCTCTTGACAAAGATATATGAGTCCTTTTCCATAGTAGGCCAATAATAACCTAACCTCATAATCTTGCGAGCTAAGGTAGGACTACTAGAATGGGATCCACATATACCCTCGTGTACCGCTCGTAACATTGCTTGTGCTTCTTCAGCATCAAGACATCTCATCAAGGTTTTATCTAAGGTACGTATATATAGGGTATCTCTGATGGTGGTGTATTTGGCAGACCTATAGATAAAGGTTCTACATTGGTTGTTTGATAGGTCTAAAGGTAGGATTTGGGAATTTAGATAGTCGTATATGTCCTTGTGCCAAGGGGAAGTAGGACCAAAAATTGTACACACCATTATAGAAATTGGGGACATCATAGGTAGGGACCAAAAGCTATTCAACCAAAAACTCAAATTTAGGCATATTGTTAGAAATATCCAATAAGAAACCCAAAGTTTCCATAGCATCTGCTACCCTATTCTGAATGTGTGGTATTTGTTGAAAAGTGATTTCATCAAAGTACTGCTTGAAACATCGGCCATGCGCTTTTAGGAAAAAAATTTCTCATCTTTAGTTTCATACTCGTCATTAACTTGCTAGACTACCAGCTGATAATCTCCATAAACATGTAAACTCTTGATCTTCCATTGGGCTACCATTCTTAGTCTTGCCACTAGGGCTTCATATTCTGCTATGTTGTTGGTGCAAGGGAAAGAAATCCTGAATGATTTATGAATAGTATCTCCTTGAGGTGGAAAAAATAGTATGCATGCTCCTGAACCACAATTAGTACGTGACCCATCGAAGTATAATTTCTATGTGGTTCTAGCGTCAAATTTGAAGATAAACTGATCAAAAAAATATACCACTAAAGGATGGTTTGCCCTAATTGGTGAATCTACTAATTGATCTGCAACTACTTGCCCTTTTATATCTTTCCTTTCCACATACTGGATGTCATATTCACTAAGTATCATCACCCATTTATCCAATCGACCTCTTAATGCTTCTTTACTTAGGTGATATCTTAGAGGATCTATCTTTGTGACCAACATAGTTTGGCGGTTTAGCATATAGTGCATAATTTTTTGAGTAGCAAAGACTACCACAAGATAAGCATGTTCTATGATACTGTAGTTTAGTTCATATTCCACCAAAGTATGATTGATGTAGTATGCTGCCCTTTCATGACCTTGATCATTATTTCGTACGAGTAGGGTTCCTAATTTTGACTGAGTTGCTGAATTTTAAAGTATCAAAGTTTTGTCATCTGTAGGTGGCATCAACACAGGTGGAGCAAGCAAATAATCCTTGGTCTTTTTGAAAGCTTCTTGACATTTGGTTGTCCAGACAAACAATACTCCCTTCTTGAGCAAATGTTGAAATGGATGTATTTTGTCTACTAATTGTACTATGAAGCATCTGATAGACTGTAATCTCCCTTGTAGTGTTCTTAGGTGACTGATGTTGGCTGGTGGATGCATATCCACTATAACTTTTACTTTTGCAGGGTCCTCTTCAATGCCTCTTCTAGAAATTATGTATCCTAGAATTTTTCCCGATTTAACACCAAAGACACATTTATTTGGATTTAGTCTGACTTTGTAATTTTATAGTCTTTGGAATACCTTGTCAAGTACTTTCAAATGATCTTCTCTTGTCAATGATTTGGCTATTATGTCATTGACATAGTCTTCCATGAGAGTATGTACAAGGTCATGGAAAATAGTTGTCATTGCATGTTGATACGTAGCTCCAACATTTTTGAGCCCAAAAGGCATAACATTCTAGTAGTATGTTTCCCATGGACATATGAAATCTATCTTGTGTTGGTCCTTAGTAGCAATTTTGATCTGATTATACCTAGAGAAACCGTCGATGAGGGATAGCATCTCATATCCTACTGTAAGGTCCACTATCATGTCAATGTTCAAAAAAGGGAAGTCATCCTTATGGCATGCCTTATTGATATCTCTGAAGTTTGTACAAATGTGGATACCCCTAGAGGGTTTGGTTACTGGGACCAGATTAGAAATCTAGTCTACATAGTCTATGGACCTAATGAATCCAACATCCAATAGCTTCTTAAGTTCAACTTTGACTAGTAAAGTGATTTGTGGATGCATTTTTCTTAACTTTTTTTTCACTGGCTTAACACCTGGATGTAATGGTAGATAATGCAATATAAGGTTTGGATCTAGCCTAGGCATATCAGCATACGACCATGCAAAGTTTATTTGTTTCCTTGTGAAGAAGTCTCAAAGCTCTTGTTGCTCTGTCTCTGTCAAAGATGCTGCAAAATATATTACCCGTGGGTTTTCTTCAATGTCTATGTTGATCTCAACAGACTATTCTACTAACATGGGTGAATTTTCCTGAGCAACTAGGAGAATTTTCAAACCTCCATCCTTGGGTGCCTCAGAGAGGTTTTCGACCTCAGATGTGTCCTTTATTTTTACTATTTCTTCGTCCAAAGGAACCTTTCGATTTTCACCTAGGGACTTGTCATTTTCATCATTTTCATTGGTTTTATTTTTCTTTTAATTTTTGAGACTCGAGGTATGAAAAGAATCCCCAAAATATTCCATGTTATCCAAGTCAATGGTAAATCCAACTTTATGATCACCTCTAGGTATGCCTTCTCAAAGTCCCATGAACTTGGCTATCACTTCGTTGTTCTTGAATATGTCTAAGATGGGTGTACCTTGTTGATCCCAATTGATAAGTTGGGGATATACGAGGGGCATGCCATCATCGAAGTTATCAAATGTGGAGGCTGACAAGGTGATGATACAGTGGTTGACATGGTCACAAAATTTTTGGGCTAAATACTTTTTGTTATTTTTCCTTTGGATAGGTAAACTCTGATGTGGGACTACTGTAAGGGCTAGGTTGTCAGAAGATGGTTTGTTAGGCACCCAAGATTCATGATCAAGGGTTTCCCAATAATACATTTTAAGCCATTCTTCTTTAGACAAGGAATTTTTAGGACGGGGGCTAGATTGTTTTGGTAAGGGTTGTAGAATTCTATCAAGTTTCCCAGATATTTTATCTAGGTCCATCATGCTGGTAGAGGAAAGGGAATCCCGTTCATAGCCACTTGAGTCAGGGGGCTCATCATAAACTGGGTCAAGTGGTTCGTGGGATATCTCGATGTCTTCTGAATCACTTAATTCCTCTTGTAATGGTGATGAAGCACCAATAATACCAATTCTAATCGGTTGAAACCCCAACCCTAGGAATTTTGGTTGTGGTGAGACAAAAGTTGGTTTTGTCCTTCCATTTTGATGTAGTCCTAACCCAATATGTCTATCATATCCGTTACTTTGCATTATCATGAATCCTTTTCCATATTTATCCTTAGATATTTGAATAGACGGGGGGGGTATTCATTGTCCTCTTTGTACAACCATGAGGTTATTTCATCTTGGTCTGTAGCTTCTTTACTTAACTCTCCCCATTTTGTTAATGTCATTTTAGGAGGGACATGGAACGTGGCTATTGATTGTCTCCTATCTGATGTGGGTAGACCATATGACTTAGGAGGAACCATTTGACTAACACAATAGGATGCTTTCATGTTGTATTCTCTACAACCCTTATCTTGGATCTCGACCTTAGGAGTGGATGATGGCTTTTGTGACGTAATGGACTTGGTAAGATTTGATGGATCAATATACAAGGATAAGGTGGAGGATGAAGCCTCTTGATTGACTGGGACCTGTCTTTCTAGAATTTCATGCAGGCTTGTGTAATATTGGAAAGGATCTGGGTCACAATTAATGGTGACCTCTATACCATTGTATGAGAATTTAAGACACTGATGATATGTGGAAGGGATGGATTTCATAGCATGTATCCAAGGTCTACCCAAAAAAAGGTTGTAGGGAAGGGTGAGATCCAAGACTTGGAAACTAGTGTCCATAACTACAGGGACAGTCTTGATAGGGAGTGTGACAACTCCTTTAGATGATCTTTCCTCATCATCATATGCCTTAATGACTATACTCTTAGTGGTGTCCACACATGCTTCTAAGAAACCTAATGCCTTAACCAATTTCAAGGTGCAAAGGTTCAACCTTGCTCCTCCGTCTACCAAGACTCATCTGACTTTGGTTTGATGGACAATAACTTCAAGGTGTAGTGGGTCATTATGATTGGTCTTCTTAGTTGAATAATCCTACTGAGAGAAAGTAGCATGATGGGAATTGGTTGTCTTACCATTTATTTGAAATGATTGACATCTAAGTTGATAGGGACAATTGTGCTTTGCAAGGCTTTATCGAGAATGGATCAATGATCCGGTGATAGGGTCAATAGTTCCAAGATGGTTATATGTGTTGGGGTCTTACCCAACTGGTCAAGTAAGTTATACTTAGGATTAAAAGACTGTGGTGGTGGATTTGATGAAGGACCTAGAAGGGTTATCTTGGTTTTGCATGTATTGACAACACATTCAAGACACTTCTTTATGGTAATGGTATTAATATTTTCATCAACAACTCATATATGATTGATGATAGTACCTGGTTTATAATCGTACTTAGCATTTTTATAATTGGCCGAGGTATTATTCTTAGTTCCTAAACTGGAGGCCTTTCCTTTCTCATGGTCATGTAGTGGATCTGTGAAGACCTTGTGATCATTGTTCTTGGTATGTTTTTGCCCGTTGAATTCTATGGTTCCATCTTAAATAAAATATTGTATGATGTTTTTCAATTGTCGACATTGTTGTAGGTTGTGTCCCTTTGTTTGATGGTATTCACAATAGGCGATATCATCCCACCATGAGGGTTTAAACTATCCAGGATCATACTATTTTGGTTCCAGAGGTTTTAGGAGATTATGTTTAATCAGTTCTTTGAAAATTGTCTCAATTGGTTCCCCCAAACGGGTAAATTCAAATTTAGGAAATCTCCTCTATGGTTGTTGTTGTGAATTTTGGAAAAAGTTGGTTTTTTTATTTGGATGATTAGTTATGTCCTGATTGGAGTTGTAACCTCTAAGTGTGATGGCAAGTCCTGCATGTAGGGTCTTAGCATCAATAATACTGTCATTTGTCACATTCTTGTTTCTAGACCAGAACTTGTTTCTATCATTGGGAGCATTTTGATGTCGAACAATTGGGTTCCTGCATGGTACCTTAATGTCTCCTTTCTCAATAAGACCCTTTTCAAGTATAATGCCCTTTTGCACCAAGTCTAAGAATGAGGTACAACAATGTACTCTTAAGTCACTTCTTAGTTTCAGATGAGGATTTTCAAGGAATATCATGACTTTTTTGTTTTTCTAGTATCTCAACTGGACATCGACTAGCTAAACTTCTCCATCTCTGAAAGAAAGTGGTGAAAGTTTCACCTTCTTCTTGCGTAGTGTGACACAAGGTAGCTATCATTATTTCATTATCTATGTTGAAGGCAAAGTGTTCAAAAAAAGTCTCATCTGATTCACCCCATGATCTTATGCCATATGGTAGTTTAGAGAACCATTCCAATGCTATCCCGACAAGGGTTCATAGAAATAGTCTCATTAAATATGTGGGGTCATACAAGATGTCCAAATAATGTTGTAGAAATTTATTTGATGTGTTCCAAGGGATTCCTCTTCCCATTATATTGAGGAAAATTCAGTATAATGTATCTGTGTGGGAAAGGTGTCATATAAAGCAATTTGTCAAAAGGACATGGACAAAAATCTTGCGCTAAGATAGTTCATTTTCCTAACATAGACATACTATCCATTTGTTGTTAAGGATTTGGATTTGATTTTGAAGAACATCTACCTGTGTCAATGATATGTTGTTTGTGTTGTTTGGATCAATATAAGTGTTAATGTAATATTCTTTGATAGATTGTGATTTGGCGAGGGTATATATCCTGTTTGAATGTTCTGATTTGGTGTTAGGATATATCCTATTTGAATGTTCTAGTTTGGTATAGGAATATTCCCTGTTTGAGTGTTTTGATTTGCTATAGGAATATGCCCTGTTTGAATGTTTTGATTTGGTATAGGAATATTCCATGTTTGAGTGTTATGATTTGGTATAGGAATATGCCCTGTTTGTGTAGCCCCTATGTGTGGAATGGCAGTACTAGTATTGATATGATTTATAGTTGTGTTTGTCCCAACTTTGGCTTGTTTACTAGTGGTGTTTGTGCCAAAGGGGTTTGATGAGGATGCTCCTGCAACAAAAAGTAAATCTTGTTTTATGTTGAAATGGGTCATGTTTACAATTGAGGATGTTTGAGTAGGTGTACCAGTTGGTATTTCTATGGTAATTTGAGGAACATAGACACTTGACATATGGTTTGTGTTGGTTGAGCAGATGTTGTTTTCAAAGTGTGAATGTCAAATCTTGGTGGTAGTGTGGAACCTTATACTAGAAACTTTGCTAGATATCATTGGGGATCATTTGCCAAACACTCATCTATAAAGGATGCAAACTCGGGATCTTGTACGAAAACGTGTATTTCTTCAAAAAAAATGTTTCCTTGTGCGTCTCTAGTGACGTGTTTCTGAAGAAAAGTTTTATGTGGTCTCTCTTTCCCTAATGGTTGGTTTCCAAAAGGATTGATGAATACATTGGGGTCTAACATTTCTCTTTGTTTCTTCTTAGCCCTTGTTTGAAACATGAAAATGTTGCTCAAAAGGGGAAATGCAAAACTATGTCTAAAAATTGATATGTCCTATTTCTATGTTTTGGGGATTTTTTAAATATAAAAGATGTCACTAAAATCAAGGATTTCTAATATGATGTATACTAGGATGACATACGCTAGGATGGATTATATGATTTTTTTTTTAGTAGACTATGTTGGTAAATGATTCTAAGTGGGTTTAACCTACCACCTATGGAATAATCCAAAGCTATGACTTAACTTTACCAAGGAACCTGATGTAGGACAAAGACAACTGATAAGGTGAATTTCCCAAACTAGACTGATGAGCTGGAAGGATTCACTAGTAAGACAATAATGACTAGCTTCAATGATAATGACAAATCGAAGCATGAACGTATCCAATGATGTGGAAAGCTGTTCTATTCTATGATATAAAAATTCCTATGGGATAACTAAGTTTTTTTGCAACTAAGATGAGTATCTCTAAGACGTAAATGACACCTAAAAAATGCAAGGTTTTTTTGAGCAATTTTCTAATTTTTGTCCAAGATTGACCATAAGAAACATAAGTAAAAATGATAGTTTTTTTTTCGTACTGAGTTTTCAGTTTTTGAGATTTTTGTTGACAGTCAGTTGTGACTCAGGCTGCAGATGCATTGATAGATTTGACAGATGCGTTTCTAGCTTCAAATGTAACTAACTGATAAAACCTAGTCTTGATTATTGATAGATAGATGTGACCTTCACAGACAAATGCAGTTTAAGTTATGACAGATGCGACTCACAAATCAGTTGCGACTCATTTAGCAGATGTGACTCAAAATCTAAACCCTATGAAAACTAGTTTTGTTGAAAGACACATGTGGTTTTATGTTTAACATTTTTGACTCGTAATTACACATGTGGCTTGAAATTTGACAGTTGCAACTCAGTTTATTGTTGCATTTTTATGATGAAAAAGTTACGTCTGACTCAGTTTTATGATGAAGTTTTGACAAATAATGCAAAAACAATCACAAAATACAAAGTTTTTTCAGTTTTGACGTGAATGAATCTATTAAAATCAGAATAAAATTACATCCTAAGCTTTTATAGACAGTATTTACTGAGTTCTTACTTGGGTTTCCCTAGCTACGCATATTCAAGGTGAATGACTAGTAGCTTGACCCCACTGGCTCCCCTCCATGACACTCACTTATATGGGGCAGCCAAGCTACTATACCCATGAAACTCCCATGGCATACATTTCATCTCTACACATGAATCATAAGAATGTAAGACATCTTCATAGGTCTGACCTGCTGCACCAATAAATAGATTGGGATTTTGGAAAAACTACAAGGTTTTTAGTAAGGGCATTTCATTCCTGGAGCACCATCCATTCAGTGAGAGACCATTGTTACCCTTCTTTTCGGAACAGTGAGCGTGTTTTTTGGGGTTTCCCCCAAAAATCAACTTTTATATACCGGCTAGAAGTCACTGGTCTCAAGCATGTGGCTGGTCTGAGTTGTCTTGGGGTGAGTAATTTTTCCCACCAAGATAGGCCCAAGTTCTAGAGTCAGTAACCGGTTCTCTTACACCCAAGATCACAAGAATGCATAAGGGGAGAGGATACTTTGATATAATGAATCATAAGGGTAATTACAAAGTGTGCTTTCGCACCAGACAAAGTAGACACTGGTTAATTTTAAGCCAAATGACAATTATCTAACTACCAAACACAAAAATTCATTTTAAAATTTTGAAGTCTTCGACAACAAGTCCTGCATGTAATTTGTTAGTAGTTTTGTTGGTCTTTATCATTCATCTTACAAGAAAATGGGTTTGGTTTTCAATATCTTCTATGCTTCATCCTGCAAAAACTATGTTATCCTCCTAAATCACACACTACAAACAAAACATTAGCGAAATTAAAAAATAGAAACTTGAAAACTCAGATAAAATTACCAGCCAGATGCGTTGTTCAAAGTTGTAGATGCATCACGGTTTTATCAGTCAAATGCATCACAAAAACCTCAAATGTGTCACATAATTTTTTAGTTGTAGTTCACGAAATCGGATGCGTTGTTTCGTCAGTTAAATGCATTTATTTGTATGATACCTGCAAAAAAAAAATCAAAAAAGTGGAATGGATTCACAAAGATTGAAGTGTCTTCACATTGGGTTCACCAAATGTAACACAGATAAAATGAATCTACAAGAAATATGGTTAAATATAATCTAAACATGCATTAATCTAAATAAAAAAACTAAGAACGAAGTAAATAAACTAAACAGTAAATAAAGCAATATGAGACAATCTCACCGAATATCAGAAAACTCCTTCAAATTATCTTGATTGTCCTTCTCCATTTTTCCTTTTGTAGTATAATTGCCCTCATATTATCATAAGTGTGCAAGTATAGCCTTGATGTATGTGATTATAGAAAAATATCAAAGATTAACAATTTCTTCCAAAAGTATTGATTTCGGGAGGAGGAATAATGGAAAAGGTTAGCCAATTTATAGAAAGTTGGTTTTTGAATGATCGACTCAGATTTGAAAGAGAGATCAAAGATTGAGATTGATGAATTCCATGTGATTGAGATTTGTGTCAATTAGAACGTGAGTTGGGAAATTCTACAGGATAAAGATTAAATTAGAATAATAATTCAATCTGGTGTTAAGATTGTTCAAAATAAACTGAATAAGAGATCAAGATTAAATAAATGATTTAATCTTCAGTTGAAAGTCTTTGAAAATAGAAGAATAAGACTTTGAATGAAAAGGATAAAGTTAGAACTCAACAATGATCTGTTTGAATGCACACATGAATTAATTAATTAAATAAAGATATTTAATTAATAAATATGTCCATGCATATGAGTCTTAACTGACTCATCGAGACAGAGAGTCTCTTCGCAAAGATGATCAAATATCGAATTAGGAGACAACTGATGGATTTAAATAGATCTCAAGTCAGATGGTGAGTGAATAATTAGTTAAGTTGGCGATAGAAGAATGTGACAGAAATAACTCTTTTTATGAATTAAATGTTTATTTAATTCAACATTCAAAATTTAAGGATTTAATTAAATAAATAATGATTTATTTAATTGACTGTTGAAAATGTTAATTGAATAATTAAATAATTTGAAATGAATATTTAATTATAGTCGAAATATGATAAAAGTTAAATTAAATAATAAATTATTTAATTCCGAAAGAGAATTAATTAATTAGTGACGTAATTAAATAAATAAGATTTATTTAATTAATCAAATATGAATAAGGGTCATAATGAATTAATTAAATAATTAAGGTTATTTAATTAATAGAAGAAAGATGTGCTTAGGAAATAATTAAATAATTAACATTATTTAATCATGACCATGGACATTAGAAAATTATGTCAAAAGTGGTACTCGTAGGCCTAGACCAATTTTCAGTGTCTACAACTGGAACTGGTCATACTGGAATGTTGTGATATGAGGTTCCTAGTTGGAAGCAGTATAATCTTGATGCATGGGGTGAAATATTTTCCTCTATGGTTGTGTTGCAGAAAATATTTCATATTGAGTGTCTATGTGAGGGGCTTCCTGATGGTATGGAGAAACTTGGGTTTTTTCTCAGCTATAGAGAAATGTTCTTATGGTGGGTTTTTTTTCCTAGTATTGGAAGGCATAGTTTTTTTTGTTACCCAGATTGCATGAAGGCTATGGAGTCGGTCATCGAATGATCTAAAAGGTCCTACAATAGCTTGTCTCCCTTGGATGCACGTACATGTTAGTGGTTGAGGATTTGGCCTGAAATGGGCTTAGAGTTTCTGACTGCCTTTTTTGCTCTCATGGATTCTTTGTACTTACATGGTTCAAATTCATGCTTCTGGTTTTGAGATTTTTTTATAGGTTTTCTTAAAAATATCTATGGTGATGCTCATTCATGATAATCCATATTATGGTTTAACTATTATGATCTATATGTTTCAGACTTTTGATTCATCTAGATGTGAAGTGGATATGGATGTGCATGGTTGTTCTTGAACACGGTGGTTTTGCAGGTTTTACATGGTGAAAAAAAAACTTGTGGTTTTGTGGAGCTGTTGTTAAACTATTTTCTAGACCCTAGTTCTTTTAGGGTGTTGCTGGATGAGATAGTTGCAGTTTTGCATGCATGCATTGCTTGTTGGGTTCCTAGACTATGGTGGTCGAGTTGTGGACATGATTAGAAAATCGAATTTGGTCTTGATTTTGCATTTGAGTCAGGTTGTCTATGTGATTATTCTCTTTGAGATCTCAAGTTGGCTACAATGAGATAAATCAAAAGTGGAATATCTATATCCACAAGGTTGATTCAATGTTAGTGTAGACTTGTAAGATGGACTTGTTTGTGGTCACTTGTGCATTGGTGTGGTTTCTTTGAGATGAGAGGATGAATGGTGTTGAGTACCTAAATAGTTGGTTAAGGAGACCTGTAGCATGAGTACCACAATGTCTCAAATATCTTGATGCACGTTTTGGTGTAAGTTTTTGACAATTATGGTGTTGTTTGCTTGGTTTGTAGATCTTAGTGTCACTTGATATTATTGTCAGATGAACATGAGGTTGTGTGGACCTAAATGTTTTTAATATTAGCAGATGTTTTGTCATGATTCTTGGAGAGCTCAGGCTTCATGGTTCAGTGAGAGATTTAATAGTGACTGTGGATTCATCACATGGTGAATAATCTTCCTTAGTGTTGCAAATGTTACTAGGAGGAACTCTTAGATCCTGTTGCTATAGAAGGGCTCTTTCGCATTTGCATGGACACTATTTGAGGAGGTGTAACATCTTTGAACCATGGAAGATTCTTGGATTATTTGGTATAGGTGTTGGTGGTGCTTGATAGGTGATGCTGGTTTAGAGTTTGTTTGTTTTAAGTCATGTTATACTCTTGCTTGTGCAATAGAGTTTTGGCATGAGGCACTGCTCCTGAGACCATGGTAAGGTCACTTGGAGCATGGTATCTCCTAAGGGGGATGATAAGATCATAATGTCATGATAAGTTCTTGGTTCAAATTTTTGGAGCTTTGATAGTGGTCTAGTAATTCTTTATGTATTGGGTGCATTGGTCATATGCTTGAGAACTTCATGACAATGTAGTGGTGCAAATTGGAGTTTAGCATGAGATGATCACTTGCAAGTTCTCATTGATACATGGAGAATAAGGTAAGGCTATAATTCTCTTGAGATGAGAGAAGTTTTGTTGATGGTTACTCTTGATGAAGTTTTCAAGAGAATTTCCTAGGAGCTTACACCTTGGTTGGATGTGAGTTCAACATAGACCAATGAGGAGATTTCTCTTGGAGAAGTCATGAGGAATCGGTTAGCCTGGAGGAAGCATTCTCATTCCCACTCTTGGTCTACTCAAAAGATTATCACTTAGAGGTATTTCCCATTGTCTATCTTAGGTGTTGTATGCTTTCTTTCATGAACATGGATCTTGAACTGCTATTAGATGGTTTTGAAGGATTCGTTGTAAGAGATGGATAGCATGGATATATCTTTGGATTAGTTTTTTATTTTATGATGATCATAAGGGATGGTATTAGGATGATTTCCTGAAATGGGAAATGGAGTAGTTTTATTTTCTTAGAGAAGCTTACATCCATATAATTGCATGATATATATGTTGTGTTTGATCTTGGAGGTTGAACCTGTGGGTGTTGTAAATGAGATCTTACTTGACATAGTTGGCACTTAGAGGTGTATGTAGGCATATTTTCTATAGGTTCATGATGTGCAAAGATGCTCTCTTTGGTCTTGTTTGTCTTCCTATATGTTTAGTTTCACATTACATTGGTTTGAGGTTTGGTCAAAGCTATAGTGATCACTAGCTTGTGGTCATGTGTTTTCACTCATGTTCTTGGGTTATGGCATGGAGGTTCTTTATCTCTTTCCTTTGTTGGGTGTTGAGATCTTGGGAGAGTTGTCCAGACTTGTTTTGAGAGCTATATTTATAGGTTGTGCATATCATTGTGGATGTTTCCTTGGTACTACATGGCTACACTTTCTATGTGGTTCCATTGGTAGACTTGTTATGCCTTGTTCTTTTAGATTTTACATTACCTATGTAGTGGGAGTTCCTAGATGTGTTTTGTCTTCTTCGACTGATTGGAACATGGAGCTTGCTCTTGAAGTTGATGGGTTGGCTATGTAGGTGGCATGAGTTTTCTGATGAAGATACCTTGGAGGTATGTGTTATTTTCAGTTGTGTGGGTCAATCATTTGGATGGGAGTAGTCAGTTTCCTATTTGTTGTTCTAGTTGATGTTCTATCTTGTTTCTAGAGGGTGAATTCACAGTTGTGTTTTGGTTTAGGCTTTGAAGTTGCTGGTTCTGTATGGCTTGTTGAGCATAGTGGAGTGGTGGCTATGTGTTGAATCTTTTTTTTCCATTGGTTATGTTGTTGTTGTCCTAGATTAGACTAGTGAATTTACACCATGACATGTTCTTTTCCTTTAGAGGATGGCTAGAACTGTTTCCTAAGATGGTGGACATTATAGATGTTGTTTCATGTGTCCTGAGTGATACAAAGATTTCATGCATTGATTGATAGGGAGTTCATTCTTTAGCAAGTGGTAGAATGTTGAGAAATGGTACCTAAAATGTACTAGTGTTAGGGTCTCTGGATTATCGCTGATACAATTGGATATTGCTAGGACAAAGTCATTAGTCTTATTGATAGCCCGATGAAGGGTGTTGTTGAGAAGTAGTGCCTCAAGTTATTGGCCTGTATTGATGATTGGGCATTGACATGTTGGCGGTCACATGTTAAGTTGGTTAAGCTTTAGACTTGTTACTTAGTATGCTTTGGAGTATCAGTGATCGAAAATTGGATAGATTAGTGATTGAAGTTTGGTCATTGAAAGTTATTAAATGTTGAAAAGTATCTGACATCCTCGACCTCTGATAGCTCTGATGGTGCCTTTGTCTGAAAGTTAGGTATTGAAATATTGAAGATGCCAGGGGTTTGAGTGTAAAGTCTAGTAATGTTTGCTCAATTCCCAATTCTTCAATGCTCTAATAGCTCTGACACTTTGATGAGCCAATAACAATGAAGAGTCAAGGTGACTTGGAGGTGATGTTAGCTCGAAGACAAAAAGTCAACATTTTGACACATAGTCTTTTGTGGGTGGTTGTATTTAAATCTAAATGAGTTCATCTACTCGGTGCATGTGGGATAATGAATATCTTGCGAGTGTGAAAGGGAGAATGGTTGAACTTCTAGTAACTGAATGGACAATGCTCAATGGAAATTTAAAAGATGTTTGAGAAGTTTGTTGTGATTTGACTGGTTTGATTGTGAAACCTCTCTCTATGTGAATATGATTTGTAGACTATAAGAGTATTGTAATAGTGCAAAGGTTGTAATGGAGTGAGAGGTTGATCAGAGAAATGTAAAATAGGAGAGAGGGAAAGAGAACAGGGTTATGTTGTCGGATTCTCTCGAGAATGGAACAAGATGTAAACTCTATAAAGGCTTAGATTCTGAATTGTCTTTGTAATTATTTTGTTGTTGAATAATACAATGGAAATCTAGGTTTTTAGAGTGTGGGGTTTTTTACCTGAAAGGGTTTCCCCCAAGTAAATCTATGTGTTCATATCTTCTGTTCCATCTTTCATGTTTAGTGGTTTTGCTTGATTGAATCTATTTAATGGTTTTTTTTTTGAACTAGTTTAATTAGCATTAACTTTTCTCTAAGGGTCAATGTGGGAAATGAACTATTTTTTATTCCACTTTGTGGCATAGTAGTACATGTCTTTGAGGAAATCTAAATGAAATTAAAGTTACTGAAGGAATTTCTATTCTGAGATGTTCATTCTGGGATGACCATCATTTCCTTATGTGGACAGTCTCCTTATAGACCGAGAGAGATCACCATTGCTTATAGAATAAATAGAGTAAGTGAAAATTGGAACACCAGATAATTCCAAAATCATATAGTTAGCAACATATTTGACCACCAAGGAAAAGCCTGAGTTTACAACATTCTTTTCAGAAAGACAAGTCATTTTCTCTTGGTTGTATGTTGATATGCCTAGATTGGATCCTGAACTGGCTCTTCATCACTTACCACTACTACCAAATATAAAACCATACAAATAAAACCTAAGGAAAATGCACCCACATATTGCACTCTTGGTCAAAGTGGAATTGAATAAAATATTGGACATTTAGTTTATTCACTCTATTGATTATGCAGATTGGATATTGAACCTTGTCCCTATCACCAAACCAAATGGTCAAATCAAAGTCTGCATGGATTTCAAAGATCTCAACAAAGCTTGTCCTAAAGATGGTTTTCCTCTACCAAAAATTGACATCATATTAGACCTTACCAATGGTTATGAAATGCTATCATTGATGGATGGATTCTCAAGTTATAACTAGATAAGAATTGTTATTGAATATTAATCGAAGACAACCTTCACATGCGCTTGGAGAAATTTCTATTGGAATTTGATGCCATTTGGACTGAAAAATGTCGGAGCTACATATCAGAGAGCCATGACTACTATTTTCATGACTACATGCATGTGCTTATGGAAGATTATGTTGATGAACTTCTCTCTAAATCTCTAGAACGAAGCTGACACATAGTAGTATTGGACAAGATTTTCACATGACTAGAAAAGTACCAACTTAGACTAAATCCAAAGAAATGTGTTTTTGGGGTCCAATAAGGAAATATTCTTGGATATATTGTCTCACATAGAGGAATAGAAGTCAATCTCACAAAATTCAAAGCTATTTGGGAAATTCCACCACCAACCAACATCAGTTAGTTGAGGACATTACAAGGAAGACTACAATTAATCCACAAGTTCGTTACTCAGCTAGCTGACAAGATCCATCCATTTTAACATCTATTAAGGAAATTCATTCCCTTCAATTGGACATAAACGTGTCAAGACGCATTTGATCAAATCAAGAATTATCTACTAACCCCACTAGTTCTTATTCCTCCAATTGATGGAAGAAATTTGATATTATATGTGTCAACAACAACATCAACACTACGGGCATCACTAACTTAGAATGACAATGATGGCAAAGAATGAGAAATATACTACATCAATCACACCTTGATCGGGTATGAGTTAAAATATAGCCCTATTGAATGAGCCTATCTAGCAGTGGTATTTACAACATAGAAGTTGAGACATTACATGTTGAATCATAAGACAACACTGATTGCCAAAATTGATCCTCTGAAATATCTCCCCAACAAAGTAACTCTGACAGGAAGATTGATTAAATGGGTTATGGTCCTAATTGAATATGAAATAAAGTATGTTGACCAAAAATTAATAAAAGGAAAAGTGATATTAGATTAAATCGCAGACACACCCGTAAAAGAAAATCATCCTTTGATATCCGATTTCCCAAATGAATCAATCTTCATCATAAAGAAACCGACAACATGGAAACTATATTTTGATGGATCTTACACAAGTAATGGTTTAGGATCTAGAATTATGTTCATCACACTTCAAGGAGATCCATTCCCAAGTCATTATGAATAGCATTCCCATGCACTAATAACATAACAGAGTATGAAGCATTGTTGATAGAACTCCAGATAACAATAAAATAGAAAATCAAGGATCTTCAAGTCTACGATGATTCTTAGTTAGTGATTAAGAAAGTTAATGATGATTATGACACCAAGGATGAGAAATTGATGCCCTACAAGTGCATGGTGGATAGTTTTAGATTGTACTTTGATGCCATCTCTTTTGAATAGATCTCAAGAATCTAGAACAAAGCAGCTGATGCAATGGAAAAAATTGAATCTCTCTTGGACATTCCCAACAATGCATCACAATACGAGTTCTTGGTAGATCAACTGTTGGTCCCTACATTCAACGTCCCCAAAACTAAACTTGTGTGTGAACTTGTTGGTCTTGACTCTCCTTGGTATAAAGACATTTATGCTTACTTACATGACCAAATTATCCCTCCCGACTTGTCCCTCAACCAATACAAAACCTTTATCCGATAAGCATCTAAATACACCATCATTAGAGATACCCTTTACCACCACAACATATATAGCACCCTTCTTCGACGTCTCAACTCAAATGAAGCACAAAAAACCTTACAAGAGGTACACCATGGTATATATGAATCTCACTTTACTAGTCCTATCTTAGTCAAAAATCTCATGATGATGGGATATCATTGGCCTACAATGCCAGATTCATGGAGATCTTATACATGCACCAGCTCAGGAGTTGCATCTGCTTACTTCACCATGGCCATTTTCTCAATGGGGACTCGACCTCATAGGAAATATCCATCCCACCTCTATTAATAGACATAATTTTATCCTTTTTGTTATTGAGTACATTAAAAAATGGATCAAATTCATCCCACTGACCTACATCACTGGAAAATAGATAGCCAAGTTCATCCTGAATTATATCATTTGTTGCTATGTTATCCCACAGTCCATCATTATAGATAATGGTCACCCTTTTATGAACCAGGATGTCCATGAGATTTGTGAAATATTTCATATCCAACATCATTTTTCTACCCCATATTACCCCCAAGGTAATGGTCAAGTTGAGGTGTCTAATAAGACTATCCTAAAAATCTTAAAGAAGACTGTTGCTGGCATTGGTCATGATTAGCACCTACAAATCAATCCTACTTTATGGTCCTACCGTACTAGTGTGTGGACCCCCATATGAGCCACTCCCTACTCCCTAGTCTTTGGATCTAAATACATACTTCCTATTGAGGTCGAGTTACTGTCCTTGAGAGTATCTATGCAAGGATTAATTGATCAATAAGAATACCGTGTATCTCGTCTACATGAGATAGATTTATTGGATGAAAAGAGGCATAATGCATTGACACACTTGCAATAATATCATAATCACCTTCGACATAGTTACAATAAGAAGTTTCATCCTAGAATTTTAGACATTGGTGACCTAGTGCTAAAGGAAAATTTGAAGAATCAAGCAAAACAAAAAAACCTTAGAAATTTTGAGCCTAATTGGTTGGGCCTGTATATTGTCACAACATCATATGGATTTGATGCTTATCAACTTTATACTCTTGAAGGATAATTATTGCTCAAACCTATCAACAACATGCACCTTTGTAAGTACTACACTTGATTCTTAGAGTATCCCTTAAAAAGTTGAAAAATTCAAAAAAAAAATTTATAATAGTCACCTTGATGAAAACTTGGCAAACATGCATCTTCGTGACAAAAGAAAATGAAAAAAATAAAAATAGTAAAGAGAAATAATTCATCCAAAATTAAAAACCTCTTCGGTGGCACTTTGGATAAGTACCATGGTGAAAAACTAGAAAACAAGCACCATGTGTAGTCAGTCTATCCTCCTCTATCTACTATCACTCTACCTAGTCTTTCGTCCATCACTCATCCATTTGATCATATTATCCATTATAAAACTTTGTCATCCTTTCCATGGCCTGAGAAACATCGATGTTTAGCATCCCTTTGCCTTCATGACCATCCTTTTGTATTCATTGCTACCCCTCGCGCATAATAAATTGGTCCTATACCTGACTAGGGAAAATTCCTTGACTCATGTCTTCATGGGAAATAACACATGGTATCACCCTTTTGAAATCTCAAAAATCCAAAAAATCGTAAAACCTCTAAAATCCAAAAAAATCAGAAAACATCAAAACTTCCAAAAAATAGAGTCAGAGTTTGAGTCTGAGTTAGTCTTTGCTAGAGTGGTCAAACTATGTTATCTCTATGCATTTTCTACGTAGGCAAGGCTCATCTTAAATGGGCCCCTGAGACATTAGGTCAGTCCTTTAGGTTGTGCAATTAAAATCATGAATTAGTATTTTGTCAAATAAAACAAAGTCAAGTCATGTCAAACTACGATATCTTTGTGTGTATAGCGTAGGCAAGGCCATCAATTGATGAGCCGCCGAGGCCACATAGGCCAATCCTGTAGGGTTTTTCGAGTTTGTTCTTGTTCTTGGTCCACAAGCAATCATAATTCAAACCAAATCACAAATCAATAGACAAACATAACCAGCAAATATTTCATCTTCAATCAATCAATCATCTTATTGTCAATCAATCAATTAGGTCACTAGTCCTATATCAGAATATGGCAATATGTCATTTGTCTCATTCAGTCTTATCACTTCTCTTTCATTGGGATACATCCTTCCTGAGATTAGACTTTGTCTTTGGTCAATTTGGTCGTTAACCTTAAGTAGGATATATCTTTCTTGTAGTTAGGTGCCTTGTCAACACTTGTCACTTGGTCAACTTTATCAGATGTCTTCCTTGCCTTAAATAGGATATGTCTTTCTTGAAATTAGGTATCATCACATCGCTTGGTTAACCTTATCAATAAATCTTTGTCAAAGAACCAATCAATATTGAATTAATTAGGATGTGCCCTTCTTGAAACCAGGCGCAAACAATCAAATCAATTTGTCAACTCTAGCCAACCTATCAATCAAATCAATCTATCAACTTCTGTCAACTTATCAAACAATCCTTGTCAACCTGTCAATCAAATCAACTAGTCAAATTTTTTCAACCTTATCAATCAATCCTTGTCAACCTATCTATCAATTCAGTCATCTTGGTCAACTTAATTGATTATCTCAAACAATCTTATCAAAACTATTGGAAAACACTATCACTATTGGCAATCAATTTGTTAGTCTAGATTCATCTTATCTTTTTGATTGGTTTTGGGTCATGTTACTAGTTACCTCAAGGATGTCGTATTAAAGGATTTAGAGGGACGATGATGGATCATGGCCTCTTTTCTTTGCTTATTGTCAACGGTTTGTCTTCGAAAAATGACTAGGATAATTGGGTCCTTAGTATGTGTCGAGACATTCCTTGTCTGTTGAATTTATCTTTTGACAGCTTGTCTCCCACAAATGGTCACTTTGTACACCTTGTTCTATGTCATGCCATGGTGTTTGTGTTCCATCTATGATAATTTTGACACCCGATGATGATGAGTATAAAAGCATGAAAGTTGGTCCCTTGTCATTTCTCATCTAACTTTCCATATCCATCTTCCTTTCCTTTTTCATGCTAACTTCCATCTCTTCCGTGCTAACATTTATTTTGTCTTCATCTTAATAGAGTCCTATGACACACAAAAACAACTTGCTTGCATAGTCATGTTAGAAAGAGTCACAGAGGACATTTTCATCATAGATAGCATTATCATATTAAATCACATATATTTGAATAAGAAAATTAAAAAAACATAGAGACCATCCATATAGAATTACCAACTTATCATCATATTAGTACATTTTATTGCATTTTGCATCATGATCCATTATATCACATCACATTGCATCCATATCATATTGCATCGAATTTCACATCAATTGCATTCCATACATATTACATCACATTAATGACATCACATTTTGCATCATATTAAACATTTTCAATCATGACATTTTTCATTATCATACAAGCATTTCATTACATTACAATTAATTTCATTTACATATTACATCACATTTGTAACATTAGGTCATTTCCATTACATTCATAATCTATACATATCATAATAAAAACATCCATAATCATAAATGCATCACATCATCATGACATTGTATTTATCAAATTAGGTCATTCACGCTGCATTTATTATCCATACCTAGTCATGAAAACATAATCATAAAGCATATTAGACCATCATATAACCATATACAATACATCAATAAACATCATAACTACAACATAAAAATCCATAACATAGCATAGCATTATCATATATATAAATGCATAATCATATAACAATGCATATCATCAACCACCACAAAAATAATATCATATTTATCGCTCAAAATAATAAGTCTCATGGGTACAATGTCAAGATGTGTCATATCCAATAAATATGAAGCTCGTAGGCTCAATAATAAAAAATATGTGTCCATATAACATAATGCATAAACAAAAGGATGCTTTATCTCGAGCTACCCTGATCCCTTGTCTCTGGGACATCCTTGTCCTCCCAGCGCGGTGACTCTCTAGACCTATGGTCTATGGAAGGAGGCTTGTCATATGGGGTGTCCCATCTGGAATTTGATGTCTCACCCTCTGAACTGCTATGAGACTACCTATTGTGTCTCTTGCTGTGAGACCTTCCCCGAGAACCACTATCAATCTCTCAAAATGAGGTCTCCCTCCTCTCCAGTGGTACCACTCTCTCATACAAATTTCTATAGTATTGCATGGCCCTAATGGCCCAGGCATACTCCCTCAAAACCTCCATGATGGATCCACTACAGTTATAGTAAACTCTATCATCCTTTTGTTTGTCTACTATCGATTGATGTTGTCCCTCTCTATAGTAACAATCCTCAACTCTACCTCTAGGGCTTGTACACATGCCTATAGGATGGATATCCTCCAATCTATAGTGCCCTCATCTACTCAACCCTCCTCTAACCCCGCCTCCTCGACCCCCATGATAATACTCTCACGAAGGACTCTCTCTGCCTTGTCCATCTTTTCCTCCTCCTCTCCATGCTCCTCTACCATCTCCTCATGTCCCCCATCTCCCTATGCCTCAACCTCCATCTCCTCTAGTTGTGCTACCTCTAGATCAAGCATCTCAACATGCTACTCCCCCTCTTGAACTTCCACCTTTGTCACTACCCTCACCTCGGGCTGATCCTCCTCCATCTCTACCTCCTCTTTGATTGGCGGTAACTGCCTCATCAACTATCATCCTCCATCCCTCCTCCTCCTGTGATAGTCTCCTCCCCATCCCTCCTCCTCTTGTGATAGTCTCCTCCCCATCCTCCTCCATCCCCTAGTCCACCATCACCTCTCCCTCCACCTCTCCAACCCCTTTCACCTTGTCAATCTCTCAGGCCCCTGCCTTTGCACTCTATCGATGTTGGCTATTGTGGATCTTGCAAAGGTACTGGTCTATGTACCAACCACTAGACATTGTACTCTAGTGTGGTACCTGCATCGGCATCCCCTCCTCTCCACTCCCAATCCAATGCCTACATGGCATCAATCTCTTTCTTTGATGTAGTGATCACAATTTGAGGTCCCCATGGATGCACCTCCTGGGACAACCATCCATACTCTGCAGTCCCAACTAGAACACACTATCTCTCCCTAAATTATCTTCAAACCCTCTCCAAAAGATACATCTCGATGATATGTTGTTATTGCAGTGTGCGCCCAATGAGATATCTAAGTTGTTGGCACCATGTCATATGATCGTCCTCATCAATCCATAAGTCACATGTCCTATATGGCATCTAAATAAAAATGACCAATGTATCTAATCCATGCCTCTAGTAGCCCACATCACCAACATGTGTCTGTTTCAAAGCTCCTTGATACATATAAGCATATGGAGCGCTAGCCGCTAGCTTTCATACCATTGGAGGTTGGAACACTACTATGTGCTCCCAAGCCCATACTATCAACAAAGTAACCCCATAGCTCAAACTCTATCCTCCCTTGTATGCAATATTGTGGACCAAAAATTAAAGCATCACCAATAGACATGGCCCCCACATGTATATTATACCATAGTGAACCATAGATCTGAGCACCTCTCCCCAGCCCACCGAGAAACCATGCCCCCTATAGTCGGGAATTATCGATCCTACTTCAATGCACATAGAATGCAATCATATCTATCATATGTCTCTGCCAGGGTCTCCAATATGATCTCATACCCCTAGATCCTGAGCTCAGTGTCATCATCACACTCAGAGTACTCATATAATGCATGTAGTCCTCAAGCGGGGTCATACCGTATCCTCTCGCCACAAATTGGTAGTCGTAGGATCCTATACATATCCTCTAGGGTGATTGTCACCTCCCCTATCAACAAATGAAAGCTACTTGTCTTGAAGTGCCACTGCTCCACCAATCCTGTCAACATCCCCATGTTCGCCCTAATCACGAGCATATAAGTAACATAGAACAACCCCAAGTCTAGTAATGCCTATCTCTCCTCCCCCAACTAATCTTGCAGTCAAAAAATATTTGGTCTCAACTTCCATGTATAAATAGGAGATAGATGCTCTTGAAATAATCAAGAAAACCATTATGTCAATCCAAGACCTCCAATTGACCTATCATACCTAAATTAACCAAGTCAAAATTTCCTAATCTGGGGAAAATATTTAACCATGTAATTGTGTCACAGTTTCGTCAAATGCATCACATATAGTTTTCACTGGCTCGCAACTACAATTGCGTCGATCACCTTTTAAATGTGTCATATTGTATAATGCTTCCATCACAAACTTTTGATTACGTCATTCCCGTCCTCAAATGCGGCTTGGAAAGTCACTTGTGTCACACAATTTTGTGTGTCGCACCACAAACGCCCCTGCCCTAACCCTAATGCAATTGCATCATGACAAGATGATTGTGGTGAACCACTTTTCATCTACATCGAATGCACACACAATTGCATCACAAAATTATGTGACGTAATTGCCTACTTTTTTTTTCCCTACCTAAATGCGTGAAAAATGAAAAACTAAAAGTGTGAGCTAGTAGTACGTACTAGGGGGAACTCCCTCAAGTTGGTGGTATCTCTGGATGTAATATACATGGTGGGCGGCCTTAGGAACAAGTGACATCTTCGCTAGAAAATCACTCAGAGCTCTAGGAATTTCTCAATTTAGAATGCACAGATGAACCTTTTTCTCAATCAAATTGCTATTTATAGGTTCAAAATTAGGGTTTTGACCTGCCTTGTCTATTGGGTGAACCTTTTGCTGACTTCGATCCTGAATTTGACCCCTTTATTGATCTCGCAACTCAATTTTGTCTTCACCATTTGATTCATGGCCATTAACTTGTCTTATCGGGACAATTTTCCAAATTTCTGGAAAATTTATCAAATTTTCTCGAGGGGGCAAATCTGTACCCTAGCTTCACTGGGGCATCCTTTGACTGAATTTATTTGACACAACGTGATGAATTGCATTATGTCAAAGAGGGGAAAAATGTAGACACTGAAAAATTTCCTAAGTCTACGAGCGTTATTTTTCTTGGTCGTCGTCCTCCGATAATTAAATAATTGTAATTATTTAATTAATTTACTTTCTAATCTTTATTCTATCCCGATCAATTAAATTAATTAATTGCATCGCTAATATCCCCCTTCTTCAATAATTAAATGAAGTAATATTTATTTAATTATTTACTTATCACCTTTCGTCTATGGTTAAATAATTATTATTAATTATTTAACTATTCACTCCTTTTAATTCTTCTATCGTTAAATAATTGTTAAAATTATTTAATTGTCCATGTGTCTCTTGTATTAAATAATTAAATCAATTTAATTATTTAATGCCTCTTTTCACATTTCCTCTCATTTAATTAAAATAATTATGCAAATTATTCTAATTGAATCTCCACTTGTCCATTTCCTCTTTTTCTCAAATAAATAATTTGAATGAATTATTTATCTTCCACTTGGTCAAATATTCCATTCTAATGAATTAATTATTTTACAATTTTTAATTCATCCATTTTCTTCCACTTGCTCATTAATCTCTTTCATAGTCGTCGGTGTCATAGCAATCAATAGCCCACCTCTTTTTGGTGCATCAATCCTCCACCATTGATCTTGGCATCTTTCTAGAAGGTTGATCTTGACCGTCCATTTCATAACCTCCCTCTCATGAATCCTCATCTGTTGATCTTGGAATCTTTCTAGATGTTTGAGCATACCCATCTGTTCGAATGGTTGTTTATAAAAGAAGCCATTCTCCCCCACTTTTTCCTTAACAACCATTTTGTCTCCAAATTTCTACTTACTATTTGCAAGTTATTTGCACAACTTCAACAATAAATCTAAGGGAAATATTTTCAAAAGGAGAAATAGGAGAGATAAGAGAAATAATCAATTGCAATGGGGAGTGCTTTATTTTGAATTCTTTCATTTTCATTCCTCTTTGTTTGTATTCTCTTTTTTTGGATGAGGTTTTTAGCTTAGAGGTGTTGTGGTATTACTTTATGTAGGTTAGAGTGTTTTCCCCCATCTTACAATCTTAAATCTAGATTCCAATACACGAAGAAGTGTGGATCCACTGAAACATATGCACTGAACTAGAAAACGCCTGCTACTATCAAGCTAATACACTATCATTCATAACTTCAACACCAGGATCCAAAACAATATGAAATTGTAGATTTACAATCTTCTAACAACCATCAAAATTATCCCAAAACCATAGAGTAAGATATTATACAGCAGACCAATGCAGACCCAAAAACCAAATGTCTATACACAGAGTTACCTATATTGACACTTAGTCAATTTTCATATCAACCACCTTTACTAGATCAAACCTTCTTGAAAAATTTATTTTCATAATCATCCTCAACCATGATTAAGCCATCCAAGATGATCTTCAAAATGGTCTTAATACTAGAATACAATATTGACATCAATGACAACACTACAATAAATAACTTGTTTAACTTGTGCTCATCCCAAATGCTCATGCTGTCAACAAATGCATCAATGACAACCTCCTTATTTTTCCAATAGAGTGAATGTTGATAATGGGTTTGGGACGATCCTTAGCAAGGAAACTAAATTCCACAAAAATAATAGGTAAAGAGGAGGAAGTTATTTGATATCATGTAAAATATTGTACAAAATTTTGTGTAGCAAGGATGCATTGGTATTTTCATGTGTATCATAGGCAAGGAATTTATCACACATTTGGGCCCATATAATAATATAGTGTCATAAAAAATGGCAATACCACCCTCATTCTTTAGATCATGAATACTATTCTTTAAATCTTGGAAATAATTGGTAGAGTGTCCAACAATCCTCAAATATGCACAAGAAATAAGGGATGAAGGACCACATTTTCTAATTTGGGGAATTACAAGGCTTATTATCTAAAGTTATAATAGAAGGGACAATATATGTGTAGAATGTTCATAATTGTGTGGAGGGGAATAAGTTTGGTAATTTGGAAGAGGCTCAAAATGGGATCCACAAGAAGAGAGGTAGAAGAAGGGTAAGCATAGTTGAGTTTAGGATGCTCTAGAAATGCTTGTTGACTTGACTAGAAATAAGAGATAAGTCAACAAGAGAATGATATGGTTGAAGGGCCACTTTTTCTTATATATGAGTGAAGGTATATTTGGGGAATAGAATTTGGTGGTGGTCACTATAATAATGGAAACCCATGTGGACAAGAATAGAAAACAAGAGTGAGGTGAAATCGCCAACAAGAATACTTCTTGCAGGTGTCATGAGTTTAAGATGGACTATAGGGTCCATGTTATATTTGTTTTGTATTAATAATAGTTTAAGCACTGGTACACATTCAAGGATTTGTCCCAAAGATGCATCTTTACATCATAGATCTATCTCAAAAATAACAATTTCATTTACATGGATTTGTAGACTTGTACAATTCAAGTATCTAAAGTAGATGAAAACACAATTCAGCTATACAAAATTATATTTGGGTTACTATTTATCTTTACTTGCTATTGCTATTCATATTTAATAAAAAGGAACATCATTAACATTTTAAGCTTAGAAATTCCTAATTTTGTTGTATACATCTAATTCTCCCCATGATATTAGAGGCTTGATGGAAGAGATCACTTCATTAGACCTGACTACTTCAACTGCAGAGTTGTCTCCTTCATTTACATGAAACTGAACACCATGATTTTACTTTATCTTCTTTCGCTTCCCATTTTCTACTTCATTGAAGGTCCTATAGAAAACCCTTAATTTTTCAAATATGTTTTACTATTAGAATGATTATGGTGCTAGGTATGTCCATATTTTATTTCTTCTTTATTTACCCTGACTGTTTCATCACCTAGCAGCTTCGTGAACTTGAACATTGATATCTCCATTGTTACAGTAACCTACATAGAAACATTGAATATTGTGAGTATTTTTGAAGATTCGATAAGAGCCCTCCTACACCCTTTGAATTTATCCTCATTCATTGCCTTCCAAATGTGCCACAAAATTTTAGTTGAAAAACAAGAAAAAAAAATTTACATTCTTTATCTAATTTTTTATCATTGCTAATTAGAATATCTTTCCAGTTAACATCCCCATTTTCCCCTATCTCTTTTGTTCATTACAAAATAAATTCCATATTTCCTTAGCATAAAAACAATCAAAGAAAATATGTTTAATTGATTTAGGAATTCTGCAAATACTACAAATATCAATATTTGTGTGATTAAGTTTGTAAGGTACCTTCTACAACAGAATTAGCCATTTTAAACAAGCCTTCTTTGGCTCCTTTATATTAGACTAGATAGAATTAAAAACAACATGCCTATATTTATTTGTTAAATTGACCTCCCATATTTTATTAAGATATTCAGTAAGAGACATAAAATTAGTTGATTACTTGTATATCCATCTTCATGCTAATACCGCACAGTGGTGTTCCATCTTGCCACTTATAATCTAGAGACTATACATTGTCAAGCATACAGTTTGAGAGAAATTGTATATCCTTATATGAATCCTTTAGGGTTGAATACATTATCTAGTTTGAATGTGTTAGACCATATTCACAACTGAGGGGATCCCAATCTTTCAATTTCCCATTGGATAGGACATCCTTGAAAGTTTGGATTCCTTTTCAAGCCAATATTTTGGAAAAACAATGCTATAACAAAGCTAGGGGTTTTCATTTATGCTCCAAGTTCCACCAAATAGATGTATTGCTTTGGTTTATTAGGGTATTATTACTATTTTACTTGCTAATGTTATTCCCCACTTTGTTCTTGATCAACTCCCAAGCCTTCCATAGGCTTTTGAATAACAATGAGCCTACAAGAGTTATTGGATGTTGGTTGATGAGAATATCACTAAAAGGTAGTAGTTTCCAAGATATTTCTTACTTGGGGACAACAAGTTGAATGTTTCTCCTCACCAAGACTTTCCAATGTTCATATCTTGCTAAAGCCTTAATGATCCAGTTAGCAGCTAGTGTAGTCCCATGTAGTTTCAAGTCTTTTAGGCCTACTCCACCTTGCATCTTATCAAGGAAACACCATTCCAATTTAACAACACACTTCTTCCTTTTACCTTTCCCATCTGACCACAAGAAATTCCTTATATTTTTTGTATCTCATTGAATTGATAACTACTAAAGAACTAGACATAAGAAAAGTATATACTATAGGAAGACAAAATATTTTGGAAAAATTAGATCCTTCCAGCCAAACATAGGTATTTTTTATTCCACCCATCAATTTTTTTCTCAATTTTTAATTTAATCCACAACCACATCTCATTCAGGTTGGGGTTAATTGAAAATGGTATCACCAAGTACTTGAATTTCTTATGGCGGCCTCCCCATTGAAAGTCAAACTTTTTAAGCCATTTGAGGGAAATTTTGACCATCCCAGGATGATTTATTTAGCATTGGATACTTTTTCTCCATAAGCTTTACAAAAAAGTTTATTTTTGCATCAAGCTACCTATGTTACTTTCTTTTAATTCCATAAAGGCTGCAAAGTCATCTACAAATTAGATGTTCAACAATTCATTATTGTCAGGGATTTACAGGCCCCTAACCCTAGGTGACAGAAGGGATTCTCTTAGTAAATAGTGAGTTGCATCTAAGGCAATAACAAAGAGAGTTGGTGTAAGGGGGCATCCTTGTACGATGGATATTTCTAGAGTAAACTCCTTAGAGAGGGAGCCATTCATCTCCACTTGAGCAACCCCATCCCTTAAGAGAGTGTCAATCATGTTACAAAATGTATCAGGGAAACCAAAGGCTTCAAGGGTTTTTCTTAAAAAGGGCCATTCTATCCTATCATATGCCTTTTCAAAGTCCAACAAAAGCATGGTAGAGTTCTTCTTAGAGTGCCTATCCCACTCCATGGCCTCCCAACTTGTAATAAAATTTTATAATATGTATCTCCCCTTGATGAAGGTGGTTTGAGTGTTATTTATAAACTTGGGAAGGATATTGACCAACCTCATAGCTATTATTTTAGCTAGGATATTATACGTCACAGTCAATAAAGAGATTGGTCTCCAATTTTTTATCATTTCTTTGTCCCCATATTTTGGTAACAACTTCATAATACCTTTATTAATTTTCTTTCCCAATGAGCCTCTACTAAGGGCTTCCATGTACACTTGGTACAAATAATCACAAATCCATTCTATAAAGGTTTTACAAAATTCAATAGGTAGCCCATCACTTCCTACAGACTTATCATTGTTCATAGAATTGATGGATTTCCTAATTTCCTCTTTGGAAATTCCTTCAAATAGCCTAGTTGCATCCTCCTCCGAGATTATTTTAGGGATAATTTGCTTGATATATAACCTAGCATTATGACTGCTCCCATTGTTTCCTCCATATTAGAATAGATTCTTGTAGAATAGGAATAATTGGCTTAAGTTATCCTCTTAACTTGTGTAGAGGGATCCTTCATTCCAGATTTGGTCAATCTACTCCTTGATGCCATTTTCTTTTATTTACCTAAAGAAAAACTTGGTGCCCTTGTCACCACACTTCAACCAATTTAACTTGGCCCTCACTTTCAGACCCTAGATTTTATTTACTTGGAGCCTTCTGTAGACACTGAAAATTGGTCTAGGCCTGCGAGTACCACTTTTTACATAATTTTCTAATGTCCATGGTCATGATTAAATAATGTTAATTATTTAATTATTTCCTATACACATTCTTTCATCTATTAATTAAATAACCTTTAATTATTTAATTAATTCATTTGACCTTTATTCAATCTTGATTAATTAAATAGATTTTATTTATTTAATTACGTCATTAATTAATTAGTTCCCTTTTTGAATTAAATAATTTATTATTTAATTTACCTTTCATCATATTTCGACTATAATTAAATATTCTTTTCAAATTATTTAAGTATTCAATTAACCTTTTCAAAATGTCAATTAAATAAATCATTATTTAATTAATTAAATCCTTAAATTTTGAATATTGAATTAAATAAACATTTAATTCATAAAAAGAGTTATTTCTATCATATTCTTCTATTGCCTACTTAACTAACTATTCACTCACCATCTAACTCGAGATCTATTTAAATCCATCATTTATCTCTTGATTCGATGTCTGATCGTCTCTACGAAGAGACTCTCTGTCTTGATCAGTTAGTCTAATTCTCTTATGCATGCACATATTTATTAATTAAATATGTTTAATTAATTAATTAATTCATGTGTGCATTCAAACATATCATTGTTGAGTTCTAACTTTATCCCTTTCATTCAAAGTCTTATTCTTCTATTTTCGAATACTTTCAACTGAAGATTAAATCATTTATTTAATATTAATGTCTATTCTTAAAAAAAATCGAACAGTCTTAACACCGGATTAAATTATTATTCTAATTTAATCTTTATCCTGCTGAATTTTCTAACTCACGTTCTAACTAACACAAATATCAATCGCTTGGAATTCATCAATCTCGATCGTTGATCTCTCTTTTGAATCTGAGCCGGTCATTCGAAAACTAGCTTTCTATAAATTGGTTGTCCTTTGTCATTATTCCTCCTCCCGAAATCAATCTTTTGGAAGAACTTGTTAATCTTTGATATTTTTCCATAATCACATGCATCAAGGCTATACTTGCACACTTATGAAAATCTAAGGGCAATTATACTATAGAAGGAAAAATGGAGAATGACAATCAAGATAATTCGAAGAAGTGGACTGATATTCGGTGAGATTGTTTCATATTGCTTTATTTACTATTTAGCTTATTTACTTCGTTCTTTGTTGTTTGATTTAGATTAATGCATGTTTAGATTAGATTTAACCATCTCACTTGCAGAGTCATTTTATCTACGCCACACCTTCTTAGGTTATTCTTGGCTAAGTCCAACTCTTCACATAGTCTCTCATTTCTTGGATCTTCCTAAACACTAGATTCACCTTTTAGAAAATTTTCTTTGAGCTCATTCTCCTCCATTATTTTGTCCATAGCTCTTTTTTTGCCAATATTTTGGAATAGTTTTTCCATCCATTTACATTGTGTTCCCATCTCTCAATGGAATTAACATCCTTTAGCATCTATTTATGAATTTCCTTGAGTGTAATGATGGCATCTTTGCAATCACTATCATTTAGAAGTTTAGTGTTAAGGATGAAGCCATCCTTTTTCTTATTTTCCTTTATTCGGCTATTATTCAGGACCATATTGGCCCTTATAGGTTGATTATTAGAGAGTGTATAAGGGTATACACTCACTTTGTACCCTTCACTATTGGGTTCAAAATTGAAGAAGTCCTTATTGGCATAGAATCTATCAAGCCTATAGTAAATCCTCTTTCCACCTTATTGGGCATTACACTAGGTATACCAAATTCCCTTTATATCTTTATTCATCCCTTTCACAAGGTCAAAAAGGTTAAGTTTAAATTTTAATCTTTGCTAAAAATTATTTTCATTATCTTTCCAATCCATGTCAAGCCCCCATTTTTTTTCTTCACTACGTTTAATCATGTTGATATCACCTATAGAATCCAAGGTATATTTGGCAAGTTGCAGATCCATTTCCATAACCCTATTCTTTCCCTATGCTCATTGGAAGCATAGATACACCATATTCCAAATATGGCTTCTCCTCTCTCCACTATAATCCATACTTCCCTATTACAGGGTGAGATTCCAAAACTTATTACATGTTTGAGCCCAAATCTTTGAGATGAGGATGAAAGCCCCCCCTCTCCCCCTCTCATGATCAACGGTAAAATGGGAGGATTTATTCCAAGTAAACCTCAAATTGGTATCAAGAGTAAAATTGGTAGCTTTAGTTTCCTAAAGAGAAATACAACATCTTTATGATTTTCAAGGTTTAAGAACCTTCTAACAATATTTTTTTTTGTCAAGTGACCTTAAAGTGATCAAAGCACTTGGGCATCTTTTCTTTTGTTTCCAACCTTTTGGAGGTGGGCAATGGTATTAACACACTTTTTTTATTTTTTATTTTTTGGTGATACCTAGACTCCCCTTGTCGATTGGTATATTTTTTCCATTCTTCCTTGGCCTCCTTGGGCTAGAGTGGGTTTAGGAGTAGGAACATGTTGCTTTTTAGTGGTCTTATCATTGTACAAGGACCCATTAACTTTTGCAAGTTCCTAGATGGTTCTAGGTTTTAATCTTGTCCTCTTTTTACCCTCAATCTTAGCTTATCTAGATTTTGTTTCATGATCATTGCTATTTTTCTCATATTTGACACCTATATCTATGTCCATACGTGGGATGATCTTGTCCCTAGGGTTAGGTATAATTTTAGAATAGTTGAGAGGAAATTATTCCCTATTAGTATTGCATAATATCAAGTTGTTTTTAACACCATTAATAGTCCTCTTAGGCACTTCCTCCCCAACAAATTCTAGCCCTTAAGTATTAAATCTACTATGATAGGGTCTTGGAATAGAGAATTCACTTGGTGTGAAGTCCTTATTCCCATCCATCAACTTATTAGTCATAGAGTGGTTGCTTAAGATGAAGCTCTTGTTTTCAATCATCAACTTATTAGTAATCTTCAAGGTATCAGTAGAGACCTAGTCCATTATGCCTTGAGGATTGCAATCCAAGGTTTTTTCATTTTCCTTATCTATTTTGGAGAGTTCCAATTGCTTAATAATACCTTGTGGGTTAATAATTTTTTAATTTTATACTCAATCTCAGAGATGAGGTCCTTCACCAAGGAGGATACTCTATTACCACCTTTCAACTTAGCATCTTATATCCTATCCAGATTCTAATTAATTTCTCTATTACAATTATCTACGTTATTTATATTTATATAAAAGTTAGATTCTTCAGAGGCCATTAGGTTTCTTTTATCATTTTTCATCTGATTATTCACCTCAATTTTTTCCTAATCTTTTCCATGCCAATCTGTTACTCATTCTTTTTTCTTTTACCATAAAAAATTATGTTGCAGTTGGGGACCAATGAGTAGTAGGGGATTCCAAGATTTCCCCTAGGGATTTTTCCATTGTTTCTCCTAAGGCCTCAAGAATACACCTAAGATCCTCTTCTTCCTCTATGAGGAGATTGAATGGATTTGTCAACTCAATCTTAACAGAGTTCTTGTGGAGTACAAGAGAATGTCTTGGCCCTCCCTTCATGTTCAACTCAGTATTCATTTCATGTCTTTCAGGGGAGATGATTATAGCTCCCTCAATTCCAGAATAGTGTTCAATTTGTTCTAGGACAGGGTTGGGTTCCTCATTGGTTCCGTTGGGGAGGGATAAATTTTCCTTAATTTTTACCACAAAGGCCACTTGGCCTCTTCCTTGGTTAATATTTTTTCCATCCCATTTTTGATCTAGGTTTAGGTCTATTAGGGTTTTTTTGATAATAGGGTAGTTTCCTTGAATGTTCCCCTCTTTCCTACATAATTAATAGGCATTAATGCCTCCCAAAATTTATAGATAGCAGGTATATGGAGTCTTTTCATCATCAATTTATAGGGCTTTTGATATTTTCACCCCACAATTCAAGGATACTAGGACCCAAGCATCTATGTGAGGGAGAGAAGCTTTTGCTTCATCTACCCTAACCACACTTCCAATTGGGGATAGCATTTGAGGAATGAATGACAAAAATTTGGGGGGACATTCTTAATAACTACCCACCTAGGGAACAAGAGTGCCAAAATTTCCCCGTCAATGGCCTCAAGCAACTAAGAAATGCCACAAAATGTGAAACTTTTTATACTCCAATAAGGTTTCTTTAAAACCCTCTCTTGCATATTGTGCTCTTTAAGAAAGATGATAAACAAACCATGTTGTATCATTCTACATAAAGCTATTTTTATTCCTATTTTTCTTTCCTAGACACTTGAAAACAACCTATCTAGGTATTTCATAGCTAGTATTTTGAAGGTATCTATTTCTACCAAGAAGACAATGACCTTACTTAACCTATTTTCTTATTACAGATTGCTTCTTTCATTTTAGAATTGGGGAAATGACTAATTTATTAGGGCTCTTGGAGGAGAGCTTACATTGTTCTCTGCCATTAGAGATGAGGTAGCAACCACCATTGTTAGAAACTACAACAAAATTTATGCTTGATGAAATTGCAGAGTTCCCCTCTGCCATGATATCTCTGAAGGATGTATTTTTCTCATTAGGGGTTTTTTCGCTATCCACCCCATTTACAAGGGCTTCTGGGGTAATCATATTTCCTTCCATAAATTTCTAGAGGATACAAAATTACAACCAAATAACAAAGAATAAACGTAGAATAAACCAAGCTAGAACAAGCATGTGAAGCAAAAAAGGCACACTAAAGGCAATGAATGAGAAGAACTTAAAGGACTATACAGGGACACCCACAATTAAATCAAACCTCTTTGGGGAAGGACTTTTCCTCCCCTACCACTAGTAAGAAACCTCATTATCTTTTTCACATGATTCAACACCCTCCCAAGGCTACCTACTTTGAGTCCATGTTATATTGAAAATGGTGTACACAGACATACACTATGTTATAATAGGAGTGCAAAGGATTAAGAGGTAAATTATTGAACTAGTCCAAAGAATGATTTGTAAAGGTACTATGATAGATTTTGGCAAAGAAAATATCACCATTATATGTGTTAAGAATAGTGTAGAGAAGTGTCTCGTTTGATTCAAGAGATCATCTTGACCACTACACTTGTAAAAATAAATGGTACCACTACCAAAAATAGAAGGATGTGTGAGAATATAAAGATCCAAAGGATAATAAAAACATAAGGATGTGGAGTGGGTATCATAAGGGGTAGAACAAGAATAGGTAAGAGTGTAGAATATGTATCAATCTCCTAATGTTTAGAATATACATAAGGCAAATCAAACAATGAGGAAGAGGAATTAACATGTATTTGGTAATGAGTAAAATTTGGAAGAGGGGGAGGGGAAATCCCACACGATTATGTCACTATTAAAGGGATGGATATGGAAGGGAAAATAGATAAGGAAAGTGGAGAAATTGTTGAGTAAAATTTTTAATCACCTAATTAATTATTAATTAGGAACTATTTAACTAGTGTTCTTAAGCTTACTTAGGTCACGTTATTTTTTATGTCTCAATTCATATGATTAATACAAATTTCATGATATTATCATATACTCACCTAGGATTTCTTTAATAAAGTATTTATTTATTGTATATTGTAACAATTATCAATTATTGCATCTTAGACTTTATAAGTGTTGTCACAAGGATTGCACCATGGCTAAGTGTGAAACTTAGCTATCTTGTGAAACATGAGGTCATCTTCAAGTTGTGGGTGGCTTATGGTGAAGATAAACCTCCAGAGAGTGAAATTTCCCTTGATGGACCTCATATACTACTGGTTTGTCAAAAAAAATGGATACGAAATGACTATAACTAGAAAAAAAATGATCCTAGGAGGTGATGCACCAAAAATTATAAGACTATAGCATTGTTTCAACTCACAATTTCTCTCAAAAATCTACTCTATTCTATACACAACTCAGTTTTGCAAGCTCACATAAAAAAAATTCAAAGGAAGATTGCATTTCATGTTTTTTGAGGGAAAACTAAATGTTTTCACAACTATAACTATTGAATATATTAATACAACCTATGATCTATATGATTTTTTCTTATACTAGTATAAAATATTTTCAAAATGAGACATACTTTAAGGATTTGAGATTTCAAAATCATAGAAATTAGATCAAATCATTTAGAAATACATTCACATAAATTTGAGACGGTAAAACATGTTTCTTTTATTGAAATAATAGGCATTTTCATAGTTACAAATCTGAAAATACTTGAAAAATACATATAATTGTTGCTCTATATTGAAAAACTCTCTAAAAAGAGTTACAATCTACCTTATTTTTCTTAGAGAAAAAAGGAGAATAGAAAGAACTAACTCAAAATTGAGTACTTGAAAAATACATATAATTGCTGCTCTATATTGAAAAACTCTCTAAAAATAGTTACAATCTACCTTATTTTTCTTAGAGAAAAAAGGAGAATAGAAAGAACTAACTCAAAATTGAATTGGACACCTAGTTTTGATGAAAATCCATCCCCTTTATAACTGAAATTGTCTTCAAGGAAGAGGCTGAGTTTTCATTCTCAAACTAGGCATTTGAGTGTGGAACTCCCTCTTGACCTGGTTGCAAAACATGCAAAATTTGGTAGAGGTGAGTTGACCTTGACTTCTTCACTTGATCCCTCTTGCATGCACCTTGAAATGTGCTCCAACTAATCATGATAACTGAACTCTATCAAATATTTAAAAACATGCTTGATGCTAATTGAGAGAGCTATCTTCAATCATTTTGCATGAGGTTTTTTGGGTTCCTAAGCATAAAAGGTAAAAAATCCTTTATTTTAGGGCTAAAAATTGCCCATAATTGCATGCTTATGGCTTAAAAAATTCACCTAACTCATGTCCCACCCATGCAACCTATTTATTGGCTCTTAAACTAGTTATAAGTGCCTCCAAACTAGACTCTTAACCTCCTTTTTTCATTAGCTTGTGAATGCCTTTGCATGATGACAGGTCATATGGAGTTATTTGAAGATGACTAACTAGCTTGGGGTGGCATAGGCTAAATCTTTAGGCTTATTAAATGATGCATTGCCTTTAAAGCTTTATTTTATCATGAGTCTCTCATCTTTTCATCTCAACTATGATGAATATTTTTATACAATAAACTATTATGTTTCCCTTTACCTTATAAATCTGAAATGGTCCTTCTCATGATGCTTTGGCATGATCATGTTGAAACAAGCCTATATCTCTCATAGGTTTTAATGGCATATTCACATGTTTTCTTCATGGTGATACAGACTTATGGATTATCTTTTGCATAAGCTTGCATATGATACCTTCTCATAGTAGTTTTGGGCTACCCATGGATTGTTATTCATTTGTTTTGGCACTATTCATTACCTTTTGAGATTCCCCTTGATTCTCTATCACTATCTTTTCATTGCTACCCCTTATCAATGCACTTTTAATAATAGTAGTTCTTCACGACAAAAATCATTTAATGAAATCTCTTTCTTAAATTCTCTTGACACATACTAACTCTTTTATTTTTGCATAGTCTCCTTGATGTTTACATATCATTATTGATTCTTAGTATGTATTTATGGATGTCCTATATGTTTCAAGATAATTTCCCTTTAAAAATTTCACCATCCCATTCCTTCAAGACTATCCTGATCATGCCATAGTGGATCTTAAATTCCATTATTATTTTTTATTGACTTCCCTAGGTCTTCTCTTCACAGGTATTTTCTTTCTTCCTTTTGTCAATTTCATTCATCTCTATGACTATCCTTTTATGGTGACTCTTGAATCCATCCTTCAATATATATCCGCATTGCTTCTTGATTATATTTTAGAAACCTCCTAATGCTTATCCTTCACATAACCTTGCATTTGTCACTGTATTTGGTGCATACTTGACTATCCTGATCATGCCACTATGACTATACTTCTTCATTAATTTCCTTATTGTCCTTTGAAACTTATTTCATGATGATTGTCCTTCTTGATTGCACTATCCTCTATAGTTTCACTATTTTGTGCTTATAGGACTCACTCATTTCCATAGGACCATCCTCTCTATATTGTTGTTATATTTCTAACATTCATAAAATTTGACCTATCTTATTGATGTGATGATTTCCCATTAAGACATTACAAGTCTACAATCCATTATAAAGGATTATCATGCATTTTTGGACCTCACCTTGACTATCCTTTAAACCTTCATTATTGAACACTCTTCATTTCATAGATCCTTTGAAGTGTTGTCACCTATTTTATTTTTGGTCACTATGGACGGATTTCCTTTTATCTTTATCAAGTTTGATTGTCATGTAAAATAAGATTTCTACTTAGTTTGTGTTCCCATAGTCATGACTTATAAACAATGTCAAGATTGCCCCTATTGAGATGACTATCAACCTTTATATACCCTTGCTATTGCTTCATTGGTTGTCCTAGGTCAACCCACTTTCCTTTGTGTGTCTTGAGGTTTTGACCATGATTGTCCTTTTTATGTGGTGGCTATATGGGATCCAACAAATTAACCCAGCAATTCATTGTCGAAAAATTCACCGCCAATAATTCACTGTCGAAAAATTCACTGCCATGACAAATTCACCTCAAGGAAAATTCACCACCAGCAATTCACTGCCACAGAAAATTAATCACAAAATTTTAATGCAATGAATTTTCCATTGTGGTGAATTGCTGGTGATAAATTTTCCTTGAGGTGAATTTGTCATGGCACTGAATTTTCCCATGATGAATTGTTGGCGATGAATTTTTTGATGATGAATTTTCCTAGAGCCAGCTATATGATTATCTTCTTGAATTTGAGGTTTTGGTTGTCCTCTTTATTCATGAAAATACACTATATCTACCCCCTTTTTCATCAAAACCTTGTTCTTGAATGATTATTTTCATCATTGATAGTGAAGATTATGATGACATAATATATACCTTTTTTTTCTTTCTAAAAAACCATACATGACTACCTTCTTTCAGACCTGTAGGTTGCTTGTACTTTGTCTTACTAAACTATGCATCGTATATGCTCCCTTATCATTTATATATCTCTTATTAGATTATCAATTGTGCTCCATAACCCCCTTCTAGATATGCAATACTACCAATGACAATATTGCTCTTCATACTAAATTGTCATATTTCTTTAGACTACCCTTACATGTTAACAATTATTGTGTCCTTGAACTGTCATAGGCACTCATATGAATTTTATTTCACGGAGACTTTGTCTTGATTGCATTAGAATTTGATCATGTCGAAGTTAATATTGTCATTTGGTTATTTCCCTCTTGTTCATTGCATTGGAATACTTGCTATATATGCCTCTTGATTGTGATTTTGTTCATTTTTATAGGTAGGACTGTCATTATTCGTTGCTGCCTCACTGCCATTCCCACCTTCAAATATGCACAGACATATTTATGTGATTATCCTCTTTATTGAATTGTGACTATCATTTTTGCAATTTTTCTCTTTAGAGCATTGTATTCTTTATGGTGACCTCAACCTATATGGTTGTGGACTGCCCTTAAACCTTGTACTTCACTCTATGAAACAATTATTGTATCCACTTGTGTCCTACCACCATAAACACTATCATATATACCTCTTCACATGGCAGTCATATATCAATGTATGCATGCATTCAATGGTGGGAATGACCATGTAGAAAAGAATATCATCAATGCCATTGGACTCAACTGGAAAATACTTCTTTACCCAAAGTTTGAGAGCCTAAAAATTTGAAAAATTACTTTGAGAGCATATATATCTTATGTCTCTTGACCCTTCCCTAGCTCAAGATCAAAACCTCCACTATATTTGCACATTATCATGCATTAAATGACTACCTTATTGTCAAATGATAACTCTATTTTTTAATTTTTTTTCAAATTATTATCCTACATTTATTATGAGCATTATCCACAAGATCCATATCTTTTATTCATCTTTGTGACTGTTCATTTTAAAGATTTATCATGATTGTCACTTGGAAAATTTTCTCTAGTCATTAGCTAGGGTTTGAATCATGCATCTTTGTCTTTTGATATGGCTTTCCTTTGATTCATGGAGACCACCATCTTCATCATTTACAAAATTTCTTCATCATTTCAAGTTTATAACCTTGAAAACTTATTCTTGCATTTCACCATGTTTGAATCTTCATTGTGAGATGTCTTCATATATAATTTCCTCTTTGTAGTGTTTGAAATTTGTCCTTGAATTAGTGCTTTGGTCATCTCATCTTCCACTGCTTGGTATGACTGTCTCGATTCATCTTTTATGGCCACTATCCTTTCTTTCTAATGAAATCACTACCATTTGACATTGTTCATAAGTGCTTGACATTCATGACTACCCCTCAAATAGTTTTTGCACAATCCACTACCTTAGGAATCTTATCACATAGTTGGTTGTCCTTTTTAGTTCATTATGTAGACTTTCATCTATTTCTTTCCTTATTATGATTTGTAGAGTATGATGGTTTGAGCATGTACTTTCAACCCCTAAATGCCTAACATTTTGTGACTTCATAATGAACTCTCTATGGCTCTATCATCTCTTGTATTCATCATTTCAATACTTAAAAAAAATATGATAATGCAAGAGTTTTCAAAGGGCTAAACATATAGACCTGTGCATTTCAAACCCCACAACTTCAAATTTGCATGGCTAGGCATGACTAAAAGACCATGACCTCAGGGATCTGCAACTTCTATTAACTCCTTTTCTTCCACAAAATGATGGCTTAACACCCAATTTTCTTTGCAATGAACCTTAGGGAATTGAAACTTCTTATGGACATCATTTAAAATTTGAGAACAAGAAGAAGAACTTCTTCATGATGAAACCCTAGAAAAACTCAAAGAGGAACTTGATCCTACCTAAAAAGCTAAAATCCTTTACTAGATATTTTCCCTCCAATGCATGTAACATGGAGAACTTTCCTTTTTGGTGGTGGTAAATGATACATTTGACTAGCTGAGTTTTATTAAAATCCCTTTTGACACGAGATTAAACTTAATATTAAATAATGACTAATGCCTAATTTTAAGGACTAAAGACTCAAGACAAGCAAGGAAAAATAATCATCTAAGGATTATTGAAAATAGATAAAAAAATAAGAAATTTAATTTTTTTCTCTCTTAGATAGGGTCTTTTAGTTGTACATGATCTCTAGGGGATTGGAGTTCAATAATCAACTCCAACATGGTATTAGAGCTCTAGTCTACAATTTCTTATTATTTTTTGAGGGATTTACCCTTGAGAATTCAAATGATGCAGCCTTGAGAAAATGGGCATCACTTTTGCATAAAAATACCTAAATGCCCTTAGATCAATTGTTAATTCATTAAAAATAGAGATAAAAAAATTGAGGCAAGTTTTTGGGTACCAAATTTTAGAAAGAATCTATTCATCATACCAAGGTTTGTATCATAATTTATCTCTACATGTGCAAAAATCTAGTGTGCTATGCAAATTCTAGCTAATATATTTTTAGCAATGTTGTAATTTAGAAAAAATGGCGGCAACTAATTTTCTCAACAACGATGAATTTTTTTATTTTTTGGTGGTTGGTTATTTTCATAGTCACTCTTTTTTTCTTTTTTTTTTAGCATTGGATTTTGGGGTAAGATGGTGGTCATACCAATCCATAACCCCTAGTCATCTCTAGTTGGGGGGCACTAAGCCTAGTGACAATGACTATGTATCTAGAAATCACCGCAACTACCCAAATCAATGTCACACAACCATTGCCTTAGTTTTTCTACCATTTATTGGTTAGTACTCTACCTTTAAACTATAATTATGTTTTCCAATCCAATGACTCGGCCAAATCACTATCTTACAACTACCCAAGAGCCACTACCGAAGCCCCTTTCCCTATTTTATATGCCTAAAGGTAACTATTTTTTCTTTTTGGCATAACTTGAGCATACAATATCATATTTTTGAAAATGAATAGTTATTAGAAAGTTAGTTCTAAGCACTTATTAGTGATTCTAGTATTTTTATTAATTTTTCTTTTGGTACATTTTATCTCCTATTGAAGTCATATCATCCTTTTTGGCTTCCAAGCTCAGAACGTTTTTTCCTAGATATTTGATTTTCATGATTCTTGCAACATTGAAAATGTTTTAAAAAGATATTCATAGTCATCTATGCACTCTTTCCATAATCTACTCTAGGTAAATTTTATTCATTTTGTGACATATTTATATTATGGTTGATTACATGGATAACTTGACACCTTTAGAAAAATGTTTAATTTTGATGAGGATAGTTCATTTCAACCTATTGATATGTATTGAGATTATTTTTCTATAATTTTATCACATAAGTAGGTATCATGGGTTTTCTATTCATTATTCTATGGTACTCCTAGATAAGGATAATTATGAGTCTTGGAAAAATGACATCTTGACACATCGCAAGTGGATTAATCATTTGCCTTATCTATATGGAGTCATACCTAAACTAGGAAAATCCTAGAATAAAATCAACATGGGGTAATAATATTGATCATGTTGTAGGATTGTTTTATTCTAGTGTTGATCATGATTCCCCCACACTTTGGACTAAATATGCGAGATATTTAGAGACCCTCATATCTCTCCATTCCCAAACGATCCTATTAAAAATTATATTATTCCCCTTGATGACATAGATAATATACCATTTGATGATGATAACTTGGAGAACCTTGATTATATTACAATTCTAGCATGTTTTGATGGTACAAAGACTTATTTTCTTACTTATACTCCTCTTATTGAAACCACATATTTATCTTCTATTTCTCCTAACGAGATTAGTATCACTACACTATGGCCCATTCTGATTTACTGTAACAAGATATTCATCACATTCTAGATACAACTACTTGGGATTCATTTCTAGAAACATTTCATCTTTGTTTTTGGAGTCTCATATTCTATATTTGTAGGATTATATTTGAGGACACCCATCTCGTCTTTGATGATATTTCCATCATCATTATCTTTGGAGGTTTTTCTATATCAATATTTACAATATTTTGGATTGGTTTCACTTGATTCTAACATATAGAAATTTAAATAGTTTTTAGATACACACATTTGGATTTAGATTTCCTATTCATTTAGATAATTGGAATGGCTTGTTCAATCACTAGTGGATCTATTTATTCTCAAGGAGAGGAATGTTTTTTGTAGGTAATGGATCATATTATGTCTTTAATCTCTCATCATTGACATGAGAGCTACTTATTTATGGGGGAATTCATATTCTCTTATTTCTTTCCTATTGGGGGGTCTATATTGTACTTTTGTGATAGAATAAATACTTTGGGGGTCATTTTGATTCCTCCTTCTCTCTTTCTTTCACTTGTAAAAATTTATTTCATTTTCTCTCTTTTGGAGATATTTTTTCCCTATTAGGTTTTCTCCTTTTATATGATTGTGATATTTATTTGTTTCTACGCGGGTACCTCATCTATCCTTGTAGTTGGGACCTATACATGCATCCATCAATTAAATTTTTTTATATTATAATTCCTAAGTTGCACTTAAGAGGCTATTATATTTAAAATATAAATTACCTAATTAATTATTAATTAGGACCTATTTACACTAACATACTTAAGCTTACCTAGGTCATGTGGTTTTTGTGTCTAGATTCATATGATTAAGACACATGTCATAATATTATTATATCCTCACTTAGGGATTATTTACCCTTTATCAATGATTTATTCATTTTATATTGTAACTATTGAACACAATGTAGTGTTGAGAGGGGGGGTGAATTAGCATATATTAAAATTAATCATTATCTTTTGTAGATTAAGTATCTCATCATAAACTAAAAGACGAGAATAAAAGAAATCATGCAACACACAAATACACAAATATTTTTATGTGGAAAAACCAATAAGGGAAAAACCATGGTGGTGCTTAAGTCATAATATATGTAGCTCATTGCTAACAAGAATTATAATGTTGTTTAAGGCTCATTGCCTATGGAATTGCAGACTAACGTGTACAACCTTAGAGAAAGGTATAAAGGACCTGATGAGACTGACTATCCTAGAGCATGATACATGAAGAATATAATGGGAAATAAAAATATGAACTACTATGAATAAACATCCAACTTATGTTGATGTTGTAGTCCCTTTTTCGCACAACTAACCCTTCACACAAACTTCACACATCATTTTCATCATACTACTCTATAACACCTCTCTGAAAAAAAAAACCTTCACAAATGAATTTTATCTTTTATATATCCTCTTAAACAACACAAAAACTCAATTAGGTCAACTCCAATATAACCTTTTAGAGGAAACACATGGTATCACACTACTTGGCTCCAACATATATAATATTGCAAAAAAAAAAATTGTGGATTAACACACAAAATTATAGGACCAAAACACATTATAACACATCCTCCTAAACAAAATTATTTAATCAAGATTATTCATTGATGGAGGAAACATATTTGTCAGCCCAAATACTAAAAACAACACCAAAACTTCCACTTGTACAACTTTACACCATTGGGGAGAGATCAATACCATCATGTGGATCAAGATGAAATAATTGTAGTCTATTCATAATATATCCTCAACCCTCTCATGAAGATACTAATCATATGTTGGTGCAAGAGGATAAAACCATTAAATATACAAGAACAAAGTGCAATCTGTTATTTAAAAACTGATCTTGTGAACTAGAAAAACACATGATAGTTGTAGGGAAGAATGCATATACCTCTATGAACATATCCCCAAGTCAACATAGACATATTTGTCTCATCGGAGGAATATGAAGCATCCCAATAGTCCTTCATCAATATTTTATACTGCTAAAGCACAAATCGAAGCACTGTTTCTTGTAACTTTCACTATAGAAGGTGTGATGAATTAAAACCTTGGATATAAAACCTTCACATCTCAAAAATATTACCTTTTTAACCACAAGACAAAGGCTTTCACAATAGAGGGATGTATACCAAACTATCATGACTTTGTCATAAGGTATACATTGCAATACCTTAGCCAATATTCTACAACTTATCTTAATGTGTGGTACACCAAACAAGAACTATGTCAATGAAGAAAATTTTCATAGATGAAAAAACTAGTGTACCTCCTTCCACAACATACTTGGACATTAGGTAGATACCATTTCAACCACATACTGCATCATTGACTATATTACTACACTTTCCTTATCTCTAGAGTATGTAAAACCTTCAACATTCATATTTGGCATCAATGACAACACTTATGCCAACAGTATCCCCCTTTTTCATTTATGTCAACCCTCATATGCATCTCTCCTGATTTGACATCAAGGGAAGAGGGCATTATAACTTCTACTTACAATATCTCAAAACCTGTATGAGATTCCCCTAACAATATATACTCCCCTTGAGATGAAGATGCCTTAGAGTTGATGCTACGTACAATTTTTTTTCAACACATATGATACTTAAATTCTCCACATAACCTATACAAAAAGGTTTTCTTATCTATACCTTCGAAACTTCCTTAGAGGGTAGAATGTTCTTGTGAATTTTTGTAAGTTGTGTCACAGCTGTAGCCCAGTTTGTTTTTATTGAAGAGAGAATGTTATTTTGGAATTCACACTACATGTATAAATCCTCAACTTCCTCCACATTACTTGGAGCCTTAATTTTCTTATCAAATTTTTCTACATTCACAAGCAATCCAGATAGTGAAGCAAGTCTTAGGTTGACTACATGCCTCAGCTAACCAAATTGTTTCTTTAACTTCTCTATTTGGTCTTGAAGTAAATTCAATTAGAAGTGAAGATTTTATTTTTGAGCTCTTATTGATCCATTCATATCCTTTGATATATCATATACCTTGACCAATTTAGTAATTTGTGACTCAATAGAGTCAATCTAATCTTTTATCTTCTTGGTGGAGCTTGGCCACTTCAAGAAAAAATAATACAAAGTAGTTACTTCAACTATACACTCTTTAATAATTTTGAAATTCTCTTGCAATTTATTATGTGCACAGGTACACCTGTCAAAGGCTTCATCCATTCTCTTATCAATTATCTTCCTTAAGACTTCTTGTTCTACCTTTTTCCCAATGTATGAAGAATGATCCTTAAAGGAGTCCATTAATAGCTTTAACTTTTATTCTAAAAGTAGGGATGCATCAATTTTTACCTCAGGTAAGCCTTCATGAAAGTAATTCACATCTTTATCAATTGATTCACTTCCATTCACATGTTCTTTTAAAATTTCCTTCCTTGAGAAGGCATGTAGGACATCACCAAGTTGTAGCTTATGGAGGGGAGAAATACTAGATAGGTTTGTTTTACCTTCATGAGTAGGAATGTGTAGGAGTTGGGGAGTCACTACTAGTTGAACCTACATTTGTATTCTTAGTAGGTCCTTGAAGGAATCCAACATTGAATATCCTTGACCAATATCCAAAACAACATGTTTCTTCTCATCTGCCTTTTCTTTTGCATTATGAGCATTTTCCAAATTATCCCCTTTCATTTGATCATCATTTCTTGAACTCTCCGGAGGGGGAATATTATGTTCCTTTCCAGAATTAGTGTTCCCTAGAGAAGAGACACTCTTTATTTTGATCTTCTATACCTTGTGTAGTTTCATTGTTAGGAGGAGTTGTCTCCTCAATTTTTTTGACATCAACATTAGTCTCATTGCTTTAAAAAATAAATAGATCTATGTCCTGATTAGACAAATCAAGAATATCTTATAGGATAATGTCATCTAGAGAAACATGATCATTTGAGATCATCTCATCCATAATTATTTCTTCAAGAATCTTGGCTACCTTTACATCTGACTTCTCTTCTTCTTTTCTATCTCCATACTGGAGACTATTCACACCTCATGCACACTTGAGATACCTTCTCCTTCTTGTTGTCCATAGGGTCCTTGTATATCTTTCTATCCAAATATATCTTCTATATTTTTATTATTTGAAGGTTCTTGTGCATTTACTTTAGTATTAGTTTCATGTATTTTTGAGACTTGTGAATCAATATCAACATTACTTTGCATTTTATCAATAATTTTCTTTGTTTTGACATATGTTTCATTTTGAATCTTCATCCAAGCTCATCATAAGATATATTATTCTCTTGGTGTAGATCTCTTTAGCTTTTTTTTAGACAATCATTTCCTTTTCTTCTTGAGAAATAGCGATCCCAGTTTTGTTGATTGCTTGTAGTTTCAAATCTTCATCATTTTAATAGCATCTTCTCTCCTTTTCTCAAGGCTTCAACAAGTCTATTCAGAGCTTTGTTAATAATGTCATTGAACATAATATTTTGCATCAACATATAATTAATGAAATACCTTTCAATTATCTTTCTTATTTTCAGAGGAACGTCTGAATGCAACATTATTTTATCATTTAATAAATCATACTCAAAAATTCCAATGAGAATTGCACCAAAATCTAGAGGTTCATGTGTGACTAGAGGATCCTTCTCAGTCTTCTCCTCAACAATTCCCTTCCCTTTCTTCTTTTACAAAGGGGTATCTTCTTCTTCAATATCTTCAACATCATCTGATACTACCTCATTTTTATTTTATTTATTTTCTTTTCATTTAGGCCTAGCATGTCTAGCTTTGGTGGCCTTTTAATATAGAGAGGTTACAGATGTTGCTTTTCTTTTATTACTAGTTATTTGTTCAGAATCAAAGGGTTGTGGAGTAGAGATAGTAACATGAGAGGATCTATTGGATCTCCTTAGGCTTTGAATGGTTCTAAAAAGAGTAGATTTGGTAGTGGAAACTTCTGTAGGGCTGTCTAATATAGTCTTTGAAGATGTGCCAAAAAATTTGTGAATCTCCTCTTTATCTTTTATTTTAGAGTACCGTGGAGCACCTATCTTTTTAAGCACCATTTCCACCTTCTTTTCTTTGGCTTCCTCTCTCTCCTTCTAGTAAATCGCATCCATAATTTCTTTGTATGTGCCAAATATTTTACTTTAGGTTCCTTAGGTTTTGATAACAGAATATCAATATAACCTTATAAAAATATATCTTCAACATCATAAGGTAGCTCAAAAATCTATGAAGTTTTTGGGCTACACAACTTCCATAAAAAAAAATCCTTCTTTACAATGAAATTTATTTCTTTTTCAAACTTTTGGACCAAACTAGATGCTATCCTATATCTACCTTGCATCTCATTTTGAAATTTTAAAAAAATCCCCAATAGTGAGTAGTAAAGGCTTGCTCATTCTAAAAGCTATTCATGCGTTGTTTAATCTATTCTGCTATTGGAGTGAATTTGTCCCACATCTTACCCTTAAAACTAGGTAGCTCATTCAAAAAGAAGAAGGTAAGGCATATAATCAAGGAATTAAACTTGAAATTGTAATTAGTTTCTTTTGTTCTTCTTAGTTTCTCCATTAGCCGCTCTCTTAGCAACTCACATAGATCAAAGTCGGTGCCTTCTGTATACACTCGAATTTGGTATGGCGAATATTAATTAAATACAAGTTATTTAATTAATAATATTTAATTCTTCTACTTATAAATAAATTAAAAAATGTATTTATATATTTCACTTTCTCTAATTCTTTCTATCCTAAATCATTTTCTTTATGTCTTAATTAAATGAACAAATTTAATTAGTTCGTTTATCTAATTAACCTCCTCTCATTAAATTTAAATTTTAAATTTGAATTGAAGCACATTTCTACTAACTTCTTCCCACCTCCCACCACATCATGTGTCTCAAGAAATTAAATATTTCTTATAATTAATTTGGAATTTATCATCAACAAATTCTAACTAATTTGAGACACTTAGCCTTCATCTCCATTTGATTCCTCTCCACACTTGGCAGTTTGTTCTTATGCAAGGAACATACTTACCCTTTTCTCTCTAACCTCTTTATCTTCAACCATCCATCTCTCCAGATTGAATCCAGATCATTGATTCCTGCCACCTAGGCTCATGCCTTGGAAAATCTATAAATAAGGCCCTCATTTACAACAAAATAGAGAGTTGAGCATTTGTAGCAATTACACTCTGCAAAATTTTAATTAGCATTATCATTTTAGTGAGAATTTTAGTGTTAACATTTCAACATCAAGTAGTTTAGTCATGGAATCTTAGTTATAATATTTTCATCATATCATTTTTATTAGTAGCATGATCATAGCAACATTATTATCTTTGCATATCATTTATAGCTAATCCCATTATCATATAATGTAGGAAACATCTCTTTCATTTCCAACATCTCTCATTCTTCAGGTTGTCATTTGGAAAGTTGTGTGCACATAGAATCTGAGAGAAAAAATGACATAAAGAATCCTTGGAGATAGAGGATAATGGGATGACATTGAGGAATTGGTGTCTTAATTTGATTGTTATTTAAATTCCTTGGTATAATGGTTCATTGGTGTGTGGTATAGTTTTACTTTTCTTGTTCATGTTATTTACATAAACCACATAAATTGGTGACCACTGTGGAGCTTGAGCCCCGCTTTTAACATTTTTTTGGCAATTTTCATCAATAGATTCATTCGTGAATTCCTATGTAGCACATCTGCTATCTATTTTGGCACATCGGTGGTGACTTTTGGTGCATCGAAGCTCTATTATAACACATAAGCATCCCAAAACAATGCATTTACTTCCCATTTCTACGCATATACATGATTTGATTTCCCTTTTTTTCTTTCCAGAATAGAGCATTGGATGTGTTTAATAGTGCATATATTGAATATTTTAGTGCATATTCTCTCTGTTTTAGCGCATACACTTTTATTTACATAAATTTAAAATTTTGAGGGACTGATCTACATTTTTCTATTTTACAAGTACTCTATACACTGTCAAAGACATATTTGAAACTACTAACAATGTTTGTAGGGGCTGGAGTTATTTTCCTTTGATTAAATTAGGCATCTAGTATTATAGAGGTTAAAGAACACCATGTATGCTATGTTTGCAATGTGATAGGCCTATGCTCTCCCCTTTATTGGGTGAAAAAACCACTGGACTCAATCTTTCAGTTCATTTTAATAGCACCTTTACCAGACCTGCCTCCCTGCTTTGAAAGGAGGGAATGACCTAAGTGGGAACAACTAAAACCAAGCATTCCAACCCACTATAATCAAACATGAATTGTGATGAAAATCACATTCAATGATAGTGTGCATTAATAGCCATCCCCAAATCCTTTGTTCTAAAGGTTGGGAAGCCTCTTGAGGGAGTTTATCATTTACCCCACCGAACATAAGCCCTTACTATAACAAAAAGTGTAGTAGCCAGGCTAGGTCAGTTTCCAAACATTATAATATTCATAGTGCAAGGGGAGGGAATAATATTTCCCCAAGATACTCACCATATACTACCAGGTATTTTTGGCCAATAGTGGAGAAATCTACTTTTGTTAAGACTCAAAAAAGGAAAAAACACAGGCACCCTCTAGGGGGTGACAAGGTTGTGTGAGTTGACGTAGTTCTAAGATGTGGGTTGTGATGTTATTAATGACCCTTGACATTAGAAGAGTCTGACTGATCTATTTGATATTGTTCAATACCAATGGAAATCAAAGGGATCATACCATATCCTAGAACATACACTTGATGTTTAGATCATAGGGTGAAACAACTATTTTACTATTGGATTTTGTGTTTTCAAACCATTGTTCAGAAGATCATCCATAAAAACACTCAATTCATTGAAATTAAAAACAAGAAAATCAAGCAAACTTACAAAACGATGACATTTTCAGTTTAGCGCATAAACTTCCTATTCTCGTGCATTTACCCCATCTTTCAGCACATCAACTTTTTGTTCTAACACATTCAACTGAAAAAATAGTGCATATAGGGTATGTTTTATGCATTTACCCCATCTTTCAGTGCATATACAGCCTATTCTAGTGCATTCACCTGATACAAAAATAGAGAAAAAAATTGAACTTTTATCCGATAACTAGAATCATATTTAGGGACCCTTTTTAGAGCAGAGATCCTTTCTCATCAAAACATTGCTTTAAACTTGAAGAAATTGGATTTTTCAAGTGCAATCCCTTTAGCTAAACTTAGATCAAAGATCTTAAAGTGCCTAATCATCAATCTCATCTTTGATTGTTAAGATGAGTTTCATCATCATGATCTATCATCCTTTATCATGAAACAAATGTTGTACATCAGATTTAGCCTAGTCTCATACATAGGATCTATCATCATATTTGACTCAGGTATTTCATTGGCACTCCCAAAAAAAAGATCAAATTATAGAAAAAATCTATCACTTGCATGCCCATTTTAACAAGAGCTCAAAAGAAAAAAATTAGAGAAAAATAAGGAGAAATCCAAACCATCATGGCAAAAGGAGAAGAAAATCCTTTTCACAGATTTCACCAACCTGAAACAGATGAGATAACTGATGAGGGAATTCAACAAGCTCAACAAGACCCTAAATTTCATAAGTTCGTGGAGAAAATTCTAGAAAAGGATGGAGATAAATGCTTCATGATGCTAGCAAATCAAGGTGTAAAACTACCTAATGATTTTGATATCAACCAATTGAAAGAAGCTCCCAAGAAAATAGAAGTTGACCCAAAAATCACAGATGCATTGAATGCTTTAACTCAACAAATACAAGTTATTTAACATGTCCAAAACATGCAAACAGGAACAACAAAGAGATATCTGCTGCAAGAAATCTGTCCTTATCCATTTGCCAAAAATGTGAACATGATGCCTATTCCACCGAATTGTGAATTTCCAAGATATGACAAATAAAATGGAAAAACTCATCCTCAAGATCATGCAAGATAATTTTGCACCATGAGTTTGGAATTTTCACATGAAGAAACCTATCTCATGAGATTATTTCCAAGAAGTTTGGGTGGTATTATTTGTAAAGGCCCCTGCCACTACCTTTATTTTATTAATTATGTTCTCTTTTGACCTAAGTTATATGCCTAAGTCAAGTTGGGTGGCCTTTTGTTGTCTTTCCCAAACTCCAGTGGGGTTTTACTAAGTTTTTCAAACCTCTCATTATACCACCTGCTTTATATGCATTTGGGTTTCGAGTGGTGTTTTCCTCCCACTTTCGAACTTGTCTTTTCAAGATGGTTGTGCAAACATTAATAGCCGATTAATGGGACATCATATGTCAGAGGCATAGAAACTTCATGCGCAAGTTATACTATGGGTGGTATTCATCAGGATGCTTTGAACCCAAGCGATGTTTTTCCAAGTTATGTGAACCATTCATTTTACCGCCTAGAAGGATATACATTGATTAACACAATAACAATAAGTTCATCTACTTAACTTGTGTATTATGCAAGAAATAAATCAAAATTTCCAAACACGGTATGAACAAAATATAAAAAATCCATGCATGCAAAGTCACACTAATACACAAAAGTATTAATGTATTGATGTATAGAATGTTTTTACATGGCCATGGTGTTATAAAATACATCTTGTTTGACTACAAAATTCTGTTAATCAACAAAAAGAAAAAGTTTTTTTTTCTTAGGCACACAGAGTGAATATTAGCACACAAATTCCTTCAGTGACAACCTACATGTTAGGTCTAAAAAATGCAGATTCAAACCACGAGAGGTTTCCAAGCTCTCACAATGCTTTTGGCTAACGTACAAGGCCAAATGGTGGATTTGAACCTTCTTCTCTTCAGGCTCTGCTAGACCTAGGCGAGTAAACCTATATGAATGAAGCAGATTTGAATTTTGTATTTCTCCCTTAAGCAATCTATCCACAATGGCAATTCGGGAGTGGAAAGATGTAAACCTAATTTGGTATAAATTTTCCAAGCAATATAAAAGCTTAATATGTTCAGTTAACAGATGTAAAAAATAGATGAAACTAAATAATGAAATGCATGAGACCAGTGCGTTGTTGGGTAAATGAAGTACAATGGAGACCTAGAAAATGTGACATGTAATGGAAATAACTCAAACTGTTCAACACACTATTGTTGGTTTATAACTTGTATAAACATGCAAGAAATTAGTTGACAAACTCCACTTGAGACAGATTGACAACCCTAATTATATGGCTCTTCTTATTGATCCAATTAACACTCCCAAATTACTGTGATTGACCAGAAGGATTTAATCTTTACTTGAAAGAACCAATTAATCATATCACACAAGTACAAAAAATGTGCACTGATAAACTAAGTATATACTTGATATATCAATTTAAATAACAGAGAAGCATTGAAGTGGAGACAGCCAAATAATTGAATAATTCCAACAAACAATTGATACCAAAATTAGGCCACAAAATCGAATATCTTCATTCACTTATTCAGAATTTATACATGCATCATGGTCTTCACTGTGTACCACCTTCTCAAAAATTCCTCCCGAGATTATCAGATATCCTCCTTTTTATCTCTCTCCCTAAAAAATCTCTCGTGCCCTTTGATTTGTGTCTTTTCGTATTCTAATCAGAGTCTGCCAACCTCATATCAATGATCGTGCTACTTGAAAACAAAATAGGAGATTAAATAATATGCAACAAAAGATGATGTAACAAATTCATTAATTTATGAGAAAATTTATCGTACTTTCCATTCGCAGTTTATTTTTCCACGGCTTCGCCTTTAATTTTGATGTCACTTCATAACTCATTCAGAGCTCTCCACATGGCGTCTCATCGAGACTTCCCCTCGACTGATTTCCTTTCTTTCCTGTTGGGCTCCGCCGCTTTACACATGGCATTCCATCAGAGCTTTCCTCTAGATGATACTTTTCCTTTTAGCTGAGCTCCACTAGATTGACACATGGCATTACGTAGCTATTTTCTTTATGTCCAGGTGGGGGCCACACCATAGTCTCCTTTTTTTAGGAGCCTCCCACATGGTGCTCTACTGGGACTTCACTTTAGAATGCTCCTTCTTTTTCCACCAGGCTCTGGTTGCTTGACATGTGGCATGTCATTGAAGCTTCACTTTGGACGCTTCTTTTTATTTTCAATTGGGCTTCGCCTACTAAACGTATGGTACATCACGGTGCCTATTTCTATCTTAACCACGAGGTGGATATCATGACTGCTGGTAATCGGGATATCGTGAACTATTTTGCAAAGGGTTGTGGTAAAGATATATGAGGTGCAGGCTATAAAGGGAAAATATTTAGGCAGCGGTATAATGGTAAATGGAAATTATGGCTTTATAGATGGCGAAAATGATTTTTCATGAAAAAGATGGCATGAATTTTGGGTTTAGATGGATAAAAGCCTTTGGAATTTTATGGAAAATTTTGGTTCTAATAGTGGCTCCTATTGGGGATGAGTGATTTACCGATCACTGCAAGAATCCAAAATATCTTTAGGAGAGCAAGCCAAGACTTCAAAGGATATGAACAATGAAAGGAGGTAGCAAATGGAGGAGATGGAAGTGATCCTATTACTACTGTACATGGAAAAAAAAATTTAAAAGAGGGAATTCTGGATTTTCCATGTACTAGCAAGGCTCAGTCCCTTTTGAATTTCTAAACTACTACACATGGAAAATAATGTTTTAAGAGGTTTGTTAAGAATTTTCCATGCACTAGCAATTCTTAATCCTTTGTTACTCCTTAAGAGAAGAAATTCTTTAGGAACTGCCCATGTACAGGCAATTCTTGCTCCTCTCCAGACATGTTCTACAAATAATAAGAGTCCTCCCTTCCTTTTCCAATGATCAAAAAAGGACCCAACCACAAAGCTTCAAAATTTCCATGCTTTCCCTTCTATTGGAATCGAGCATTCCACATTAACACAAGATCATTTTCCTCAAATTTTTGGTCTCTGGCCTTTTTATCAAAAAGATATTTTGTTTGTGATTGCAACTTCATATTTTGATTTTGGGCCATTCCCCTTATTTCATCAAGTTCTGCAAGTTGTTCAATTCTTTCCTCCATTTGTTTAGAATTATCCAAATCCTCTTGCAAAATAAAATTATAAATTGGTAAAAGATTTTGTAGTGGCATCCTGGCTTGTGTTCCATACACCAGTTCAAATGGAGACTTTCCGATTGCCTTTTTCACTATAATCTTGTCCACCCATAGCACCATTCTTAGCTTTGAGTCCCATTCCTTTTTATTTGTGTCTAACATCTGCCTTATTATTTTCAATAGACTTTTATTACTAGATTATGCCCGACCATTTGCTTGAGGGTGGTAAGGGGCAGCATAGGAAATAGTAATTCCATGTGTATTGCAAAAGTCTTTGAATTCATAAGATCTAAAACACATCCCATTATCTATGATCACTCTTATTGGTGTGTCGAATCTAGTCATGATGTTTTCCATTAGAAATTTTATCGTCACCTTTCTTGTTGCTTGCTTAGTCGGGATTTCCTCCACCCACTTAGTAAAATAATCAGTAGCTACTAGTATCTATTTATGTCCTCCACTTTATTTTTCCTATATTTCTCCAATGAATTCAACCCCCCATTGATGTAAAGGGGCTTCAACCTACAAAGGTCTAAGGGGTAGGGCTCCTTGATATTTCAATTTTCTTGAAAAACTTCTAACAAGCCTCACATTTCCTTACATGTCCAAAGGAGTCGTTAAAAACTTTAGGCCAATAATAGCCAACCCTGAGAATCTTATGTGGAGTGGTTTTGGTAGAATAATGACCTCCACACACCCCTTCATGCATCTCCCTTAAGACATTTTTTTCTTATGATTCATCTAGACACAACAATAGCACTCCATCCCTATTATTCCAAAATAAGTCCCCTTCTATAAATACATACTTAGAAGCTTGTAGCTTCAAAGTTCTCTTTTGATTATCATTCAACCCCTCAGGGAATTTCATGTGCTTGAGATAATACATTATGTTCGTATACCAAGGAGTATGTTCAATACTTGCAACTACATTCTCCTCACCTTCTATATTGAAAATTTGGTTTGCTTCAATGTTTGTTTCTACCATCAGCTTAGTTAAACCCTGCCCCCTTACCATCTTGGTAATTTGAATTTCCATAACGAACTCTTAGATTTTATTAATCCATCTACATCTTTTCCTTGTCACCTCTATCTGTATCAGGATATATTTCACAGCTGCATGTGGGACATAGGAAATTACTTTGACTCCAACAAGATAAGGTTTGAAAGATTTTTTTTCTTTGACCAATGCAAGGGATTGTTTTTCCATGATATCATATGTCAATTCTGACCCTTGCAAAGACTTTCCAAAAAAAGATACAAGTTGCTCATGGCCTTCATCATTCTTTTGTAACATAACAACTGCTATGGTGTGAAATGAGGTAAAAGAAAATATTTGAAAGGGTTTAGTAAAATCAGGGGACTTGAGGATGGGGGCTTCTTTGATAGCTCTTTTGATAGATATAAAGGCTTCTATGGCTTCTGCAGTCCAATTTATCTTTTCTCCTTTTTTCAGCATCTTGGATATAGGTTTAACAATATCAACAAAATTTGACATAAATCTCCGCACAAAGTTAATTTGACCAAAAAATGATTGGATTGCCTTGACAGTTTTACGAATAGGGATTTTGTCTATGGCCTCTACTCTCTCAGGGTATATTCTGATCCCATCTTTTGATACAATATGTCCCAAAATTTTACCCTCTGTAACAACAAAGTGACATTTTATTGGGATTAATACTAATACCATATTGCAAATATTTTATAAATATTTTCTCCAAATTCCCTACATGATCTTTTTCCTTTTTGGAATAAGAAGTAAGATCATCTTGATACACCACCATTATAGCATTAATCAAATCTATAAATGCCACATCCATGGCCCTTTGAAAATTTTCCCCTGCATTTGTGAGACCGAATGCCATTCTCACATAGACATATGTCCCCCACAGTGTAGTGAATGTTATCTTGTATTGCTCAGAATCTTTGAATTTAACCTGATTATATCCAGAAAACCCATCCATCATTGATAACATCTCACATCCCATTACTTTGTGCAATATTGCCTCCATATTTGGAAGAGGATAATTATCTTTAAGGGAGGCAACATTCAAATTTCTGAAATCTACACACAATCTAATATCCCCATTTTTCTTTCTTACTAGAACTAGGTTGGAGACCCATGTCGAATTTTTAATGGGTTTAATAATACCTCCATCTCTGAGTTTTTCTAGTTCCTCCTGCATCTTAGGTTCCAAAGTTTGGTTAATAGGCCTCTGCTTTTGTCTGAATGGCTTTGCATCTGGTTTAAGTGGAATCTCATGTTGGAAAATATCTTCTATGTATGCCTTGAGATCCTCATAAGACCAAGAAAAAACATGTTTTTATTTTCTCTATAATGTAATCAAAATTCTCCTTATGGTTGGACTAATCTTCTTTCCAATGTAGACCTTTTTTGGTGCTAACTCAGTTCCTAGATTTATTTCTTCAACATCTTCTCTCCTGACTGGTGTCTTCTTCATGAGAGAGCAATCATTCCCATCATACACTCTTTCTAATTCCACAAGCCCTTTGGGGAGCTTGTTGGTTTTAAGTTGCAAGACTTCCTTTCCAAATACAGTCTGTTTTCCATCCACTTCTTCCACAAAAGCATTGAAGTCAATCTCCTGAGCCTCGTACTGATCTATGCAATGAAGAATCTTTAGAAGGTCAGTATCATCATTGAAAACTTGCCAACTGTATATGTTGTCATGGATAGCAGGTCTTGTTTTGAATTCAACCTAAGATATTCCAGCCAACGTGATATCACCTCTTTTCAAGGCTACATTAGCTAGAAAATCTTCCATCAAGTTTTTTGATTTGTCTATCCAATAAATTGAGAAAGCATCAAATAACTCAATTGTGTCCCACCCAACATTTATATATTGTTTCATTCTTTTATTCTTTGCAGCATATCTTGATCTGATTTGTGAGATAACCAGTTTAGAGTCTCCCAAGACAGTTATCAATTTGATCTTGTGTTTGACGACCATATTTAAACCAATCCACAAGGCCTTATATTCTGCCACATTGTTTGTACACTCAAAGGTTAGCAAAAATGAATATTTGAATGTAACACCTTCTGGTGATATAAATACTACACCAACTCCATTGCCTTCTTGGCTGCATGCTCCATCAAAATACATTTTCCATATGCCCTGTTGATCTTTAGAAACATGCTTATTAATTGGGTCAATATTTGCTAATTCAAGGTGAGATGGTTCCACTCTTAATCTCCCTAGATCAACATCACAAAAGCAATTTATTTGTTCTTGATGAACACAATCCACAATCTGACTCATCCTTGGTTCTCTATACAACTTTACTTCTTCACCATTTACCAGTATTGTGGAATATGATAAATCAAATTTTGCATTGCCTCCAACTTCTACAATCCATTGTCTTGAACAAAGAATTCTAAACTAAGGAGGTGTGTCAATCACAATTATATCAATATTATAAGTTGCTTGTGGGTAAGTAGCCAGTTTTACTTCCACATCTTTCATGATTCCCACAACTGGGATAGGTCTACTATCCATGGCATAGCATTTACCACCTTCAACATCTACCCACATATCAAGTTGTTTCATAACCCCTACTAGCATGATGTTAATAGAAGCACCTGAATCTATCATACAATTTCCTACTAGCTTGTTAATTATGAGTAAGGTAGTAAAGAATGGATCAATTTTTGGTGGATTCATCAATTGATTACTTAGACAAACCTCTAGAACCTTTATCTTTTCCTTCTTATTACGAATTTCAGGAATCTCCTTATTTTCAAGGTTTGTATTTTTATTACTTCCACTAGATATCAATTGAATAGACCTTTCCCTATACTCTTTAACCTTCATCATTTCCAGTAATGGGACAAACATCCTTACCTGAGACAAAGCTTGCATGAAATCAAAAGAGGCACCTTTTGTTCTGATCATCTTTTTCTCCATTGACTCTCCTTTGTTCTCCTCTTTCTCCTTTTTGTTTTTCTAATCTGAATTTTGTTTGTCCTTGGGAAATTCTTTATTTTCATCCTTATGATTTTGTTCTTTTTTATCAAGTTGCTGATCATCCATCCTTTTTGAAGCTTCTTGAGGCATTTTCTTATCCTTCAAAAATATTCCTCTTGGGACACCTTCACTCTCATTCACTGTCCTTTTTCTCAACCAGTATTGTCTTTTGGCCTGCTCAACTACTACAATGGTTAAACTTTCAATTTCTTCTCCAGTTGGTCTCCTTATATTGCACTCATTTATCTAATATGATGTACTAGGAGAACACTGTTCATCATCACTTTCTTCATGATCAGAAAAAACTTGTTGTTCTTCCATATGGACATTGTATTTTTGGTGATCAACATCATATTCATACCCTCCTTCTAAAGATGAATATCCCTGCTCAATAGGGTGATGAGTATGGGAAGTTAAATAGATGTTGTGGTCCTCTTCATTATTGTCTTTTGGCATGTATTTTCCTAATATCGACTGAGCTACAATACAATGATCAGGGGAATGTGGCGAGTCACAAACTGAACACCAAGAACTAGATTATTTACCATATACGCCTGCCTTTTCTTTAAAGGATTAGGTGTCTCTTTATTCTTAGGACTATCCATTATTGGTTTTCCATCCTTCCAATTTGTATTATATGGCATGTCATGCAACCTTGGCCTTTCATTTTTGTATGCATTTTCTTGCCTGTTTGAAGGGGTATATTGGGGAACCCTAGGATTATCCCTCTTGCTGATCATTCCTGCAACTTTCCTATTATTTTCAACAGTAAATGCTATCTTCTAAGCTTCAACTAACTCTTGGGACACCTGTTCCTAAGCTCATATCATGTCTTAGGATCAAAATCCTTTAAATAGATACTCAATGCATCAAGATCAACTAATTTAGATCTAGGAGGCATCTTATTATGTAACTTAGAAAACCTCTGGTTGAAGTCATAAGATGACTCATTCTGATGGTTTTGGATAGTTACTAATTCGTGTAGGGAAAATTTAGGTGCACATTGATTCCCATACTACTCAATAAATTGTTCATTAAACTCCTGAATAGAATCAATAGAAGCCATTGGCAAATTGTTAAACCAGTCTCTAGCATCTTCAATTAGTGACATCATAAAAAATCTCATCTGTACATCCTCATATTGCATATACAGATCTTGAATAAATGCATTAAATCCTTAAGTGTTCTTTAGCTGTGATTGCACTACTTCCTATGAATTTTGGGACAGGGCTTCTCCAACTGTTATCCATGGGATAAGGATATATTTGAGATCTAGCCAAATCAAATTATTTGATCAAGGTCGTGTATGGTGGAGGAGGTGGAATTTGAGGATGTTGGTACAATGGATTGTTGTGAGGTGGCGACACATATTGATGACCTTGTGGAGGCATGTATTGTTGGTGAGGTAGTGGTTAATAATTATGAGGTCTATATTGATTCCTTGACTAATTTTGTTGTGCTTTTGGGGGATTTGAAGGTCCTGCATTATTATTTCCTTTCCTGTGAGGTGGTACATATCTAGGTAAATTAGTCATTTGGGTATTGATCTAAGATTTCTATAACTTCAATTCTTGAAGCTCTTTTATTGCTTGGAGTTTTTATTCATATTCTTCTCTTGCTCTTTCCACATCTTTCCTTTCATACTCCAACTATGCATTTATTTCATCTCGAGTCATGTGTTCATATTTCTCTACGATTGTTGCATCATCACCATTCTAGTTCCCTTCAAGTAATGCCATCTTTTGATCATATTCAAGTTGTCTCCTAGCTCTTTCAGCCTCTAATCCAACCATGAATTCCTCCTGCTTCTTTGGATCATTCTGATAAAAGGGATTCCTCTTCTCTTCTAGAGTTTGAGGCTCTCTAGATGAGTTGTTTTCATTTGTCAATGTATCATAATGATTATATGTCTCAAGGTGTTGTTTTGATGCTTTGTCTTTATTTATCAAGCACATATCATCAAACACCCTCTCACCCTTGTCATTCTTATGTGTCCATATAATTTTTTCATTAGGACCTCCTTGATGCAAATATCTTCTTCCATGCATGTTGTGAGCTATTTTGATAGTGTGAACTCTAGGGTGGTTCCTTTTTGATGTATACTTCACTTTATCAGTATCAATGCACTTTTTCATTCAGAGTCACCACTCACTTCCTAAAAGTGATTAAAGTTTGTAGTCTTTTGTTCCCAATGAGTCTTCTACAAGGTATTGACTCTATGATGAAGTCTTAGGTTCAATTTGACTCCCCAGTAGAGTCACCAAACCGTTAAGTCTCAAAAATGCAAGTTTGAACCATGAGAGGTTGCCAAGCTCTCACAACATTTTTGGCTAATGTACAAGTCCAAATGGTGGATTTGAACCTTCTTCTCTTCAACCTCTACTAGACCTAGGTGGGTAAACCTATATGAATGAAGCATATTTGAATTGTGTGTTTCTCCCTTAAGAAATCCATCCATAATGGCAATTCGAGAGTGGAAAGATGTAAACCTAATTTGGTATAAATTGTCCAAGCAATATAAAAATCTAATATGTTTAGTTAACATATGTAAAAAATAGATGAAACTAAATAATGAAATGCACGAGACCAGTGCCTTGTTGGGTAAATAGAGTCTAATGGAGACCTAGAAAATGTGACATGTAATGGCAATAACTCAGACTGTTTAGCACACTATTGTGGGTTTATAACTTGTATAAACATGTAGGAAATTAGTTGACAAACTCTACTTGAGATAGATTGATAACCCTAATTATATGGCTCTTCTTATTGATCCAATTAACACTCCCAAATTACTATGATTGGCCAGAAGGATTTAATCTTTACTTGAAAGAACCAATTAATAATATCATACAAGTACAACAAATGTGCACTAATAAATTGAGTATATACTTGATATATCAATTTAAATAACAAAGAAGCATTGAAGTGGAGACAACCAAATAATTAAATAATTCCAACAAATAGTTGATACCAAAATTAGGCCACAAAATCAGATATCTTCATTGACTTCTTCAAAATTTATACATGCATCATGGTCTTCACTGTGTACCACCTTCTCAAAAATTCCTCCCGAGATTATCACATATCCTCCTTCTTATATCTCTCCCTAAAAATCTCCCACACCCTTTGATTTGTGTCTTTTCGCATTGTAATTAGATTTTTCCAACCTCATATCAATGGTTGCATCGCTTGAAAAAAAAATAGGAGATTAAATAATATGCAACAAAATTTGATGTAACAAATTCGTTAATTTCTAAGCAAAGCTATCACACTTTCCATTCGTGACTTATTTTTCCGTGGCTTCGCCTTTAATTATGATGTCACTTTGTAACTTGTTTAGAGCTCTCCACATGGCATCTCATCGGGACTTCCCCTTGACTACTTTTCTTTCTTTCTAATCGGGCTCCCCTAGCATAACACGTGGCATTCCATCATAGCTTTGCTTTAGATGATACTTTTCTTTTTTTCCGAGCTCCGCCAGATTGACATGTGGCGTTACGCAGTTGTTTGCTTTATGTCTAGCTGGGGGCCACACCATAGTCACTTTTTGTTAGGAGCCTCCCGCGTGGCGCTCTATTGGGACTCTACTTCAGAATACTCCTTCTTTTTCCATCGAGCTCCAGCTCCTTGACACATGGCGTGTCATCAGAGCTTTGCTTTGAATGCTGCTTTTTCTTTTCAGTCGAGCTCTTCCTGCTTACTGCATGGCACATCGCGGTGGCCTGTTTCTATCTTAACCACAGGGTGGCTATCATGAATGTTGCTAATTGGGATACTGTGAACCATTTTGCAAAGGGTCGCAGTAAAGATATATGAGGTATGGGCTATAAAGCGCGAATATTTAGGCAACGATATAGCGGTAAACGGAAATTATGGCTTTGCGAATGGTGAAAATGATTTTTCATGAAAAATATGGCATGAATTTTTATGGAAAATTCTAGTTCTAACACTGCAGACATTCGATTTGTGTTGTTGATAGAAGGTTCTCATGCAACTAGAGGAATTGTGCAACCAATCCCATGTCGTTCCTCACAACCCCCAGTCCGTAGAAGAGCCATGACCTCCTCTAAGGTTTCATCCTAAAGAGTTGATGCAATGCAAATAGTGTCGGCGATCACTCTAGTTTGAGGGTACTGGTTGAGCCCATTGATTGCCACTCTGACATGATGATGAAATTCAGGCTTCACCAAGCATTCCAGTGCTCTCACACCCCAGTCACGATGACCAGAAGTCCTGACGACTATATAGATGAAGCCCTCTAGCATGGTCATGTTGTGAACATTAGCCTGGCTTAGAAATTCCTCACTAAGGATGTTACAGAGCACCTCTTCCTCCACTTTGCTCTGCACTATGAAGAATTCCTTCAGCTAGTCCGAGATGTGCCTGAATAGTGGGTTGCATTTGATCTCTTCCAGAATATTGTAGTTATTAGAAGAATTTCCATCACTCTAAGAGCTCACCATGTTTGATGCAACTGATTATGAAGGAAAGGTGATGTTGGTTGAATTTATAGAATATTAGTTGGACATTGGTGCATTCTCCTAGGCTCAACAAGATGTTGATTTGGTTTCCATTTATGGGTGGCTCACACTGCTCTAATTACAATTTCCCATCAAAATAGCTCACGCGTGCCATCGATTAATATTCCTATGCATTGCATTGATAGCCAGATGTTTGATTGGTCCTTTGGCAACTGTTGGTGGATTTAATCAATTTTCTTGGCTGATGTTTATTCTTCTTCCAAATTTAGATGACTCTGATTATTTTCCTCTAAAGAAACATTAGGAATACAAGAATTTGATGATTTAGTAACCATTTTGGCACCTGTTTGATGGCCTTAGCCATACTATAAATTTAGATTATTAAGGGCTAAGAGGGGTTCTTTTTTTTCCTATTTTTTGGATACACTTGGGGGTGTTATTGAGAAGGAATAAGCATTTATTACAGATTGTAATGATTTGTAATATGTGTGTTATGAATTGAATGATTTAGTATGTTGATCTAGGAATTATGCATATGATGTGGTTGTGTCTTCTTTGAAATATTGGCTGCCTGTTTTCATTTATTATATTATGGGCTCTCTCTCTTAAACTTAATGATCGTAAATTTTTAATCTTTGCATTGACAGTTTGTGGTTTGATTTATGCTACTCATGCTAGCCCCATATTTATGGACTAGTGTCCATCAACTTTTTTTCTTTTTGGTTAAAAGCATACTCATTGTGTTATAATAGGAAAATTCATTGAAGATTTAGTAAGGGAGTTGTACCTTGACAAAATTTAGAGAGAAATCACAAAGATAATTATGATATTCTCAAATTTGTTAGCGGAGGTTATTTTGTGCCAAATCTAGGCCTGGAATCATATTTTGAATATTTGTTGATGTGCCTTTTCATTTGATAACAGGTGGTCAATGCATGGAATGGTTTTCAAAACTCCCACTAGGTATTAGATCATTTGAGGAGCTAGTAAATAAGTTTATCTCCCAATATTCATACAACATTCAACATGAAATAACCATGAAAGATCTTTGCAACACAAAGCAGAAAAATGGTGAACCATTTCTTACATTCTTGTAAAGATGGAGGTGATTGTTTGCTAGATATGTCGTCATATACCTGAAAAAGAAAAGATGGAGATATTTATTGATAATCTCAACAATGAGCTAAGTTATAAACTCCAATTGCAATGTCCATCCAGTTTTGAAAATCTGATTGAAAATGGACTAAAGATTGAGGAAGCCTTAGTTAAAAGAGGAGTATTGAAAATCTATATCAAAGGAACAAACTCTTCTAACCATCATAACAACAATGAAAAATATAAATTATTGACAAGAAATAAAAATGTTGGCAATGATGGTTTAGCTGACACACATAACACAAAACCAATCTTTAATTTATCAAGTACTACACCTAAAAATAATCAAAACAACAATGAATCTAAACTAGCTCCACCCCCACATCACAAAAAATTCACACCTTTGAGGAAGTCACTTGAATCAACATTAAAAGAGCTTCTTGCCAACAAACTTATAACATTATCGAATACATAAGATTTCAAACCAAGGGTCAAACCATCTTGGTGGAATGATGCATATTACTATGATTTTCATAGAAGCAAAGGTCATAAAACAAATGATTGTATGCAATTAAAAAATTTTGTGCAAGACTTGATAGATAGACGTGAAATATCAATAGAATGACATAAAACAAATGATGATCATGGAGTATTTAAAAACCCTCTACCCAACTATCAAAAAGGAGAATCTTCTTCAGTAAACAACAATGGGAAGAATGTGAATTATGTCTATGATACTACCATCCATCACATTTATGCAGTTGATAATCAAATCAATGTCATCAAAATCATGGATAAACAAGACAAGTATGCAGCTGATAATCAAATCAATGTCATCAAAATCAATGATAAACAAGACAAACTACATGTCAATGTGACCAAAAGAGGGCAATCCAAGTTCATATTGAAAGGAAATACATCTAAAAAACTTGTTTCTTCTTCACATCGATTCAATATAGTAGATCAACTACAAAATATTTCAATGTAGATATCCATTTTGGAACTTCTTAAAATTTCACCAGCCCATAAGGATATTTTGGAAAAAGCTTTAGTGGACACCGCAATACCAACCAATTTGGAATTTTGTTAATTCCAAGCCATGGTGGGACATTTGACTGCAACCCATTGTTTATCATTCTCATAAAATGATGATGCATCCCTCACTCATCCACACAACGCTCCACTCCATATTGAGGTTTTAATCCATTAACATTGGGTCAAACATGTTTTAATAGATGGAGGAGCTGGTCTAAATATATGTACTTTAAATATAATCCGTGCATTCGGATTTTTAGAAAATATAATAGATTCTAGAAGAAAGATCACCATAAAATCTTATGATGATGAAGAAAAATCCTCTCAAGGACTGATAGTATTTCCAATTCAAGTGGGACCAATTCAAAAAGATATAATCTGCCAATTTTTAGACAAGGACTTGAACTACAACATACTCTTGGGTCGACCTTGGATCCATTAACTATAAGTAGTTCCATCAATATACCATCAATGCTTAAATTTCTCATATAATGGACAAGAGATCACCATTTCAGCAAATTCTAATAACCCCCAATACTGAAACACTCTCAAGACAGTCTAAGATGTCTTTGTACCACACAACAGAGAAGCTCTCACTTCTACTTCCTCAAGTAATGAAAGCCAACATCCTTCTACTTCCTCAAGCAATGAAATCCAACTAAATTCCTTGTCAAAACAGTTTGAGTAAAGACAGTCTAAGATGTCTTTGTACCACACAACAGAGAAGCTCTCACTTCTACTTCCTAAAGTAATGAAAGCCAACATCCTTCTACTTCCTCAAGCAATGAAAGCCAACTAAATTCCTTGACAAAATAGTTTGAGAAAAAGGTTCAATTGAAAGATAAAGGCATGGGTGAATATTCTTTTGAGTAGTCCTTATGTCTCTCACAGGTGTTATCTTCTCCAAAATTATATCGACAACCATCAACATCTAGACAACAATATTCACAACCTGTCATTGTCTTAGATGGTAAATTTGTACAGACAGGTACCCTAGCTGATGAATCTGAGGATAAAGTCATTCTAAATTAGCTTAACAAAGATGAATAATCCCAAGAAATAACTTCCAATATACCAACAAAGCAATATGGGAAAGGGTCCAAAATATTATAAAAGATGGGATATGAAGAAAAAGGTCCTATTGGAAAATGAAAAGAAGGTATTGTGGAGCCAATCCAACCTATCACAATCAATCCAAAAGAAAAGATGAGATTAGGATACAAAGAAGAGACAAAAGAAGAGGCCACTCAAAAGGTTTGTGAACAGATCCTCCAACTGCAAGCTAGCTCCAAAATAGATTCAAATGAATATGAATGGGATTCACTATCTAAAGAATCTTGTCAAGATAAGGAAATCAATGTAATAAAGAGGTATGCACCCATACGTATGGAGGGAGAAAGCTCAGGGTCTAGACCATTTGAATTTGGATCACAACATATTGATGGCTCTAGTGAGGATGATCAAACATCAAGCGAGATAGATGATTCAGAGGAGAGTAACATTATAGACCTTAACGTTGCTACTGAACACCTTGAAAAAATTTCCATCATGACCCTCACTTCCTTTGATCTTGACCAATCTGATGATTCCTTACCTTTGATACATCCTAAACTCATTGACTGGGAACAAACCGAGCCTCTTGATATCCCTATCTTTTCAGATGATAATACCATCGTTAACTTCCTTAGTTCTAAAAATCCAAAAAAAAAATCCACCAATGAATTCCATAATGAAGCTTCTCACCACGGGAGTGCCAAGTCTCTTAGATGCAAAATAAAGAATACAAAAAATCAATCTAGTGGTGAAAACCATGCAATGGCAGTATTAGATCATGAAAAGGTACAAAGAAAGAGTGTATCCAACAGTGAAAACCTCTATGAGGCACTGAAGGATGAGATATTTGACACACTTCCTAAGAATTATCAAGAAAGATCTTCAGTATTGGTTGAGCCTACACAATCCATAAACATCGATACTGCAGAAAAAACAAAGACCACACCTAGCAGCATCAATGACATAGAAAGAAAAGCCAAATTTCACCAAGTTCTTTAAAGAAATACAAATCAATTTTTCTTGGTCTTATGCTAACATGCCAGGAATAGATCCGGATCTAATAATGCATCATTTATCCATAACACCAAGAGTGAAGCCAGTAAAGAAAAAATTGAGAAAAGCACATCCACACATCACCCTACTAGTGAAAGTAGAATTAGAAAAATTATTAGATGTGGGGTTCATCCAACCAATCGACTATACAAAATGGATTTCAAACATTGTACTAGTCTCCAAACTAGACAATAACATCCGAATATGCACATATTTTAGGGATCTTAACAAGGCCTTTCCAAAGGATGACTTTCCTTTGCCTAGTATAGACATCATTGTGGACTTAACAACAAGACATGTTATGCTATCACTCATGGACAATTTTTCAGGCTATAATCAGATCAAGATTGCACTAGAAGATCAAGACAAAACACATTTCACATTCCCATGGGGTACATTTTGTTGGAATGTCATTCCTTTTGAATTAAAGAATGTAGGAGACACCTATCAATGCAAAATGACAACAATATTTCATGACATGATGCACACATTCATGGAGGACTATGTGGATGACCTACTAGAAAAATCATTCACCAAGGAAGTACATCTAGAAATCTTGCATAAACTCTTTAACTGATTGGAAAAGTTCAATGTGCGATTAAATGCAAAGAAGTGTGGATTCAGAGTAACATCAACAAAACTCTTAGGGTACATAGTCTCAGCCAAAGGCATCGAAGTAGATCCAACAAAAGTGAAAGCCATCATGTAAATGCCACCTCCTAAGAGCATTATCCAACTAAGATCTCTACAAGGAAGATTCCAATCCATTAGAAGATTCATCATGCAATTGGAAGACAAGTCTCATCCTTTTACTCATTTGTTACACAAGAATGTTTCTTTTAGATGGGATGAAAAATGTGAAGCTTTCTTTAATCAATTGAAACAATATCTAATGAATCCACCTATATTGTTACCACCAAAATAGGGGAAACCACTTCTACTTTACATAGAAACTATTGAGTTATCTTTGGGAGATTTGCTAGCATAAGAGGACTCTACAGGAAAAGAAAAGGCCATCTACTACATCAGCAAAACACTAAATGGCTATGAAATTAACTATACATTCATTGAAGAAGCTTGTTTGGTAGTGGTGTTTTCTACTCAATAATTGTGACATTATATGTTAACCCATACCATAAAACTCATAGCTAAGATAGATCCATTAAAATATTTGTGCAACAAAGCCACTCTAACAGGAAGATTAGCAAAGTGGGTGATGATATTGATTGAATTTGACATTCAATATGTAGATAGAAGAGCAATCAAGGGCCAAGAAATAGTAGATTAGTTAGTTGAAGCACCGTTGTAAGATGACCATCCTATGCACATTGAATTCCTAGTAGCTACCTTGATGGGTCTTACACTCAACATGGATTTGGTGTTGGAATCCTATTTGTTACTCCTCAAGGACACGCTATCCCAAAATATTACAGGTTGATGTTCCCCTACACAAAAAACATGGCTGAATATGAAGCATTAATCATTGGTATCAAGGTAGCAATGGAATGGAAAATCATAGAATTACAAGTTTATGGAGACTCCCAATTAGTCATTAATTAGGTTAATGATGACTATCAAACAAAAGATAAAAATTTGATGCCATACAAGAGGATGATACATGACTTCAAGAAATAATTTGTTGAGATCAAGTTTGAAAAAATTCCAAGAGTAGATAAAAAAGCTGCAGATGACATGGCAACCATTACTTCTCTTTTACAAATACCAAAAAGAAAAATTCATTATGAATTAATGGTGGAACAATTGTTTACTCCTGCATATGAAAATCATGAATCCCAAGTCATGTACCATCTAGTTGATGCTAATTTTTCAATCTATGGGAAGATTTACACCTACCTGAGAGATAATACCCTCCCACCTTATCTATCCCAGAACCAAAAACGCAACTTTATCCGTCAAGCAGCCCGATACACCCTAATAGTTGATACACTTTATCAATGAGATCTCGATGGAACTCTCCTCCGATGTCTTGACCATGATGAATTTGAAACCACCTTGCAAGAATTTCATGAAGGTATTTGTGGTACTTATTCAAGTGGTCTTACTCTAGCTAAGAAACTCCTATGATTGGGATATTATTGGATGAGCATGGAGAAATAATCTTTTCAATTTGTTAAGAAGTGCAAGAAGTATCAAGTCCATGAAAATCTCATACATGCACCTAGGTAGGAGTTGCAACCATTCACATCAACCTGGTCTTTCTGTCAGTGGGGATTTGATCTTGTGGGTTAGAGTCATCCATCTTCCTCTAATGGACATAAATTTATAATCAAAACCACTAAGTATTTCATAAAGTGGATTGAAGTTTTTCCATTAACCACGATCACTGGTAAACAAATTGCCTCCTTCATCCTGAACTACATTATCTTTTGGTATGGCATCCCTAGCTCCATTGTCACTAATAATGGTAGACCCTTAAAAAACTAGTATGTATAAGAAGTTTACAAAAAATTCCATATCCAATACTGATTTTACACACCCTATTACCCTCAAGGGAATGGCCAAGCAGAAGCCTCAAATAAGACCATTTTGAAAATCCTGAACAAAACTGATAATGATGTTGGATGTGACTGGCATGGCCAACTAAACCCTGCCTTGTGGGCATACCGTACTAGCATTTGCACCCCTACAAAAGCCAAATCATATGCCCTTGTGTATGGATCAAAATCCATCTTACCTATTGAGGTTGAGTTACCTTCACTCCAGGTATATTTAAAAGGAATCATTTCAGAGGAAGACTATCGAGTATCCAGGCTACAGGAGTTGGAATTGTTAGATGAACGTCGTCAACATGCTATTGATCATCTGAAATTTTATCAAAAAATAATATCAAGGAGATATAACCACAAGGTAAGACCAAGAAAATTTTAGGTTGGCGACTTGGTACTAAAAGAGAATCCTCACAATCAACAAGATCGAGAAAAGAAGGGAAAATTTGAACCTAATTGGATAGGTCCTTTTGTCATTGTATCAGTATATGGATCTAGAGCTTCAGTTATCTACACCCAAAGGGGAATTTTTTGAAGAGCCTATCAACAACATTCATCTCAAGAATTTCTACACATAACTCATCTAGTGCAGGGAAAAAAGAAAATAAATAGAAAAATCCAAAATAAGCATAAAACAAAAAAATCCAAAAAAGTGCAATAAAAACAAGTAGTGAAAACCTGGCAATAGGAACTATTTGTAATAGATTTAGCTTTTCCATCTATTGGAACATGTGTCGGTCATCCACTTTTTGCCACCTTTATGCCTGTCCATTATAAGAACCTCATGTGCATACCTGGGTGTTGTGGTCGTGTCTCATCTTGGCTTGGTGATCATTGTGCATATTCACAATAAATTGGTTTATTTCTCATTGGGGGAAAAAATCTTGAACTCACTAGGGGCAATCTACTTTGAACTTAAAACAACAAACAAGAAATAGTTAGAAAACATAGCAAACATAACGATCATAGTGAAACTCAACATTGAACATCAATCACACTCTTTAGCAAAACCAACCATCCAAGTCAATGATAAGATCGGTAAAAAAAATCTCACTAGATGATTTTCTTCTGAATCTTGGTTTAATCACTTTAGCATGAATGTTCAACTGTTGTATCTTGATTTTTGTTATCATTTCTCTAGAGCAACTCAAGGATGTCATGGACTAGAGAAGCTATGATGGAGTATGATATTTTCTTTATCTATTGTCTATGAGTTGATCATTATTACTATGTGAATTTTTCATAGGATTTGATTTACAAAACATCATTGATGACATTTTGGATTTGCATAGGAAAAATATTAACTCTTGTCTATTTTACACAAGCAATACTCAAGTCATCTCAGTTTAATTATACCTAGATGCTTGTATTACTTTGAAATATCAAAACTCCATGGAAGTTATACTCAAGTCATTATGGTTTAATTATACCATTAGTGTTTGTACTAACTTTCAACATATCAAAATCTCAATGATGATACCAAGCACAACAAATCAACTGACACAATGACAACGTTGAAAAATTACATTTGCATGGTTAAGATAGATTGCATTCATATTAGTTTTTGCATGTGCATTTTAGGTTTTCCAAGGCTGAAAAACTTCAAAATGATTTTATCTCTCGTTACAGGATTGAGTACATTTGACATAATAAAAACAAAGAATCATTCACATTTAGTTGCATAATTATTATCGTATCATACATGCATTAGAAAGTATCATACATGAACTACCCATCCATGCATTAGATCATATATTTGCATTAGAAAAATACAAAAATAAAATGCATCACATATTATTTGCATGATCAAATCCATCTTATTTGCATGATCATTCATAAATCCATATAACATCATAAGCCACACATCATCATTTCATCATTGCATCCATACATAACCATCATTGTGTAATCATATAAACATCACATAGCATATAGAGCAGAAATCAAATGCATTCATCATAAAAACATGTAGACAACATATAGATCAATAGTCTCTGTGACATCTCATATAATCTCAAAATACTCAATGTAAAGTGTACAATGATATCACAACATGCAGAGAGATACATCAATAAAATGGCAAGAAATTATAAAGTCCCCAAATGAACAAGTGAATGCATCAAGTGTCACTACATCAAATATGATTACATCAAAGCTATGTGTTGCTCCCCTAGACACCATAGGCCTCATTGTGCCTATTGTTGCACCACTAGATGGACTTGTATCTGGAACTCTGGGAGGTGACCTAGTCACGCCCTGGATTGTCATCTGTGACTGACTTTGACTTGACCTAGCATTGAGAGACTAAGCATAGCTAGGGACACACCGCTCTATCAGAACTATATGATAATAATGTGATCTATAATACTCTGCCTCTCGAGCTAAATGTCAGAACTCTCTAAGCATGTCCCCTATTGTAGTCCCCTCAAAAACTCTCTGCATTCTCTCGAATAGAGCCTCTTCATCATCACATCTCTGCCTTGCGACATCTCTCTTTGTCGTCAGAGAGGCAATCTATGCATGTTGTTGTGCTAATTGTACCTATAGGCCCTCCACTTATAACTATAAAGCATCAATTTTTGCCTACCGCTGGTGAGAAGGCACATGAATCTAAATCTGGGATGGTCCTACCTACTGCTATCCCAAGGGAACCATAGATCTCCTCCTCCAAGGTATGTTGAAGTCTAGTATCTCTTTGCCACCCACATCCCCTCCATCTCCACCATCTCCACCATCTCCACCATCTCCATCATCTCCTCCATCTCCACCATCTTCCCCCTCATCACCACCATCTCCCCCACCCATCCTTCATCTCAGTGCTAGCACTCTCTCATCATCATCAAATGTCAGCACTAGCTCATCAGGACTAGACATCCTCGGTATGGAATGTGTGTAAAAATGCTCAGCATACTCATCTATCATCACACTAGCTACAATCTCTGGACAGTAATCCCATACATGTGCCTATAATCTAAATTACTCCTTGCATGTTGCATCATATGATAGGGTGGGTCCCCACTCAAGAATATCTAGTTGTCTCTGTGCATATAATACAACTCCCTGAGACATCCCCTGAACTTGACCATATTGATGAAGCACCATCATGCGCATGAATCTCTCATTAATGAATTAGGTCCGTCCAATCAAATACCTTGAAGTGCACACATATGGCATCTCCAACTCATCCTCTGGCTAGTGCTCACAGTCTAAATATGGTTGCCATATCATTGCCTTGAGATCATCAAGCGCTCATTGCTAATACTCCAATTTTCCTAGCTTGCAATGGACATGAATAACTATGTACCCAAAAACATATGGCCTACCAACCGGACGATCTCTATTCCCCAAAGGACGAGTAACAACTATATGCTCCCACAACCAAATCTGAAGCAGTTTCACTCTAGTTGATAAACTCGCAGCCCCAAGATACACCACCTGATGCAGATCATGATACAAATATGCCAACATACAAGAACCCCATGCATATCGAATCCCCTAGGTTATCATCCTCTCCAGCAACCTACCCCAGCCAACAGACAGTCCCTTTGACCTATGGTCAGGACATAAGAAACCTCCAACAAACCTAGCTAAAAGGGATGGTAATGGCACATAAGAATCCACCATATCCTTCCATGGGATCTTGTAACCACTAATCATGTCATCAGTAAAAATCCTCCTCAGTGCCTTAGTACCTCCCTACTCTGTATGATCATAAACAACTCTCTTTGACCACAGGAATCCCCAATATCTAGTAAACATCCTCTAGGGTAACTATCATCTCACTAGTATCTAGATGGAATGTGTTGTGGTCACTATGCCACCTCTTAACTAATGGAGTCAATAATCCCCTATTTATCATATACTCGGGCACATCAAGAAAGGAAGATAAACCACACTACTTGATAACATCCAAATCCACCTACACCAGAGGTGGAATCATATCCCAAGTCTTCAGGTAGTGCTCCCGAGACTGCAAAACTCCTAAGTCCTCCTATAATCATGATGCATCACAAATCAACATTTTATCAATCAATCTAATCAGCTCAAATGAGATTTCAATCATATCTCGTAGAGCGTCTATCATTGGATCTCATCTACCATGAGCTCAATCATCATTTATCCTATCATTGACTCTCATATATCATGAGATCAATCATCATCTATTATATCAAACATCATCAAAACATTGGATGATGCAATCATCAAACATAAAAAGCAAGGAAAAAATCAATATTTCATCATTCCTGTGTCAATGCATCGAAACAACATGTCTATGTGCTGAAACAATGGATGCGCTAAAAAAATCCATGGATGTGCTAAAAAATTCATCTATGTGCCAAACTTCTATATGTGCTAAAATAGGTTACAAACATGCCGAAACAGAGCCTAAATGTGCTAAAAATTTAATTGCGCTAAAACATTCAATGAATGTGCTATATCAAGTCACAATTCCACTGAAATTCCTAGATGTACTACAATAGGTGGCCTATGCACTAAAAGAAATCATTATAGAATTTAAAAACGTGAAAACGTGCGAAAGTCAAATTCAAATTTCAAACATCAATTTCTTAGGGTACGTACCAGAGGTCCATACATGACAGGGTGGTGGTGTCATCAAACTCACTTGAATCGATGGGTGTGGTAGGGGACCACCATTTTTCCTAAATCACTCAATCAACTTAATCTCTCAATTGCAAATGAATTCAAATGACCTTCTTTTTCACCTTTTTACCTTGTAAAGGGGTAAATGGAGGGTATTTAAGTGGGATTATTTTATTTTTCAAAAATGGGCATTAATTAATCAAATGGCAGGGTTATTCTTCTTTATCAGGAGATAATCATTGCAAAACCTTGAAAATTTGAATATTCTCATAAACTCATAAAATTTTCAAAAAATCCTAAAAAATTAAAAAAATTCCTCGATTTATCTCCCGAGGGGGCATACACGCATCACCACTCAAAAATTAGCGTCTGGGGCATATCGAATTTTTTTATCAGCACTATCGAGGTATTTTTCTTTGAAGCAACGTGTTGCAAACACATCACTTCAAAGAGGGGTAAAATGTATACACTCAAATTTGGTCTGGAGAGTATTAATTAAATACAAGTTATTTAATTAGTAATCTTTAATTCTTCTACTTGTAAATAAATTGAAAATTTTATTTATATAGTTCACTTTCTCTAATTCTTTTTATCCTAAATAATTTTCATGTCTTAATTAAATGAACAAATTTAATTAGTTTTTTTTATTTAATTAACCTCCTCTCATTAAATTTGAATTTAAGCACATTTCTACTAACTTCTTCCCACCTTCCACCTCATCATGTGTCTCAAGAAATTAAATATTTCTAATATTTAATTTGTCATTTATCATCAACAAATTCTAACTAATTTGAGACACTTGACCTTCATATCCATTTGATTCCTCTCCACACTTGGAAATCTGTTCTTATGCAAGGAACACACTTCCCCTTTTCTCTCTAACCTCTTCATCTTCAACAGTCCATCTCTCCAGATCAAATCCAAACCATTGATTCCTACCACCTAGGCTCATGCCTTGGAAAATATATAAATAAGGCCCTCATTTATAGAAAAATAGAGAGTTGAGCATTTGTAGCAATTACACTCTGCAAAATTTTAATTAGCATTGTCATTTTAGTGAGCATTTTAGTGTTAGAATTTCAGCATCAAGTAGTTTAGTCATGGAATCTTAGTTACAATATTTTTATCATATCATTTTCATTAGCAACAATATCATAGCATTATTATTATCTTTGCATATCATTTACAGCTGATACCATTATCATATAATGTAGGAAACATCTCTTGCATTTCCAACATCTCTCATTCTTCAGGTTGTCATTTTGAAAGTCATGTGCACATATAATCTGAAAGAAAAATTGACTTAAATAATCCTTGGAGATAGAGGAAAATGGGATGACATTGAGGAAGTGGTGTCTTAATTTGATTGTTATTTGAATTCCTTGATATAATGTTTCATTGGTGTGTGGTATAGTTTTACTTTTCTTGTTCACGTTATTTACATAAACACACCTTCTTTCACCATTTGAAGTGTGGTATGAATTGTAGTTGTAGTGGAAAACCCTTCTTTGTTTGTAAACTAAATATTGTATGCAAACCCCATTGATTCATACTAGACACCAAGATCAATGATATCCTTGATTGTTAAGGTTCTCTTATCAAATTTAGCACCCATGACCTCCATGACTATTTCATTTTTCATAGATTTAAGCACTGGGATTGGTATGGAGGCACAAAGACCAATAACTAGCCTAATTGCATCCTTTATGATCATGTAGGGTTTATCTAGCCAAATGAAATCTTCATGAATTTAGCTCAAGATGATTCTTACCCATTCCTTGTTTTCACAGAATTCTAGAAAATATTTATAGATTTCCAACCCTTTTGTAGTAATGTTCTTATACTCTATCTTGTATACCCCATTTCACTAAGTAGCTCAAGTCAGACCATTTCAAAGGAAGATGTGTGATTGATTTCCTTTAACTAGGTATGAATGTAAAACTTATATCCTCATAGTACATGACACCCACTAGTATTTTTTAAAATGTGCCATATTTTTCTACCTCCATTTCTTTGAATGAAAACTTCATGTACTTGGGTCTTGGCTTCTCAAAAATATTAATGATAATTGGTGTATCCATGATCACACTTTTTGATACTAGGTTTTTCAAATAAAAACAAATAAATACCTATGAATACCATTATTATGGTTTGCATGTGACTTGCTAAAAAAATTCTTCACTTCCTTATCTCTCGTACTCACTTTAAATAGTGTGAATGAAATCAATTTGATCTAAAAAATGAAATAAACATGTCTCACACAAACCCTAGTTGCTCTACAATAAATGAATTATTTTTTTCTTGACACTTAGCAACTTTTACGATATGTGATATCACAGAGATCCATAATCTTTTTGGACCCTCCCATAGAGGGTGTATTTTCTTTGGAATCATGACCAACCAAACTCATATCACTATTCACCATTATGTTGAAGATCTTTAATTGCAACTCCCCCTGATTCAATACTTTCTCTTTAGTTACCAAAGGATTCATCTACACCATGTTGAGGTATGGATTCATTCTTCACTTCACTTTATTCCTTCTTTTTGCAAACTTTGTTCATCTCCATCCTTTGTCGATTAATGACAGGCTTCTTTTGAGGAGCATAATATCTTACACTTTTTCGCTTGCAAAATATTGCAATGTGTCTTGATTTATTGTAATTTTAGTAGATGATACTAGCTTGTGCAGAAAAAATAATTCTTCTCACATTAGATTTGTAATCAACAACCCTATGACCTAATTTGTTGTAGGTGTATTAGTAATCATAGAAGGATTGAGAGGTCATAACATTACTACTCACTGTCATTTTAGTTCTCCATTCATTGTCCTTGTGACCAAATTCTCTACAAGCATAGTAATGACCATGAAATGATTGAGTATTCATAGCATTGTACCTTGAAGGCCTAAAAGAGTTTTGACTCATCTTGCTTTTTCCTTGAATTACCTTATGACCAAACTTGTTACAATCATAGTAGTTACCATTGAGCCTGGTAGGAGTAGATTATTAAAGACTACGAACCTTGAAGTTCTTCTTCTTGTTCCGAATAGGAATGAATCCATTTTCTTTCTTGCTATTATGATTTATCTTTGCATCTCTGGAGGATATATCCTTAGGATTTTTAGTGTAGGCTTTCTTCTCCCTTGTTTCAAACTTCCCTTCTACTTTGAAGTTATCATACAAATTTACAAAGGAATAGGATATAGGACTTTCCCCTTTTCAAAACCAAGACCAAATTTCTCTTTTGATGGTTTTTGAGAGTTAATCAATTCATTAATAATTTTAGATCCTCCTTTTAGTTTTAGACCCTTATCAATTATCTCTTTTACTTTTTCAAGTTCTTTTCTCAGAGATAACCTCTTCCTCTAGATTTAAACGTTCAACATTCTTATCATTTAGCTTGGTATTCAAATAATCTTCAATCCCCTTGCCTTCTTCAACCTTAACTCTCAAATCAGAGATCACAACTTTAGCTTCTTTGATTTTAGTCTCACATCCATTTCCTCCTATTTGAGCTTTTAGTTTTCCAATCTATTCTTTTGATTATTTAGCCTTTTCCTTTAATTTGTCAATTTTATCTTTTGAATTTTCTAGACACAATCATAATTGATATTTGGTAATCTTTCTTCATCTAAATCTTCAAGGGAAAACTAGAGTTCTCCTTCAAAATCAACTTCACAATCATCTGGATTGATGTCGCATTCTTTGGGTTTCATTGCTTCTAGATTTGGTTCTAGAATGAACATGTCATTCATCTTTACTTCTGATCCAATGTGTTCAAGTGCAGGATCTACCTCGATTGTTAATATTATCAGAGGTACTTGAATTTGATACCAATTGTTGAACATAATGCAATGCTAAGAGGGGGGGTGAATCAACATATATTACAATTAATCATTCCCTTTTGTAGATTAAGCATCTCATCATAAACTGAAAGAAGTGAAGAAAATAAATCATGCAACACACAAAGACACCAATATTTTTAAGTGAAAACCCCAATGAGGGAAAAGCCATGTTGAGGATTAACTCACAATGTCTGTAGCTCATTGCTAACAAGAATTATAATTTTGCTTAAGCCTCACTACATATGGACTTGCAGACTAAGATGTACAACCTTAGGGTAAGATATAAAGGACCTTATGAGACTCATTTTCCCAAAGAAGGATACATGAATATTATAATGAGAAATACAAATATGAACTTTTGTTAAGAAACATCCAACCTATATTGATGTTGTAGTCCCTTTTTTGCACAATTAACCCTTCACAAAAAATTTGCACACTTCATTTTCAACATACTGCTCTGTCACACCTTTCTGAACAATAAAACCTTTACAAATGAGTTTTATCTTCTATATATATCCTATGCAACAACACAAAACCTCAATTAGGTCGACTTTAATATAACCTTTTAGAGGAAATGCTTGTTATCGCACTGGTCGGCTCCAAACATATATAATATTGCAAGAAAAAATTATGGATTAACACATGACATTACAAGATAAAAACACATTATAACACATCCTACAAAGAAAAAATATTTAATCAAGATTAATCATTGATGGAGGAAACATGTCTGTTGGCCCAAATACTGACAACACCACCAAAACTTCTATTTGTACAACTTTACACCACTAGGGAGAGATTAAAACCATCATGTGGATCAAGATGCAAGAATTGTAGTCTATGAATAATATCCCCTCAACCTTCTCATGAATAAACTAATCATCATATGTTGGCATAAGAGGAGAAACATACTAAATATACAAGAATAGAGTATTCTAGACAAACTATATTAATAGGTTATTTGAAAACTGATCTTGCAGACTATCAAAACACCTGAGACTTGTAGGGAAGGATTCATATACCTCTATGAATATATCCCCAAGTCTGCATAGACATATCTGTCTCACCAAAGGAATGCAAAGCATCCAATAGTTCATCAAAATTTTATACTACCAGAGCACAAACCGAAACACTATTACTTGTAACTTTCATTGTAGAAGGTGTAATGACTTGAAAACATGGATATACCACTTTCACATCTTGACCATCTTAACTTTTGAACTGCAAGACTTGGGCTTGCACAATAGAGGAAAGCATACCAAAATATCATGAATCTATCATAGGGTATGCATTGTAATGCCTTAGACAATCTTCTACAACTTATCTTAATGTGTGGTACACCAAACATGAACTATGTCAATGTAGAAAAATTTCACACATTATAGAACTAGTGTACCTTCTTCCACAACATACTTGTACATTAGACTGATCCCATTTCAACCACATACTGCACTGTTGACTATATTAATGCACTTGTCCTATCTCTGGAGTATGTACAACCTTCAACACTCACATTTGGTATCAATGACAACACATCTTGAGTTGACATCAATGACAACACCTATTTCCAATAGTAACAACTATCAATTATTGCATCAATATAAATCTCAAGGTTTATAGAAAATTGGTTATTTTTTCTCTCTTCTACAATAAGATGTTTTGGTTACAAGTGATCTCTAGGAGGTGGGGTTCAATCATCAACTCCAACAAAAACATAATGGTGGGGATTTATAAGAGTAGAAGATATTTGGGAAAAATCATGGGATGGGTATAATTCTACAAGAGACATCTCAAATATATAAGAAATGATGGATAAAGATCCATGAAGAGAAATATTAATATCTAGGTCATGATATAATTCAACCATTACAATATCCAAAAGGTGTGTAGTAATATCATCATGATCACCACATTCTTAAACTCTAGTTGTATCATCGTAGAAAGAGAATAACATAAGGGCAAACCAAGATGGTGTTGATGAAATAGGTAAAAAAATGCAAGGATAGTATAAAATGAAGTGTTTCAATCTAGTTTAGATCATGTGATAAACCATTATAAATATAAAATAGAACTTGGAGAATCATGTAGGAATTTAAATTAGAAAACTGAAATCAACATAAACATATAAAAAAGCACAATACATCAAATATGTGTGGATAAATCCTTTTGATAAAATCCACCATAAAGGAAAGGAAAAGTCTATATTAATCCAATATAATAGTTATATCAATACATATAACTTTTCCCATTTAATATCACATTATAATAGTTTAATGATTTTCAACCTAAAAAATACCCATAAAAAAATATCCAAGACATTTAATTTATATAAAAATAAAGGGTGAAACCCATAAATGGATTCACAAAACTAAACCACCAATATACATTGCATGAAAAAACTTAACACCCCATGTGACAAATATTTAATACTTCCATGAATAGAAATGATAACCAATGAAAAGAGTGGGAACACATCAAATAATTTGAGACTCCAAAATAAAGTGGCCAACTAATGTGAACCCTACTTGACATATCAAAAGATGCTCTACTCTCTCATCTATCATCCAAAATTAAGAAAATGGTGTAATGCATTATAATGATTTCTAACCATAAATTTCATAATTCACCTCCCTTATTAATCTACAGCAACCAATATTCAAGTCATCCAAGAGAAAAAATAATTAATAAATAAGTTACCTCGGTCATCCTATAGGCATCTATTTTCCCATTCCCAAGGTGTTGGAGACATGTGAAGTACATAATATTTACAAGGTTAATATCACCTTATTTTGTAGCATTATCCTACTTTATATATACATTACAATGACATAATAGCAAATTTTAAATTAATCAAGTATAAGATGCAAGTCCTATGACCTCCTTACACCAAGAGAACTTATCTCTATTTACTAGTTTAATAAGTGAATATGTGAGATTATCATGAGTTTCAACCTTCTAAGTTATGTCCTTACCACTCTCCACCATCTTCCAAATAAATTTATATGAAATAATAATATGCTTCATATTGGAGAATGCAAAGATCAAAGAGCTCATATTTTCACTTATGGAAGGTTATCAATTCGATCTCTTTGATCTTGGCATTCTCCAATATGGTATCAAAGCCATGAGAGCATGTTCCTTCATGCAACAAGGTGACTCCCATACATATCCCTATCATTAGAGTGTTGTGGAGCCAGGTGAACATCGTCATTATGTTTGAAAGGCTTCAGAAATGAAGAAATACCTTTCATTTTTTGCAATTTTAAAAATTTATTATACTTATTGTATCGTACAAATCTATACGGTATAGAAAAGTTGTAGAAAATGATTTTTTAGTAGAAGGCCAATCTGACCCTCTGCCCAGCAACCCAATTTGTATTTTTTGGAAAAAAATATTCTTTGGAGCAAAAATTTGGCCTATTATATGTATTTTGGCCTATACAACTTATTGTTGTGGGGTTCATGAAATTGTTATTTGAAAACAAAAAGGCCTATTCATCCTATTCTAGAGGGATTCTCCATAAAAAATTTAATAGTAGATTATAGCTCTTTGAGGCTATAAGGGTTCTAATTATTATGGAGGTCTTGTATCATTGCATTTGCTAATCATCTCTTGGCATCGACTTCATTGGGATCCATTGATTATGAAAATGCTTATTTAGAGGAGATTTTCCAATTGGGTATAGGAACTTGTAATGCATTTTCCATATCTCATTGAAACAACAACCTCCCATTCCTTGGTTTGTAGGAACCATTTCTCTACTCAAGGCCATTCCAAGGTCCTCAACCTCATCTTTGCATCCCATTATCTTATTCTATATTCCCATTTTGAGGTTTCATTCTCAGTTGCATAGCCTCCACCCCTCACTACCTCACTAATATTTTCACTGTGGCCTTATTTTAAAAAATTTTCACTTTATCATGCCTACTTGGTGTGGTAATTTCAACCTGCAAGAAGTTTTTTGATAGCCTTTAGAGATAATAAGTGTTCTCTCTCCATATGCTACCTATAGTGGAAGGAAAGAATTATAGTTATTCATCTTTTGTAATAAGAAAGCCAATCTCGTATCAACAACCTTCACCATACTATTTGTATAAGAAAGGGATTAGTAGAGGACTTCAAGTGCTCCTTATAGTAACAAGTTTCTCAAACAATTTTGGTGCCACATCCTTCATCGAGAAGATCTAAGAATCATTACCTCTTCTCTCAACCCCCCATGGTTCCACAAGAGGTGGTCTATCCCCCACACAACTCTTGATTTCACCTTGCCTCCTTAGGAGGTGCTAAGATCTCCATGCCACCTCCATCTCCAACAAGAATCACTCCATAAGTTGAAATGACCTCCCACAATGCCATCTCCCCTATGACTTAATCAAACCCTTACATTTGGTGGCTTGTCAACTATTTACGAAAGAGGTCGAACTAGTGGTTTTTTTATCATGAAGCCTTTCTTCATGCTTGGTCTCCCATTTCCACCTTGTCATTTGGGTGATGCTCACTAGCTCTTCCTGTACCGGTGAAATTCCAACAACTGGAGAAAGTGACTTGGTCTTCAAGGCAACGAATTCCTTTAACACTTCACATTTAATTTTACAATTAGCATTTTCTATTGTATTAGCTATTAAAATTAAAGTTAAATTTTATGTTACACAAGTTGTTGATATTCATTTATGCTTGTAAAAGGGGCCTTTTTTTTGCATAATACTGCAAATGGGGGAGTGAAAATTTTAAGTGTGAATAGTCGAAAAGAAGTTGGTTCCATCACTAATATTTTGATGTTGAGACAATTTGGATATTATGTTCTTAATATCATTTTTTTTCTCTCTGAAGTCATAATTGTAACCATGTTGATGGGGCATAACTTTCACCCCAATTATCAATTTTTTTCACTTTTTTTACGCATATCAAAATTTTGTAAGGAATTTAAATTTACCTGTAATTTTAAAATTTGGATTACCAATTTTTTCTAGAAACTATAAAAATCATTGTGTATTATAAAAAAATCAATTTGGCATCCAATTTTCACACAATTTGTAATTCTCTTACACATTGTTTTGGGGGGCTATAATAAGCACTAATCATTTTGGAGGCGGGCTCTCTGAATCAAGGGGAAAAATCTAGGTGTTTCTACTTTTGAGATTTTTGTTCATGTGATCATGTCTCTCACACTAAATCCCTTCTATTTGAGTATTCTTCGTAATCCTCCTAATAAATGGAAAATCAAATATTGATATTGTGGAAAGAAATGGCATATAACAGAAGAATGGAAATTTCATAAAATTGAGGAAATGGAGAAAATTATTCTTAATCATGGTAGTCTTACCTGATCCTCTAGTTCCAACACATGTACAAATATCATTCAATCTCACTAAGACATCTTCTGAGACAACATCATTTGGGGATGAACAATGTAGTCACATGGATTGCATCAATATCTCATCTCCCATATCACCTATTGCTACATTTGAATCCATTTTTTACTCATCCATGAGTTTCAATTATTCTTTACATCAAGACATTGTTATTGCCACTCTAGATCCATTACATTGGGATGTATATCCACTAAAAACCACATATTTGTTTGTATAATCCTACCTTATAGATTTGGAAGACACTATTAAGGATTCATCTCCTCTATGATGTTAGCTTCGATGAAGTTGCATCACCATTGTTATATTTGGATATTTCTCTTGCCTCACCTACACCAGCTTCTAGTGTGATAGATTGTGTAGACATGCACGAGTTGACCAATCCAACTCAATCATCATCATTTGTAGCAATATTAGATTCACAATAGTCAAATTGTTTCCATACATCAATGGTCCTTGTTCTTGAATCATATATGGTACCTAATCCATCTTATCAACATTTTTCATACATCAATATTGGCTTAGAGATCTTTGAGTATCATTCAAAGACATCACAGGCTTCACAACAGTCTTTGGATCATATGCATAATTTAGATACATTAATTTTACTTCTCGCATATTCATATCCAGAATGGGAAGTCATGTTGCACATATTTGTGGTGTTGTTTCTTCCCAAGGGGAGAAATGGTGTTCAATGATTTTGGATCATCTTCAACATCTAGTGTCTAGCATCTATCAAAACTACATGTATCATTTTGAGGTGAGGTTGCATGGTTTCTCATCTCTTATCAGCTTTGGGAGGAAGCATTTCCTCACATGGTGCTCATTAATTCACACTTTTTGGAAGGGTCACATGACCTATTGGTTGCTTTTACTGTAACCAGATTGATCTCCTAATCTACCTATGGACTTTCCAATTCCAATCAAGGGCAACTTGAAGGACTTGGACCAACTGATGAGGATTTTAATGAAACCTCCTACACTTTGGGATTTGCAAGACCCAGGTGGGTGGTCCCCTTAATGTGTTTACAACCTCTACACCAATATTATAAACAAAATTAACAACAACAGATACCTCACTAAATAGCTCAACATAACAGGATAAAACTGTATATAATTAATTGTTCATCAATAATATTAACCATTTGGAGCGTGAGATAATTACAACAACACTTCATAGTTAAATATAGTCATTGATTTGCAATTTGTAGCAAGCTCTAAGAAAAGACAAACAAATATTGAACCTTACTAATAAGTACAACCTAGATCAGTGCCATATACCATTGGAGGAGTCAAATTTATAAGCATTTAAAGGTTTATGACAGATTTAACACATAGCATGTAATATCTCTGATAATATTGCCTTAAAATATCATCATAATATATTCTAACCCAATACTTCTTATCAAATCCTTATATAAAACATAACCACCTATGATCCCATTTAAGCATTTTAATTAATTCTTTGAATTAAAGATAAACTAAGAATCATACACACCACAATAGTGAGATGAACGAAACAACCCTTGATTATTTTATTCAAAAGTCTGATATCCTTATACAATGGAGAGAGATGAGTTTGAAATAGCTTCTTTTAATTCAACTGTCAATACTGTCACAAAACATCAAACTCCCATGAATTCAAAACCTACTAAAAAATGACACAAAACCTAAATTGCATTTTCACTAAAACTATCAGGCTATACAATTTGCTCTGCAACTTCACCTAGACTCGACCCAAAATTATCTAACTTGCTAACCCATATTTTTGGCCTTGAAATCCTTCTTATAGAGAATGAAGGGGAAAACAAGCATCGGGCCAGAAATACACATGTCACCAGTCACTTGGACTGCTCTGTGACATTTCAAAAAGTTGTTACAATAGCTGAGTCCTTGAAGAATCTTCTTGTTCATCCATCCACTTAAAAATGGTTGATGCATCAACCAAACTTCAAAAACCTGTGCCAAAACTGCCATCAAAACATAACTGGGATCTGTTGTAACTACAATGACTAAGTTGTTAATTGCCAGTAGCTAACCCTATCTTACTCCTCCTCGACTAAGTATTTATCTACCCATCTCTGATATTCTTCATCGATTGGCCAATCAAAATTAATTACCTCAATCACCTTAGCACTATAAGGTGTGTACTTTACCGCTACCTAATTTGCCTCTCCCTCAAAAGACTCCAAAAATGTGTTGGTGCTAATGATCTTGTCCCTATAGTTCACCAACAAATCATAGTTTGAGTCATTATAAAATCAATTTGATTTGTGCATTGATGACCTCATCCACTCTATCATGCCACTATTGCAATGATTTAACATTTCCTTGTGCATCAATTATATCAGGTAAATATGCATCACTCCAATCATCAAAACCTTTTACCAATTGTCTAATTTTCCTACTCAAATCATCTGGTAAGGCTTGAAAACCTTGCAATGACTTTACAAATATTTTAGTAGGCCTTAATGATTGGGGCCTATTATTTGTATCAAACCTGGAGGCTTTGTACATTATATCTAAATTGTTGGCCCTAGGGATCCATTTCTTAATTAAGGGCAACACTACCTCCTGATCCCTATTAATATTCTTTATTGCATCCAAAAATAAAGAATATAAAGAATACACTGATGGAAATCTTCCATCAACCTTTTCATTCAAATGCCTCAAAATTGTGTCAACACCTCACTCTATTTTACAAGTTCTCTTGCCTCACTTACCTTTAAGGCTATCTGTAACTCTGTAATCTTGATCATCAGTTACTTCTTGGTAGGATCCATAGAGTATTCAATTTCTTCTTCAACTGGCTCCAATGCAAGACTAAGAGGAATTTGGATGGGGGACCCTGGTGCAGAAACAATCAGAGAAGTAGGAGGTATTGATCCTGATGTGGAGGGAAATGCCATGATACTTGGAGCACTTGAGGACTCCCCAACTTTCCTATAATTCAACCTATCCACCTCAGTTTTCAGCTCAACATTCCTTTGCTACAACTTGTTGTACTCTCCTATTATAGAGTTGTATTTCTCCATTAAGCTCTTCTTCTCATCTTCTTCCCTCTCAGTAGTCTTTTGGGCCAATTTGGCACAAGTTAGTAGACTCGGTAGTTGAATATTTTGAGGCTCTCTTTATTATCAATCCTCCCCTTAAGTTTGGGCTAATTTTAGTGACATTAGGCTTTCTACCCTGAGGTGCCAATGCCCAAATTGCTAGGGTCTCATACTCTTCACTAAAAGAAGAATCTTGCAATGTTGTCTTGACATTTTCCTCGAAATTATGCAAGGGATGTTTGGATTTTAAAATAGCATTAAATTCTACTGCATCTGCTATATCCCATTCAGGAAAAATTAGTAAACCTACTTGAGTCACTAATTTCCTTCCATCCTCAGGAGTGATGTTCTTGAATTCTTTTGTAAATTCATTTTTTACTTCATCATCATTCTCTTGGTCAAACCTATCAGGCCTCAACTCTCTTCTCTTCTTGCATTTATCTTGAAACTCCTCTAATCTCATTCTCCATACTAATTGCAAGAACAATGGAGTTTTAACAAATGTGTCATCATCTAAAAATGCCTTGCATACCTCCATCCTGGAATCTTGCACACACTGTCCCTTCACATCCATATCAGACAAAACCAACTGAGTTGACCTAGGAGGAGAAGGTATACCAACCTACATATCCTGATCTATGATAATAATTTCATCCATCAGAGCCTCTTGTGCTTCTTCATTCCTTTTCCTCTTATGTCTTGGCTCTAATGGTGGTGGCGGATTATTCTCTGGTGATGAGTCTAAATCAATAATTTTTATTCCCTCATGTGCCCTAACCTTTGGGCTTGGTTGTGTAAATTCTTTCATGATCTACTTTCCTTTCTTATCATCCTCCTCCTCATCACCACTGTCATTTCTCTTTCTTTTGTAGAGAGGCCAATTCACCGTAGGTTTTTTTGTTGGCCTCACTTCAGTAGGCCTCACATCTTGTCTCTGTATTCCAAAGCCCAACTCCAAGTTCATCTTCTTTATCATCAAAATACCCATTATCTCCTTGAAATTGTCCATCAAGAAATCATTTTTCTTGTGGAATGGGGTAAATTCCATTAATGGATCATATTTGGGATCCATTTTATGCACAATGGCTAATAGATTCTCATATGCTATCCATTTTTCCTTGTTTAATTCCTTCTTATTCAAATCAAATTCATTCCTAATCAAATCCTCAGAAAAATTGAACTCATGTGCAAACTTACCACCCTTTACCGATTGTCTAAAAAGGGAAAAGAAACCCTCAGGGTCATGTTGTTGCTTGGGACCACACCTTAAATTATAGTCATCCAAAAACTTTCCAAAATGGATCCAACCTCCTTTGGACAACACAAAATTAGATACAACTGTGTAATCAAGGAAAAAGATTCCCTTACATTTCCCTATTAGGTTGTCGTCATGAATACAACCTATTTTCCATATAACCTCAGCAAACCCTACTCTTGTTGGCACATTGAATGGAAGGATATGTGTAGTCCCTTGGAATCCATACACTCTTAAAACAGTATTGACTAGGTACATGATAATGTCACCCTAGTTGTGACAAACTTTCAAATCTGGCTTCCTCCCCTTTGGTCTAGGAAAGTCATGTAAATCCTTGGGGATTCTGGGTACATTCACTGTCAACCTAGCGCTCAGCTTGGAAGCAAAGAAATTATCAAATTGTACAAAACTAACATTCTCTCTATTATAGGATAAATCTCTAGTCCATGCCTGCACTGGTAATCTTTCTCCATTAACCTCTCACCTCAACTCCATCTTCTTTGAGAAGAAGTCAACATTCTTGTACAGGAACATGTACATCAAAAAATAATACCAGAAGAATGGAGTGCCTGCATCCTTTACCTGCAATTTTAATAGCCCTTCATGTATCTCCTCTAACAAAAAGGATAAAAAATCATAGATCACTGAGAAGTTAGGGTGTTGTATTTGCACCCCCATAAACATGTAGGCAATCGGCATTACTATATTAGGGTTAAAACCTAAAATCTGGCACAATGAATAAAAAGTGGCCAAGAAGGGGTTTGCAAAACAATTTAGCCTGAAAGGCTCTTGGTCACTTGGGCTAATATAAATCCTTGCACCGCCTGCCCTTGCCAAATGAGGAGGAAACACCTTTCCCCTAAAAAGTGACTTTGAATTTGCATACTCCTGCTTCATCTCCTCGAGATTAATCTGAACCAAGAATGAGCTAGGTTCACTCAGGTCTAAAACCTGTTGAAATTTTTCTTTATTTATACTCAACAAGACCCCTCTATCATTATCTCTTATTACTCTTGTAACAGGGTCATAACGTGTTGCCACAACCCTGAGAAAATCCACATCAGGGAACACATTTGGTACTACCAACTTCCCCATATCATATCTCCAACCATTTAAGAAAGGGTGAGGAAAATTTCTCTATCCGTACCATAACCTGAACATCTCTAGACTAGTCATGGGAACCCTAGCATCAACAATGTTGGAGAAATTGCATACTAATCCCTTGCCTAGGGTTCTTCCATGCATCAAAATCAAACCCCTCCTCCTATCATTTGTTGACAATGGGATTTGATCTAGGAAATCATCATACAAATTCCTCTACAAATAATCAACATGGCTAGAATGCTACTTTGGCGGTTCCATCTTAGATAAACTAGGGATTCCTTAACTTCAAACTTTTGAACAGACTCGGGCTAAATAGAAAACAAAATTACAAAAAAAAACCTTGCAATTTCTCACAATTCAACCAACCAACAGCCCTAAAACAACTATCAACAATATTTTCAACAAGAACGCCACAATTCTTCCCAAAATCTTAATCAAATTAACCAAGAAGCATAGAAAATAACTCATGGCATTTCTGTTCTATAGAAAACCAAAATCCTTGTTGTGATAATTCGTAACTTCGTCCTCAATTTTGAAATTGCTTTGCAAAGTTGCTTGAAAACTTTATGAGAAAATAAAGCAAAGGAAATCCTCTTTATGTCGATCAAATTGAGCCAGTAGACATCTCGTCTGCCATTAAAGCTCACTTGCTTGTCGCACCAACGACTCAAATCATATTTGATGTAAATTCAAATTTCAACCATCGATCCTTTAGTTTTTTTAGATCATTGAATGGTTGCTTTCAAAATAGGCTGACGCAACCTCCATCTCAGCACTAAGGACCTGCCGTATTATGCATCGTCGAAGGAATACATTTGGCACCCACATGTGATATCGTGATTGATAAACACCCTACAACTTCTAATCACACGATGGCAGGAAACCATTGATTTCCACCATCGGCAATCGTGTTCACTCAAAACAGTCACCAACGCTGAACATAAACATCGAGCAACTTTTCCATCAAGATTATAACATCTCTGTTGATTTTGAGCATGTGCATCTCATAGCCGATTAAGTAACCTACCATATAACATATTAGAACCTGACAGATATATTAAGCAAATTTCATTATATTTTTCGGTATCGCCAGCTGAGACACGTGGCACTTTCCCATGATATCACAATTAGGTGAGACACAATGGTGGGGTCATCACGGGATTGCGGGGAATGACTGAGATCAAATGCTGGTAGATCAACGGTCACGAAGAATTGTTCACTGCACAATATAAAAAAATTATTAAAGGGACAAGGGGACACCACGTAGTCCGACAGAAATTGATGGCTTAAAGTGTTTTTTAAGATGTGGGGCACGGGCCAACCTAGACTTAGGGAATAATGAAGTCAAGTAGAAAATTAAAATAATAATCAATAAAGGGGCCCGACCTAGATGAAGCGGGCATAAGTTGTTTTAAAACCCACTCCAAAAAGGTAATAGCCAAATAGATCCCACCCAAGGCAAAACATAGGACATAGGGATTTTCATGAAGGAAAAAATAAAAACCCAACCTTAGGTTTTTTCCAAATAATATGACAGACCAGTACAAAGGCAAGATAATAATGGAATTCAAAGAACAAAATTTGATTCTCCATCATGACCTTATCTCTTTTCTCTCCTATGGGAGGAGTTCATCCATTGTACTTTGTGCTAGAATTAATTATTGGGGGTCATTATGATTCCTCCATCTATCACTTATCTTCTTCACTTATACATTCCATTGCATTACATCATTCCTCTTTTTTACTCCACTTTATGAGAACTTTTTACATGATTACCTAATATGGCCTATTATTTGGGACTCATCATTTTTGCATTCATTACTCCCTAGGTTGAAATTAAGAGAGGTGTTAGTGTAAATAGTTTCATTATCCACCTAGTTAGCTAGTCACCTTTTGATGCAGTTCAACAATTGAGAAACCAAAGAGGTTTGTCAATTGTTGCAACTTTCGTTCACAAAATCAACACTTGAGACAATTTTAAATAGAACTCCAACATAAAATATTTTATTACATTCATAGAAATACTGGAAGTCTACAAACTCAGAAAAATCAACATTATAATCCATATTGGAAGCTCCATCTACAACTAAAATCAACTACAGGAAAGATTAAAAGCCCAAATGCAAAACACTTATAGGAAATTTCCAAAAAATAGCCAAAAATCAGTCACAACTCCCAAAAAAATTACATTTTATAGGCAAAAAAATCATCTTCTCCAACTTCTGAGCATGGAGAATGGGGCGCCCAGATGCTCTCCTTCACACTTCTTCTTTCTTTTTCCTCTCTTTTTTTGTCCCAAAGCTTCTAAAACATGTCACTTTCTACCTATCATTTCTCCCTCATTCGTATGATTTTTCTAAAATGGTTTCTAGGTTTTATGTGTCTCCTTTCCAACTTTCTAGAATATTTTGAATTTCTCCATTTTTTTAAGAAATTAGAAATGTATGCCTAATTTACTAAGACTAGGTCTCTCAATTATGACCCAGACAATCTTCATCTCCCCAAAATGCCAGTCAAACATCCCAAATACTCATTACTCCTTCCTAGGCATGGGCATCATACAATTAGCCCATCTTCAATGTTCTCCTAGAAAATTTAAAAATTTTACCCAAAATGATCTCCACTATCTTATTCCAGCACCTCCACTCCCAAGCGCTAAGCATTACTTGCAATAATTAACTTATACACTCTTCTTTATTCCTAGGAGCTACAAATAAACAAATAAATAAATTTACATAGTCCTAGGCATGGAAATTTGGCTCCCAAGCATAATTTTTAATTTGCAACATTTGAAAAAACATTACAATTTAACTTCAAGGCATATTATTAATTTATGAAAATGGTTCCCATATGAAAGAGTCAAAGATGAGAGGGAGAAAAAAGTCACATGCCTACAAAACCAACAACATGCAAAAAATCAAGAAAATAAATTTTATTTTTTTTGGGTGTGTAGGATTGCTTGGTACCCCTAGATGCTCCTGCATCAAACACCTAAGGTAAGTGAAATGTTCCATGAGTTAGTACTCATGAACATTTGAATATCTTATGTTTATTTTTCATCCATCTTTCCTCTTTGTCTACTTGATTTTTCTTCTTTACCTTACTCTGAAACTTCACATATCTTCCTTCCTTCACTTTTCCTTTGTTTCTTCCTCTCTTAGCATTGAACTCACTATAATCCAATCTCCGCCAAAATTTATCTTGTCATTCCATCTCTTCATCCTCAATATCTAAGTATAACTTAACATCATACTCATATTCAATAAAATTAAAAAAATTAACCTTTACCTCTATAGAATATGCAACATCTTCTTCACCATATTTTGCTACATGAGCATAAAAATATGCATATACTGTATTCACTTCTCCTTATTCTTCACAATCTTTAATATCCTCACCTTCTTATATTATCACCATTTCATATGTATTTGAATGAAAATGTACTTCATTGTCACAAAATTCAAAAAAAAAAAACCTCTACTTTCACCCCTTTCTCTACTATAATAATGTCTTCTTCCACTATTGTAATTTCTTTATTTTCTTTATCTTATGTATTCATCTTCATATCCTCAAGATTTAAATATCCTCTTAACCACCTATCTATTCTTTCCATCTCCTTTATCAATAGGAGATTCTCTTCATTTTTTCGAAGTTCTTCATCAAATTTTGGTCCCTTAGCATGTAAATCTCCTTCATTATCACTGTCTATTGTATCCTTGTTGTGCTCTTCAACCTCTACCACCATATCATGCGTGTTCTCCTTTGTGCCTTCCAAAAGACATTTTTTTGCTGCTGCAATCTCACTATCTTCTTCATCTTCATCAATTTCTAGACCTTCCAAGTCCTCTATTGTACCTTCCTCCCCTTCTTTATCTCCTGCACACAAATCATTAATTGCAAACTTTTTAAGAAAAAAATAATGGAACTCAACTTTGTCTATTTTCTGATCTTCCTCAACTGTAGATTTTTTCTTCATTCCTTAACTTTCCTCAAGGGCATCCAATCTTGCTTCTAATTTCTTCAATTCTATAATGACCTTCTTGTCTCTCACTTCTTCCCAATACTCTTCCTAGAATAAAATTCTTATAGTTCTTTTCAAGACCCATCTTGTCCTCTTCTTCAAATGCATCTCCAAGGACTTGCAATCACCTCTACAGTTACAAGTACCCCTTGCAACAAAATCACACTTTATTCAAATCTTTTGTGCCTCCTCTACCCTTGCAGTCATAGGTCCTACCTGCAATGACCTCTTATAGAACTCAAATCCTCTACAGTTACAAAATCCTCTTCTACAACAAACTCTCTAGGGTTTTTCTAAGACAACCTCAAGCTTCCTCTCATTAACCTCTTTCACAAACCCATCTATAATCTCTCACAACAAGATTTCCTCTTCACAATTCTTTGCAAATTTTCATCTCTTCAATCTAGCAATCATCCTACTCTGATACCATTTGATGCAGTTCAACAATTAAGAAACCAAAGATTTTTTTCAATTGTTGCAGCCTTCCTTCACAAAATCAAAACTTGAGACAATTTTAAATAAAAACTCCAACATAAAATATTTTATTACATTCATAGAAATACTAGAAGTCTACAAACTTAGAAAAATCAACATTACAATCCATATTGGAAGCTCCATCTACAACTAAAATCAACTATAGGAAATATTAAAATCCTAAATGCAAAACACCTATAGGGAAGCTCCATAAAATAACCAAAAATCAGTCACAACTCCCCAAAAATTTGCATGCTACAGGCAAAAAAATCATCTTCTCTAACTTCTGAGCATGGAGAATGGGGATCCCAGATGCTCTCCTTCACACTTTTGCTTGCTTTTTCCTTTTTTAATGTCCCAAAGCTTCTAAAACCTGTCACTTTCTACCTATCACTGCTCCCTCATTCATACAAATTTTCTAAAATGGTTTCTATGTTTTATGCATCTCCTTTCTATATTTTTAGAACATTTTGAATTTCTCCGTTTCATTAAGAAATGTTAAATTTATGACCAATTTACTAAGACTGGGTCTCATAGTTACGACCTAGAAAATCTTCCTCTACCCAAAATTCCAGTCAAACATCCAAAATACTCTTTACTCCTTCCTGGGTATGGGTATCATACAATCATCCCCTCTTCAATGTTCTAGCACATTTTTAAAAATTACCCAAAATAATCTCCACTATCTTATTCCTACATCTCCACTCCCAAGCGCCAAACATTACCTACAATGATTAACTTCCCCACTCTTCTTTATTATTGGGAGTAACAATAAATAAATCAATCAATTTACATAGTCCTGGACATGGGACTTTGGCTCCCAAGCATAATTTTTAATTTACAACAAGATTACAATTTAAATTCAAGGAATATTATTGATTTATGAAAAGGGGTCCCATATGAAAGAGATGAAGATGAGAGAGGGAAAAAAGCCACGTGCTGAAAAAACCAACACGCCAAAAATCAAGAAAATAAAATAAATCTTTTTGGATGTGCAAAATTTCTTGGTACCCCTGGATGCTCCTACGTCACCTTTCTAGGATTGACCTATTCACACTTATAGCTTAAGTTTACTTAGATTTATTATGCTTTTTTATCACTTCATAACATTAATACATGTGTCCTCATCACTTGATATTCCTATTGACACTTTCTCACACTTGTCAAGTGAGATCACAAGTGCTACACATTTGGAGGGTTACTTAGTTTTTCAATCCTACCTTCCTACCTCATCTACCTTGCTTAGATATGCAAGGCTGATGAGGTAGGAAAGTAGGACTAAATATTTGACTAACCCTCCAAATGTGCAACACTTGTGAGCTCAGTTGATAAGTGTGTGAGTAAGTGTGAATAGGTGTCTCAAGTGATGAGGATGTTGGCAAAACAAGGATAGACAACTCAGAGGGGGGGTGAATCAGTTGTTACCAAAATCAAACTTATACATCATTAATCAACCTTATATCATATATATGATAATTAATAATGCAAGCATTAAATCAACAACACATCAGAGACACATGAACACTAAGATTTTATATATGGAAACCCTATTAGGGGAAAAACCATGGTGGATGTTAGTCCACAAGATTGTACCATATTCGAAGTATAATGAAGAATAAAAAGGGAATGCACTTACATTCAGGTGCACTTCCTAGAGAAAACTTCTCAAAGGGAAGGCTCATTGACTTACATACAGTAATTAGATTAAATCCATTTGATGAAGCTGGACTGAGAAATTAGCTTCTACAAAATCCTGATTACAATTCCAGTTAGGCACACAAAAACTTCTTCAAACTCTTCCACCCTCTACTCAAACTCTTCCACACTCTACTCTGAATTATTTGACCTTTATTCACACTTGTCTCTAAATGAGGAAAACAATCTCATATATATCTACTACATGGATTTACAATCACTATTCAGTCGGCCACAAATAAAGAATGAATTACAACTCTCAGCCTTGATACATGAATAAATTACAATGCACACCAACACAAGTCGGTCACAGCATAGTGAGGACCCAAACAAAACACCTCCAAACATGCCAAACAATAAAATATTAATCCTCATGTATCTGCAACATGCTAACATCATCATGTTGACCAAGAACATGAAAACTCGGGCACACATCGAAAGAATATTTGATCATGAACACTTCAATCAATGCGGATGTACAACAATGATAGAGCATGATCTAGACTCATCCATGAATTGTTGATGCTGAAAATGACACAAACAATGTTTAAACAAAATATTTCTACTCTATTTCTCTTGAAAAAGAAAGACAACATATAGTAGCCTAACTCCCAAGGTCCTGGTAGTTGGTTCTCAACTCTCTAGTGTCACTCAATCGGTCCATGCAACTGTAATATTCAAGGGGCCTGTGTTGGTAACAAGGAATACAAGCAATGACTTATTCATCGAGCTATTCTTAATAAAGAAAGGGGGTTTTAAACAAAAGAAAAAAGATAGATCAGAGGGTTAATTAGTAAACTTGAATAAAAACTTATCTAGCATCCAGACATATATCTTCAACAATGAATGTTTTTCCAACAGATCAAGAAAACCATAGCATGATACAATTTATAGAATAATCCATACTATTGCATGCATCCAAGGTGCTTAATTTAACATCACAATTACACATCCTATATATTTCAAAGATTCCAAAAGGACACACTTTCATTCATCGCCAAGATCATAGATCAACAGACTTCAATAAATTTAATTCAATGATAATCTAATGAGCTAATCCTTAAAGTTGGTTTCTTCTAATGACTTTCATCACACAAGAAACACTCATGCTTTATCACAATCACTGGCATACAGATAGATTATAACTCATCAACCTTATCAAGTAAAACTTAATTCTAACACCATATTGCATAAAAACCTGTAATTATATTCAACTGTAAATAAAGTAACAATGTATCTTTGTAAAAACTATGAAAAATTATATCTCCTACTATCAGGTGGCCAATTCTATTCTCTATTAGCCGACCCTTACAATATGATACCGTATAGGTATTTATAGATATAAAAAAATCAGAATTCCTCTCTATTTTAGGTCGATCCACCTTTTTAGGGATTAAAGTCTTCTTGGAAACTCAGTTAAACTGGAAGAAAAGAATGAAGAGGAGAAAAGAAAGTCATGTGCCCACAAACTACCAGTTGTGCATGCAAAGAAAACCATGCATGCGTGAGGTTATCAATTATGCATGAGAAGCCTGCTTTGCAATGTACTCATCATAACTGGTGAAGACTTGCTGAAGCACCTCCAAATCCGGCCCATCAACCCAGCTATCTTCAAATTTGATCCTTTCTAGCTCCATAGCAGCAAACACTCTCATGTCCTTTAGCTTGGTCAACTCCCTCTTAGCTGCCCTTATCTCTTCTTTAATATCTATTAATCGGTCTAGGAGTAGATCTTTGCCCTCATCTCCTTTTTGCATGACCTCTTTAAACCTGTCATCCCATTTTTCCTTTATTTGGTAAAAAGGTAGACCCTCCTTCACTGGTATATCAACATTTACTATAACAACAATAATTGCTTCTAACTCCTCAAACTGTTCATTCAGATCCTTAACAGAATCTTGAGCTTCACTTTTATGTTTGTATAGAAAATCAGACCTAAATCAAAGTATACTGGAAGTCTTTGACAAGAAATATTTATTGTCCTCTTCAAGTATTGACTATTCTAGAAGAGTGGACCTTGAAAAATTGTAATCCTCCTTCAACTTCTGATTGTATCCTTTGTATTCCTCCTCCTATTCTCCCAATACTTTGATATACTGGTTCATTTCTTCTATTAGCTCCTCAGTCATTTTGTGAACCCAAAAACTATTGTCCAGTACTTCACTTATTTCTTGATTTATCTTGTCAGTCCACCTATCCAATCTTTCTACCTTACTCCTTACCTATACAAAATCATCCACCTCTTTCTTACAAAGCAAAATTGGGGTTTCAATGGTGCCAGTTTGTTGTGACCTTGGAGTAGAAACACTTTTCAAGAAAGAATGCTATTGATCTAACTGAGCCTTAAGCTCATCCTTTCTCTGCTTATCTTTTATCATTCTAGATTTAGTGGAAGAAGCTACCACATCTATTAAATTCATTTGTTGATCTCTGGTAGGTCTTCCCTAGTTGACAATACCCAATTGGTAATCAGTCAATTGCATGTCTCCTACATCCTTGTCCATCATTGGTATGGCACATTCAGCAATAATTTATCCCCTGTCGGTAAGTCTGGCGGAATGTAGGATCTTGGCCTTCTTCTTGGGCCTTTCTTTCTCAGTATCCTTCATCATGTCATCCCAATTGAGAAGTTGTGAAGGTGTCATTGATCTCTTCTGAAGATCCAATTTTAACCAAGTGGGAGCACTTGGAGTAGTGGTCACTATAGTTGAAGAAGAAGCACCAGTAGTAATAGAGGGTGGTTGCACATTTATTTGAGGTTGAGAATCAACCCTTTGTTTCTCTTGTTGCTCTTGCTCCTCATTTGTCTTAGCAATCTTTTCAAAATCCTCTCTATCCTTTTGTTCTTGTATCCCTTTCTCTTCTTCTAATCTCTTCTTCTCTAGTTCTCGACTTCTCTCTTCCTCCAATGCCTTTAGCTTTTTCACATCTTCCTTTTCCTTTTGTTGCTTCTTGATTAGTTCCTCAGCATCTTTCTCTTTTTGCACTCATTTTGCTTCCTCTTTCTCTTTATGAGCCTCTATATCAAGCTTCAACTTAGCCACAAGAACTTCTCTTTCTCTTCGATGTCTTGCCTTTTCTTCCTCTAAATCATGAATTTTCTGTATTCAATCCAGCTTATCATTTTCCTCTTTGATTATGAGCTCCTGCTCCTTTTTCCTTTATTTCTTTTCCATCTCATTAGCTCTTTGTTTGGCCTCTACCTATTGTTTTTGGAGTAAGGAATCAACTTGTGTCTTGGCATAAAATACCTTTTGCTTCTCTATTGCTGCAACATGTGCTTGATCATCCGAGGCCTTCTTTGCCTCCTCAAATAGTACCCATTGATCCTCCTCTGTCAACACCTGTTCAGTATCCTCCTCTAGAGGCATATTTTCTTGTGCACCCTTCTCTGATAGAGTCTCATCAGAGTCTATTCCAACACCATGGATCTCCACCTCTACTCCTTTTCCCTTTATGGATTCCACAATATCATGAAGAGTCCCTTTTTGCACTTCTTCACTTTGTTGTTTTGCAAATGGGACTTGAGTAGAGGACTCACCTAATACAAGTGTTGAAGCCACAGGTTCTATTTGGGCCTCCTTCTCCTATACCTCTGGTTCATCTTGAGTTGTTGCTTCAATCTCAATCTCTTCAATGTCAGGAGGAAAGAATTCCAAGGGCTCCTTAGAAGGCAATTTCCTTTTAATTCTTTTGTATCCCTTCCCCTTCTTAGGAGCCGGTTCTTGAGGAGTTTTGGTTCTTCATACAACCCAATGAATACTTCTATCCAAAACTATCCTCCCTATTTGCTTTATGTCAATGGTCTCCTCACCATCCCAGTCCACTGGATCCAAGCTTTTAGTGCCAATATTTAATGCTTCATATGATGGATCTAATGCCACTCCATCATCCACTAATGCATCAAGGATATCATCCTTGATCTAAAGCTCTACTATGAGTGAGACGAGAACCTCTCATAATTATTCTTCTTGGGGTCATACTCATCTTGAAGGTCACTCCAAAAATCTTCAAACAAATTGAAATGTTTATCAAAAATAGAAGGCACCAACACATTCATTTTCTTCCTTGGGTCAAAGTATTTCCAAGTTGTGTACAAACCTAGTTTTAGATGTATCAACTCACTGCACACTACCTTAGCCCCCACAAGATGTTGATAGTTGTATTCACCTAATTGCATGGGGAACTTATAACATCCTGTTTTGTGCTTTAATCCAAACTGGGCATTAACCCCTAGAGCTTGATATACAAATTCCATTAGAACTATCCTATTGTTACAACATCTTGGGAGCAAGTGTGGATGACCTTCAAATCCAGCCATCCTGAAGTATGTGAACTTCAGGTATTGAATGTACCAACATCCCCATTCCATGATAAATTCCATAGCTTCTTGACTCAGTCTATATCCTGCATCTTCGTTAAGCTGGTTAATGATTACATATAGAAATGCATCATTAACCCTTCTAAATTGTGTTTCAGATACTTGTAGAGATAACTGGTCATCATGGTCCCACACTTTCCTTTGTCCATTTGCCTCTCCCAATATCCCCACTCTCTTTAAACCTGGAAATATACCTCCTCTAGCTGCTGCATAAACAACATAAGAAGTCATAAAGAATAATTTGGCTTCCCTTATCCTTGTTAACTGATCATGAATATCATCAAAGACAACCATTGCCCAATCAAACTATTTTTTTCCATTCAAGATAGTCTGAATGAAGGGAAACATCCACTCCTTGAACTGAGATGCATCCCTCTTCCCAAAGACTCTAGACAACATCATGATCAGGTCTGATACTTCTTTGTAGAATTTTGTCCTCTTTGGTTGATCATGAAGTTTGGTTAGAGAATTATTCTTTGTTCTCAACCATTTCTTATTCAAGTGAGCTTTGTTGGAATCCTTGTATTTGCTATATTTCTCTAAAGCTTCAACCTCCTTTAACTGTACCAGGTTCTTTGGATCCAGGACACTAAACATATGTTGAATTATTTTAGGAGTTAAATCAATAATAACATTGTCCTTGTGCATCCACACACTACCTAGTGGCTAGATTGTAAGCACCTACTGCCATCATAATCAAATCCAAGCACTGGATAGATAGAGGGAATAAGGTGATATGAGCCAAACTAGACTCAACTATTCTTTGAGTTCTCCCTGTTATATCTTCAGCAAATTTTTTCAAATAAAACTCCTCAAAATTGTATGAGCCCAAATTGGTGTCGGTTATATCAGCCCAATCCGATTCCACTTTGCTTGTAGTGACAACAGGACCCCTATGATTATACCTCAAAGTATAAGGTAGGTGCTCTGGATTTATCTTCTTGCGCTTAGGTGCTTCCTTTGATGTTTCTGCAGGTCGATTCCTTTGGGAGACTTCTCCTAATACTCATAACATCCTTTAGCTTTCCTGCAACACAAATTCTAATTAGATCCTTGCATAAACATCACAAAATATGCTTTAAAACCTTACCCTTAATATATATATCAAAGGCGGAAGCAAACATAAAAACATTCTAAACAATCTCCTTTAAAAGACTGTCAGGCTCAAAGCCAAAACCGTTATGGAGATTACAATAATAAAAAGTGGGATTGGAGTCGTAACTGGAATGGTGATCGGAACCGGAACCAGAATGGGAACTGATTTGGTTTCTTTCAGATTTCTAATTTCATAATCAATTTCGGTTCCACTTCCACTTCTACATAGATTATCGCTATTTTGAAAGAAGGCTTCTCACTATAAGCGAAGTCAGAGACGGGATGAAAATGGAATCGATACCTATTGGAAAACATGGTTCAAAGTCTAGATTGATTCTGATCCTGCCTTCGCCTAAAAAAATCATGACGTCATAAGTGTTTTTAACAGTTTGGTAAATGACTTCATGATTTTAAAGGCTAGGTCATATCAACATGAAAGGGGCTTAAATATAACCTAATAAGTTCATCCCCATATGATCAAGAGGCAACTGTACCTATCTAGGGCATCATATTATTTAAAAACAAAAATACAGAAATGCGTAAAACCCTAAACTAAAAACCTTGATATAAAAACTAGGGCACGAATTTAACCTTATTTATTTAACGAGACTGAATGCAAAACAAGATTCCTAAGTAAAAATGACCATTTACAAAGCCCTACTCACTGTGGAACCCTAATTTAATCTACACATTAAAACCCGCACGATTCGGTCATGACTAAAACGTGAAAATGACCATGTTGAAAAACAAATAGACAAGAAACAACCAGAAAATTTAAATGAAAACATGAAACCTAAACAAACAAAGAATGAAAATAAAACATGCAAACTTACTGAGAATAACAAACCTGCCCAAAGCAAAACAATCCAACATGAACTAAAATGGAAAATGCGAAAGTAAAAAGAAGAACAAGAATAGAAAACCCTACCTCAAATGCAAATAAATAGGCTAACCTCCTGAAGCAATCTGCTCACAACAGTATCTCTATCAATCAATTCACTCACACAAAAACTTCACTGCAACTCTAGTTCGCTCTTCAATCTCTTAAGAATAGTGATAATAACTATGCATTAATCCCTAATTAAGGTAAAACTCAGAGTTTCACACATGCATGGCACCTATCATTAATGCATTAAATGCAATAGAGCGGAGTCAAAACTACATAAGAACTAGCTAATTACTATCGCGTGACTTCGGGAAAGTCAACAACCAAGAAATGGTGGGAACGGAATCAGAATGAAAACTGATTTGGAAACTTATTTAAATTTCCAACTTGGTTCCCATTTTGGGTCAGGTTCCGCCAACAAAGAATAAACAAAACCAAACATAAAAAATAAAACAAAAAGACCGAAATAAGAAAACTTAACATACAAAACCTTGTTAAAATGAAAGACCAAAAAGCAGAGGTGGAACGAGATTTGATTTTGAAATTTTGAATAAATAACGACTTAACTGCCACTTCGGCTTTGGCTCCAACAAAGAAAAAAAAAGTTCAAAAAGAAAGACTATCAAGATGGGGATCGGAATGTGTTTTGAAAGAAGTTTCAAAACCCGATTCAATTCTGGCTCCGGTTCCGACAAAATAAACCAAAGAAAAATAGAGTATTGGAAAATCAAGACTCCAAACTTTGTTTGAAAATCAACCAAGGATAAAAACATAAAGGGGGACCCATTTTGACCAAGGAAAAATATGGGGTGGTTATGCAAGGAATAATATGAATGTCACAAGTACATGCGCAACACATGAAATTACCATAATTTCATCCGCTTCAACCAAGAACACCATCTACAAAAACTAAGTAACTATAGGCACACAAATCTTCATAACTTCCACAAATCTTTATGCGAACCTCTAAAAATTTTAGACAACATACTCAAAAGCTTCATCAGCAAACCCTTTGAAGTGCACCTTCATACCTTTAACACATAGAGCTTTACAACATTCTAACCTTCTCAGCTCCACTCGCTACCTGTACTATATTTATTACAATTTTCTCAATATCCTCAACATATACAACCTTAAGAATATTAAATGCTAATAGTGTTGACATCAATGACAACCACATATTAGAAACACAACCACAAAATCCAACAATCCCCCCCTTTGGCATTGATGGAAACACATGATGTGAAAAATAATACCATCAACCCAACTAACTCTTCTTCAACAATCTCCCCCTGAGATTGTGCACTCTTTCTTGTTTCCTTCATTGCTTTTCTTTCCCACATTTTTCACATTTTTTCTCTCCCCCTTTGACATTAATGGAAAATGTACACATGATCTGATCACAAATTTGAATCATCTGACTACTCCCCCTGAGTAGCAACCACCACAACATCAATTTGGAATGAGATATGGCTATGAATTCACGGACTAATGCAAATACCTACATCTTAGTTTTGAACAAGAGGGGAAATCACCCCTAACTTTCCTCTGAGGTACTCAAAAGTATCCTTAGACAACGACTTGGTAAAGATACCTACAATTTTCTATTTTGTAGGTATGTACTCCAATCTAACTTCTTTATCACTCACTTTATCTCTCAAGAAGTGATACTTGATGGATATATGCTTTGCCTTTGAATGCAACACTGGATTCTTAGAAATGTTAATGGAACTTGAATTGTCACAGAATATGGCAACAAGTTCTTCATAATCAATTCTAACATCTCTCAACATTTGCTTCATCCATAATACTTGGGTACAACTGTTTGCATCAACAATGTACTTTGCCTCAGTAGTAGTTAATGAAACTAAGTTCTACTTTTTTCTTAACCAAGATACCAGCTTCTTACCTAATAATAATGCAACACCACCAGTACTCTTTCGGTCATCTACATCTCCTACCCAATCAGCATCAGTAAAATCACTTAGAGTAAGATTATCATCCTTACAATACCAAAGACCAAGATCAACTGTCCCATTTAGATATCTGAATATTCTTTTTATAGCAGTCACATGGGACTCTTTAGGATCAACTTGAAATCTAGCCACCATGCACACAACATTCATTATATCTGACCTAGTATGATTCAAATAGAGTAATCCATCGAACATTGACCTATATCTTGTCTGATTTTCTTTAGGAGAATCATCTTTATGTGTAAGTTTGCATCTAGTCACTATAGGTGTACCAACTAGTTTTGAATCTTCCATGCCAAAATTGTTCAGTAACTCTTTCACATACTTAGACTGAGATACAAATATTCCATCATCTAACTGAGTGATTTGTAGTCCTAAAAAGAATTTTCAACAAAGACTTCAATGATTAGTTCTTTACTCTGATCCGGCTTGAAATATAGATTGATTTCAGTAGTACCTTTATTGAATCCAAGTTTCAACAAGTATTTATCCAATCTAGCATACCAAGATCTAGGAGCTTTCTTTAGTCCATAAAGAGCTTTCTTCAATCGAAATACCATGTCCTTTTTATCATTCAACTAAAATCCATCTGATTGTTCAACATAAACTTCTTCTTCTAGTTCACCATTCAAAAATGTTGACTTTACATCCATCTAATAAACTTTTTAATTCTTGAAAGTAGCATAAGCAATAAGTAATCTAACAGCTTCAATTATAGCAACAGAAGAAAAAAATTCTTCAAAATCAATACCTTCCATCTATGAGTATCCTTTGTAAACCAATCTTGCTTTGTTTCTGACCACATCACCTTGTTCATTCAGCTTATTTCGGAACACCCACTTGGTTCCAATCACATTTTTGTTCTAATGGTCTAGGAACAAGATCCCATGTATCATTTTTCTATATCTGCAATAGTTCTTCTTTTATGGCTTCCATCCAATGTTCATCCTTACATTCTTCACTGATATTTCTAGGCTTAGCTTTAGAGATTAGACAATATTCTTCCAGAATTCTTCTTCTAGTTTGCACACCTTTTCTCTTGTCTCCTATGATCTGACTATCAGAATGATTTCATCTTACATACTTAGGAGTTTGGAAATTTTCTCTTACCTCTTGTTCTTGTGTTCTTTCTTCTACACTTCTGCTATTTTCTGCTTCTTGATTCCTTTGGTTCACTAGAATAGTTTGAAGTTGATTTTGTTCCTAAATATTACTTTCATTGTTAGTACCATCATGTTGATCATCTGAATCATAACCACTAGATCTAGATGATTTACCAATATCTTCATCAACCTTGACATTTGCACTTTCAACCATTTTCTTTAGCCTTTTATTAAAGCACCAGTAAGCTTTTCTTTTAGTAGAGTATCCTAAAAATATTCCTTCATAACTTCTAGCATAAAACTTACCTATATCATCATCTCTCTTGATGTATAATTTTCTTCCAAAGATTTTGAAATACTTGACAGTAGGCTTATAACCAAACCATGGCTCAAAAGATGTCTTACTAGAATTACTGTTGACATTCACCCTGTTAATGGTGTATACAATAGTACTTATAGCTTCTCTCCAGTAGAAATGAGGAACATTTTCTTCCAACATCATGGTTCTAGTAGTGTCTAGAACGGTTATTTTCTTTCTTTCAACAACTCAATTCTATTGAGGGTTCCAAGGAGCAGATAGTTTTCTTTGGATTCTATGTTCTTCACAAAAAGAATTGAATTCCCATGAATTAAATTCACCACCTCTGTCTAACCTTAGACATTTGATCCTTTGACCCGTCTCATTCTTTGCTATAGCTTTAAAACTTTTGAACTTTTCTAATGCTTCATGTTTTTTCTCTCAAGAAAGCGACTCATATCATTCTAGAATAATCATCAATGAGCAACATAAAATACCTTTCACCTTGTAGGCTTCTGATTCTGGAAGGACCACATAGATCAGTGTGTAGCAAATCCAGTACTCTATTAGAACAATACAGTTTTCTCTAGAAGGAATTTATTGTTTGCTTTCCCATCTGGCATTCCTTGCATATAGTGTTAGTAGGCTTCACTAACTTAGGTAGATCTCTAACTTCTTGAGTAGAGCTTATATTGAAAATGTTATCAAAGTTCACATTACACAACCTCCTATGCCATAACTAGCTTACATCAATTTGAGCAATCAAACAACTTTCACTAGCAACACTCAATTGAAACATATTACCTCTCATCTTTGTTCCTAGAGCAATCATATTTCCTGAACTTCCTGATATTCTACACTTACCATTCTTGAACTGCAAATTGTAACCTTTGTCTACCAATTTTCAAATACTCAACAAGTTATGCTTTAAGCCTTCTACATAAAGAACATCATCAGCATTGTGCTTAACACCAAAAGAAATAGTGCCTCTACCACGAATCACACCAGAAGTGTTGTCTTTGAAGCTCACAACACCACCATCATAGTTTTCTAAGCTTACAAATTGTATTTTGTCACCAGTTATATGATGTGGGAATCCACTTTCAATCACCCACTCATCTTTATCTTTAACTTTGGCTGCAATATCTTTCTCAACATTCACATTACTAGCAGATTCGGTGGATACCTGACCATTTTCTTTGATAGCAATAAATACCCATTCATCTTCATTTCCAATTTCTTTATCAGATTATTCATTAGTTACACCTTCTTTAGCATAATAACACTTTCTTTTAAATCTAGTGTTCTCAAGTTTATACTTTGAAACTATTTCAGGACATCTAGATGCAAAATGACCTATCTTACTGCAAGAAAAAAATTAATGGGTAACTTTCCTTTGTACTTACCATGACCGGCTCTTGATTCTCTTTTCACAATCAATGCTTCTAGTTCTTCCAATTCCTTTTCTTCATCTTCAATTCGCTTCATCTCATCTTCATACCTGAATGTTCTCTTGGAACTTTCTCCTAAATCATATCTCTGGTTGCTTTTCCCAGATACAATAGCCTTGAAAGCAAATTCGGTTGTAGGAGAAGACTCACCGAATTCACTCAATTCAAATGCAACAAGTTTTCCAATCAACATGTCTTTTGTAATATTAGTCACTGTCCCAAGTTCTTAGCCACAATTTCATTATCATCCAAGGTTCCACTGGCACATCTAATATCCATCACCAATTCATTTATCTTATGTGAGAAGGAAAATATGTTCTCATCTTCACTCATTTTCAAGCTCTCCCATTTGCCTTTTAGACTTTGTAGCTTAGAACTTTTCACTAGCGCATCTCCTTGATACAATGTTTCCATATTTTTCCAAATCTACTATGTAGTCTTCAATACCATCACATTTTTCATCTTCGAATCTGTCAAAGCACTTACCAGTGTTTCTACTACCCTGGTATTAATTTATGCTTGCTTGATCTCATCTTCAGAGGAAGGACCATTCTGAGGAATAGTATATGTAATTTGTGTCATCTTCTAGAAAGGTTCATGAATGCACCTTAAATGACATTCCATCCTAACTTTCCATAGAGAGTAGTTTTTACCATCAAATCTAGGACTATCCTTTTTGAATGATGCCATCTCAAATCACCTCAAGTTTTTAAGCTTCTTTCGGAGGAACTAGCTCTGATACCAATTGTTGGAAAAACAAGGATAGAAAACTAAGAGGGGGGGTGAATCAATTGTTACCAAAATCAAACTTATACACCATTAATCAACCTTATATCACATATCTGATAATTAATAGTGCAAGAATTAAATCAACAACACATCAGAGACACATGAACACCAAGATTTTATACGTGGAAACCTTGTTAGGGGAGAAACCACGGTGGATGTTAGTCCACAAGATTATATCCTGTTAGAAGTATAATGAAGAATACAAAGGGAATGCACTCGCATTCAGGCACACTGCCTAGAGGACACTGCTCAAAGGGAAGGCTCACTGCCTTACATATAGAAATCGGATTAAATCCATCTGATGAAGTTGGACTAAGAAATTAGCTTCTACAAAAGCCTGATTACAGTTCCAATTAGGCGCACAAAAACTTCTTAAAACTCTTCCACCCTTTGCTCAAAATCTCCCACACTCTGCTTTGAATGATTTGACCTTTATTCACACTTGTACATCACTTTTACACTTTTTCACTTGTCTCTAAATGAGGAAAACAATCTCATATATATATATCCGCTACATGGATTTACAATCAATATTCAGTCGACCACAAATAAAGAATGAATTACAACTATCGGCCTTGATACATGAATAAATTACAATGCGCACCAACACAAGTTGGTCACAACATAGTGAGGACCCAAACAAAACACCTCCAAACATGCCAAACAATAAAATATTAATCCTCATGGATCTATAACACACTAACATCATCATGTCAGCTAAGAACATGAAAACTCGGGCACACATCGGAAGAATCTTCGATCATGAACACTTCAATCAATGCAGATGCACATAAAGGATATAGCACAATCTAGACTCATCCATGAACGTCACAGGTACATGCACAACACATGAAATTACCAGAATTTCAGATGTTTCAACCAAGAACACCATCTATAGAAACTGAGTAACTATAGGCACACATATCTTCATAACTTCCACAAATCCTTATGCAATCCTCTGAAACTTTCAAACAACATACTAGAAATCTTCAATAGAAAACCTTTTGAAGCACACCTTCAAATCTTCAACACACAGAGCTTTACAACATTTTGACCTTCTCAGCTCCACTGGCTACCTATACTATATTTATTACAATTTTCTTAATATCCTCGACATATACAACCTTAAGTAGATTAAATGCTAATAGTGTTGACATCAATGACAACCACATATCAGCAACACAGTTCCACAACATCCAACAGAGGATAAATTTCTCAATGTTATGAAGTGGGTCAAAATAATACTTGAAACCTAAGTAAACTTAAGCTATAAGTGTGAATAGGTCAATCCTAGAAAGGTGATTAACTAACTAGGTGTGATAATGGAATTATTTACACTAACACTTCATACAATCATTTTATGAGGCTACTATCCAAGAAAATGGGACTATAACTACCAAATATACATTGAAATATATAGGAATTAAAATGAAATCCTAAGCACAATTTTGTAATAAAACATTTTTTTGTATTTATTTGTATTATTAATACACTCTGCTTCAATGGTTTACAAATAAATCATGGGTTTCTCTAACTTATCTAACTAATAGCATTTCCAAATAGAGAAAACAAATAGCCACTAGTGAACCTTTAACTATTCAAGTCACTTCCCCTATCTAGATAAAAAATCTTTGTAAGTCCAATAAATTTCCCATGTCACTAAACCTATTATAACATAATAAATAATTATAATTCCATTATAAATATATAAATACCCTCTTGACACAAGTCCAATACTCTTGACCAAGTTTAGATATTAAATTAATAATAAATTCCAATTCTTGGGTAATATCCAATCTAGTACAAACCATTAGATACATCGGGCTACCAATAGAAATTTAGTATAAGGAACATTATACATATCATCAAAATCATCATTTGAATCAAGAAATATATTCATTAAAATATTAATTCTTATATGTAAAGGAATACCTGTTTTTTTAGAATTACATATAGTAAACCACCACAAAAAAGTGTCAACATACTTACTCTAACTAAGCCAAAGATTTATGTGAACTTAGTCTTGATTTATTTCCATTCCACAAAAATATTTTCTTTACCCATAGATACTTCATGACAAACACACCAAATAGATGAGTCTCAAACTCTCTAATAACACTTTTTTTACCAACAAACAAAAATTCATAAACATATAAAACAATAACTATGATTTGATCATCAATAATATAAACATATTGATCCTCTTAACTTCTATCATAACCCAAATTCAATACAAAAATATCACAATTATGATACCAAAACTAAGGTGGTTATTTCAAACCATATAATGATTATTTTAACTTGCAAACTAAATTTTCTTTCCATTTTACCTCAAACCCATTTTGCCAACACATAAAATGTCCTCTTCAAGATCCCCATCTGAGAAGATATTTTTAACATCCATTTTCTCTACATCAAAATCGTAAGAACCAATATTAGAAAGTATAAATCTAATGGAAGTAAAATTAGTAATAAGAATAAAATTTTATCAAAAAATCAACTCTCTCTAATAGTATCCTATGCCCACCATTTTGGTTTTATATCTCTCTCACATGCCATCTAATCCAAATTCTTCTTAATAACCTTTGCAACCAATGGGCTTCCTTCCCTTTCAAAAACTCACAAGATCTAGGTGTCACATTTATCTAAGATCATAATCTCCTCTTGCATGACCTCCATCCAAGAATCATTTTTGTCTAAAGAGAAAAATTCCTTGAAATATTTTGATTCATCATCAAATACACAATAGGAATCTAGTGTGCTATACCTATCAATTAGGATTTATAGTCTCATTTGTCAACTCAAAGGTAGAGTAAAGTAATCTACATAGTCCTCTACATTCTTAACCTAATGAAGATGCACTTATGTATTTTTAGACCTAACTTAGAGTATTTTTCCTTACATGCATGAACAAAATCCTCATAGCCAAATACCCTTAAATGTCAAATAGAAGGTTCCTTACTCATATACACTTCAAAAGGATTTTTTTTGTAATAATCAAACAAGGAGATTGATTTATCAAGTAACAACTATTATTCACATCCTCTACCCAAAATTATTGAGTGAACTATGTGCCACTCATTATACTTCTAGATCTTTCCATTAAGGTTTGTTTCATCCTCTTTGTAACCCTAAATTTTTGAGGCATATTTTTAAAAATTCCTATATATCTATAAAAACATAAAATATCATAGATAAATAATAACCACCATTATTAGATATCAACACATTCATTACTTATGCAAATTTTTTTGTACAAGTACCTTGAAATCCTTAAATTTGGAGAAAACTTTAGATTTAGAATATAGAAAATAAACCTAGGTGTATAGAGTAATCATCATGAAATATAACATAATAATATTGTTTACCCATTAAACCAACATCAAATAGACCAAACACATCCAAGTGAATAAATTCTAATGATCTCATTAGTCTATTACTTCCAAGAAGAAAGGAAACTCTATTATGATTTCCAAATACACAATGCTCACAAAATCAAAATCTTCATGAAAGTAAATAGAAAACCATCTATAGTATTTCTATTAATCAGAATCTTAAGAGATTTTTCACTAATATGGACAAGATATTGGTGCCACCACATATATTCACTTTTTAGATATTCATGTTATATTGACATAATTAAAAAATATGGATGCATTAGACCTAGATTACTACATCATGAGTCTCTCACTAGCACTAGATTCCCTCTCACCAATTTACAACTAGACTTATCAAATGTTATATTTACTCTAGAATAATTCATCTTTGATATAAAATTAAGATTCCTTACAATTTCTTGAATGTGAAAAACACCAAAGATATTTTGAGCCTTGCATCATTAAAATACTTGTATCTTTCTCTCACCAAAAATTTGATGTGTAGTATTGCAACTAAGGAAAACCTCTCCTACATCATAAGCCTATAATTATTAAAATCAATCCTTATGAGGATTCTTAAGGTAGAAACAACCTAAATCAATCAATCAAGAGTAATCACTAATAAAATTAATAGAAATAAAAAATGAATCATTTTCATTATCATTAGAATATTTCTTTGTAAATAAATCATCGAAGCTCAGTGTCTTGTTTCCACATTCCTTCTCTACATATCCTCTCTTTCTAAATACTCTCTTTCCACAACTTAAACACTTTACTCTAATATTATTAGGGGTTTTGAACCATCCTTTTGAATTGGATTTAAATTTATTAAGTTATATTTAGACCCTAATTTTCCCTTGGGCCTTCCTTCAGCATGCAAGACATCATTAGAACCTTCATCATTGGGATTTATCCTCATCTCTTCACATATACCATATTTATAGGGAGGGTAATTAGCTTGTTGATTGTTTTGCTAACCTAAGAGTTTCTAATGAAATGATGAGAAAGTGGGAGTGTTATGAACCCTCCCCCTCAATTTCAATACCATTATTAACCATGAAATATAACATATTTAAGGAAAACCCACCATTAATGGAAATGATTTATATAAGTCACTTCAATGTGACTCTCACATGGATTTTGGGAAAAATTTTGTGCATTTTTCTTCTTTTTAGGTGGTGGGGTTTAGAAATTTTCTTGGAACCTCTTGGTTTGTGGTGGGGTTTTCTCTGCATCATTCAACTTCTTCTTTGTTCATCTACTTTGTTGGCTATGGGTGGTGATAGGAATCATGTTGAGCCAATTTCTTGTGAAGGGACCTAAAGTAATGCTCGAGTCTGGAAGATTTTGGAGGAAGGTGGAGTGACACCTTAAATTGAAAAACTTCATGGTTTTGATCCATAGGTATCCAAAGTCTTTGTCAAAGGTTGGAAGAACCACATTCTCACTATTAATGGTATTAAAGTTGAGATCTTTGAGGAGTTTATAGGGTAGATTTTTGGGATTTCTATAGATGGTAGAATGATCTTCAAAGATAGAAAGGCATCAGAAGTGGCCATGAGATGTTCTTCAAGATGGATGAGCATGACAAGTTTTCCAAAGTTTCCTCTGGTGGGTATGATAGGAGCTCCATCAAGCCTATCTAGGTTGATACTGTGGAGGTAATTATGTTATTTCACTTTGAATGGTAGGTTTTCTACTATGTTTGGCTATCATTTTATTTTGTTTAATCATTTTAGGCATAAAAAGAAAATCCTTTTTGTATCATCTATTTTCCTCTCTCAAGTGTGGCATTAGATATCATAGGAAAAACCACAAGTTTCCTATTCTTCTTGAAGGCCTAATATTGTTAATAATGAAGCATGTTAAGACCTTTATTATCCTAGCTGACCCTAAGAAGTCTTCTAAATGTGTAGGCTAATATAAATAGTGGTAATCCCATTGGGAACCAAAACTAACCACTTAGCTAAAGCCAAGGCATCTTATAATGGCATCAAATTGGTGGTGGATAGTGGCTTCAAAAAAAATTGGATAGAGGGGGACTCACTCAACATTATTAGATGCTTGCTTGGCCCCCCTACTTGGATGATTGAAGCTCTAATTAATGATTCCCAGTGGCTAATCAAAAATTTTGATGAGGTCAAAATTTCACATTTTTTAAGGGAAGGTAATTCATTGGTAGATCATTTCACCAATGAAGGGGTTAAAATTCAATACTTCAAAGCTTGGGATGGGTACTTTTGAGTACCTACCGATGCACTCATCATTCTTCTTAATGATGCTAAGCATGGGACCTAAGGTAAGATGGGATGGGTTTTTAATGATTTCCATTTACATCACACGTTTAGTGGGTATTTTGGAGGCGGCTCCTACTCTTTTTTTCTAGTTATTGGGAAGAGTCTGGTGTGTGTTGATCATGAAATCCTATGTTTCTCTGAACAATATTATGGGAAATTCAATAGATGGGGACCTATTGCATTCTACTAAATAACCTCTAGGATTTAAGAATCCAGATCTTTGTTCTTAGTTTGGGGAAAAGGGAAGAAGGAATGCAAAAAATAAAACTACCTAAGGTGATGCATCAAAATATTTTACAACATTTCAAATCTCCATATTGGAGCATCAACTCTGAAATAATGAACACATAGTGCTATAAAAACTTCATTGTTGAGAATTGAATGAACTACAAATTCTTATGCAAGCAAAAAGAAAACATTCATATCCTCTCATGGGAAGCACCCACTAATGTTCAATGGAGGATGATAGACCAAAGAAAAATTGTTAGTGCTTCAAAAATACTACAGAGATGCCTTTACTTAATAGCATAGTATGAAACCTAAAAGAACTAGTGCAAAACTAAAAGAGTAAAATATTATTCAATTTTCTACATATTTTAAGTTAGATACCACAAAATCTAAGAACTAAAGAATGATCAATTATCAAGATCATGTCTAAAACATAAATGACATGGAGCACAAGTTTCATATAGCAATGAATAAGAGGTATGATAAAGTCTAAATAGGCACAGTTCAATATGTTTCTTCTTTCTATTACTTCAAAACAATACAAACGTCAGATGTTATAGACTGGACACTACCTTTAAAATTGATCTAAAATATTTATTACAAAACACTAATAGACAATTCTATAAAATATTTTCCACACTGGGAGAGGCTCTTAAATTTCCTTTTATAAAACAAGGGAAGAAAAAAATCATAAAGCTCTCTCCACCACCTAAAACACAAAAGAAAAACCCAAACGGTGGCATTAAATTCGTCGCCCTAAAAATCTCGTCTGAAGATTGGATTATGTCAGATAAATCTATAGTGTAATAAATTTTGATCTACTAAGAATTGATTGAAATGAAAGTCAAATCACTCAAGCCTATTCCTTTTATTAAAAATATGTGAAATTTCCTAAGCTAGAGCTTGATTATTATTGTAGTTATCTTTCCTATCAAGAGAAATGTGGTGCCATAAAGCCTCATCTGACATAAATCCAATCACTTGCAATGCTAGGTGAGCAATGTCTTGAATTTAGTGTGGGCACCTACAGCCTCTGGGGAATGTTTGACACCTTAAAAATTATCCTACTAACAACCAACCCATCAGGACACATGGCATACAAGTTGTAGACATCTAAAATTAATGTAACACCTATCACACACCCCAAATAGCATCAAACAACATCCAAAACCCTAATTTCACCTATTAATTGAATAATACGACACTATTTAATTGATTCAATTTTTCACCATTTTTCGATGAATCAAATAAGTTTTATTTATTTAATAAAGTCCTAAAACCCTATTTCTACTTTAATTGAATAAAACAACATTATTTAATTAATTCAAAATTTCATCATTTTGACCAATTAAATAAATTACACTTATTTTAATGAAGTCCTAATCTCACTTTATTTCATCTCAATTGGTTAAATAACACCAATTATTTAATTACATCACTAAATCACTTTATTCCCCTAAGTCAATTGAATTATTAAATCATAATAATTTAATTACGACATTTTCCTCTAAAATTTGAATAATTAAATCAAACTATTCAAAACATCATCAAAAATCAAATCAAACTAATGCAACTTTTTTTGCAAAAGTCAAACTTGATTTGCATGTTCAACTCCAAAAAAGAATTAATTAATTAAATCAATTAATCAATTATCCTAACCCACTTTTTGATTGAGTAAATTATAATTGTTGACTGAGCCATCTAATTTATTGACTAATAAATTTATTTCCTAACTAAGCCATCTAAATCCTTGCTGATCAATCTAAATCCCGACTAGCAAATTTGTTCCTCAATCACACAAATTGTGCAATCTACTTTGCATAATCTATTCATGTCTAAATCCTCTCAACACCTTTCGACCGTTGATCTGGATATTCTACAACATGATCCTAATTGTCCATTTCAAATCACTTTTTCTATATAACAAAACTCTTCCCTCACAAAAAAGGATTGAAGAGTCAACATCATTTTCACAATGAAGTACTACCAACATTTACAACCACCATTAGAGCTTCAACATTTCTTCGATCAACCAACCATTCAAGCATCAAGATTTTTCACACAAACTATGGAAACTTCATAATGATACGAGAAATCCAATATCAGGTGAAAACACTCTGATACGATATGGTAACACATTTCTATTGTTTTGAATTAAATTTTGTAATCATAGGATCTCCTAATATTTTTTCAATAGCTTAGTTTCATTGTGTAAGTGTAGGATTAAATCTAGATTAATGTTCTTGATCTTAGCTTAGATTCTAATTTCAAGTACATTTATCTTGTTTGCATCTATGATTTTCCCCCTCACACATTCTGGCATGCCCAGTGGGACCATGGTCCCCTACACTAACAATTGTATGAGCCATTTTGAAGTTGTAGGTTCTAGAATCACATTTGGAGAAGTTTTCACACACTATCCCAGAAAATTTTATAATTGTCTATCAAGAAAACCACACACTTGACTCTGAAACCCACGCATCTGACACTAAGAACCATGCACTTGCAAAAAAATTGAGCATTTGACTATTGAAACGGGTGCACTTTCTCTAAACCTGCACATTTTCTCTGACAAAGGGCACACTTGACTCTAATTTTTGTGCATTTTCTCTGACAGACTTGTGCACAAGATCTACAAATTTGTAATTGATTTCTTGCTAACAGATGTCTATTTTTGAATGTGTGACAGGTGCTAACATGTTTGTATGCATGATTTAAGAAACACTAACTTTTTCCTATAGGGAAGATGAATGGTCAAAGCATTTCAAATTTACAAACATTTTTTGTTAAGTTAGGAATATTTATTTTGGTGCATAAAAAGAACAAACAAACTTTGTTTTTAGTGATCTTAAAATGAATTATTTCAAGCTTTCTTAAAATAGGAACTTTCATTTAGTTCTTAAAAAGAACCAACAAAAAACACATTTTCCTTTTGGTGCTTTTAAAATTTAATCATTTCCATGCTTTCTTAAATTTAGGAACCTTTATTTGGTGATTTATAAAGAACAACACAAATGAATATTTCATTTTGGTGCTCCTAAAAATGAACCATTTCAAAAAAATTCTAAGTTAGGAATTATCATTTGGTGTATAAAAAGAAAAAAACATCTCAATTAAGGTTCTCTAAAAATGAATTATTTCCAAGTATTCATAATTACGAACTTTGATTTTGGTGCATAAAAATAACAAACACAAAATGATTTCCTTTTTTTGATGCACACTCATATTTGATTTTGTTGACCAAGTAAGATCAAGATTGATTTCTTAGAAATACTCAGATTTGAGCTTAAAAATGAACAAATTATTCTTTTTATCTTGCACCATTGCTATCTTAAGTGATTGATATCCAGAATACTTCCTATTGGTGCAATTAAAAAGAACAAGTTGTTTTGCTTTATTCACATATTTTTTGGGATAGCACCGCTTGAGGTGCTTAAAAGAATCAAACTACTATGAAGTGTATGTTGTGCATTCAGTGTTTGGCAAGCTAGATGGTTGTCTTCACCCCTTGCACCTTTTGGAGATCTTGGGTGATCAAAAACATCTTGAGCTTCACATCTTTATTTTCAATCATACCTTTTTAGAGGGTTTACCTATTGAGATACATCCTACGTCAGAGAACTCATAGGTGACCCAAGCGGTACTTTCATTTTGGATCGCTATATAAATAAATTTTGGGTGTGAGGAAAGTCCATCATCTTGTTGGGTGTTGTTGGCCTATGCCAACATATTCTCCCTCATTATCCTTGTGATGTGTAAAATCCCACAAGGGTTGGGAGGTATCTTAATTGACCAAAATTTCGCATGTATAGGGGCCCAAAAATAATATCCCTAGAACATTACTAAGAGCCAAATTGTTTTAGAAGCTACCCCTTTATCCAAAAACATTCTTTGTAAGTGGTGCATCAGAATTTACTTCTGAGGAGTTACTTGCCAAGTATGACTACGGGCCCACACCATAAGTTGCATGTAAAATCATCTCTTTAGAGCATGAGGCAAGCCTACCTAAAATAATGGTTTCTATCCACTAGGGTTGTAATTGCTTGTTTATGTTAAACTTGTAAAATACATTCAAAAATAATCTTGACATCAAATTATGTGCTTGATCTAAAAATAACACATCCAAACAAACACTGAACATGATGGTTGAATCACAAACCCTTTAGTTTAGTTACATACTAGGGTGCTACCATAACAATGTGTCTCACTTTTGGGACCTACTAATTTTTTTCTAAAATCACTTTTTTAGAAAAAATTAATGATTTTAGCCTTGCAAGGTTTCCATCGAAAAGGTTTTAATTGAAGAGAGATAGATAAGAGCCCCTTAGATCAAACCCCCTTGGATAGAACCCCTCTAGTATTAAATCATACCCACAATGGAGTCTCATTTGCACCTATCAAAATGCTGGAAAAATGACACATTCTCTTTACCTTTTGATGGATTAAATAATGTCAGTTAGAAATATTTTTTGCAATATTGTAGCCCTTGAAACGAGCTTTCCAAAAAGTATAGTTTTGATATGTTTTAATTTTATCTTGTATTTAATTTTTAATTTTTATTGAACATAGATTTTTCTCTGAGCATCAATCTCTTTGTTCTATAGAGGTGGAAAAATAGTAAACCATTGTAAAAAAATTCCAAAAATACCCTTTCCCTAGGTATTGATGTCCTTGGTTCACTAAAGAAATAAAAATTAGATTTCGATATATACACAACAAGTTAGGTTGTACGACACACATACATGTCAAAATTATAGTTACATTGACTTAAAAAATTAATTAAAAAAATATAGGTAACAAATAATTATGAAAAAATATCCTTTCCCTAGATATTGATGTTGAGAATCTATATTTCAAAAATTAGAATTTATCCTTTATAGAAAAAAAATTATATTGTACAACACAAATGTTACTTTCTAAAAATGTTGTTTTCTATTTAGAACTAGTTATTAAAGGAGATATTGAAAGATTCATGATTTGTTTCAAAAAAAAAATTAAAAATATTTTTAAAATCTACAAACAAATTACCACAAATCACTAGTTTGCATCATCTTCAAATTCTTAACGGTTTAGCTACTATATGTCTTAGAAGATGATGATTCATTTAAAAATATTGATGTAAATGTCCATCTTAGGAAAGAAGTGAGACATAGTATTATTATTTCACCATGTATACTAGTAAAAGAAGCCCTATATTTTCACTCCTTATGGATTTCCTTAAAGGTTCCCAAATATTTAGGTTTCAATTTTAGGCTCAATTGATCAAAGTAAATATTTGGGAACTATGACTTGGGTATCATGATTTCATGAATTAAGCTATAGACAAGAAGATAACACAAGTCCATGCTTTTTGAGTCAGTCCAAGTGTTGTTGTATCACTTACCATACTTCAAACATACAGAAATTGAGAGAAAAACTAACTTAAACTTGCAAAAATTCAGAGAGAGATTGTTCAAACTAGAAATAAAACACATGGAGACCACCTTTGCACAAAATTCCAATGCAGTTTCTAAAAGATCATTACATTTTCTCTTTGTCCCAAAAACTTCACTAATGAAAATTAGTTGCATCTAACAGAAACTGGGCACTTGTTACGGGAACCGTGCACTTTCTTTTATTTCCTTTCATTTTCTTCTGACAAACCATCACTCGCTACTTATATGCTCATATTTTCCCAAGAAACTCACTTTTTCCTAAGTAGTCATTGCATCTAATCAAAACACACAAAAAATACACTTTCTATTCCAACTCGCACTTGCTTTTGGCTATCTTGGGTGAGCGAAAACATCTTGAGCTTCACATCTTTATTTTCAAGCATACCTTTTTAGAGGGCCTACCTATTGAGATACATCCCACATTAGAGAACTCATAGGTGACCCAAGTGGTACTTTCATTCTAGACAACTATATAAATAAATTATCAGTGTGAGGAAAGTCTATCATCTCACTAGGTGCAGCTAGCCTATGCCAACGTATTCTCTCTCAGTATCCTCGTGATGCGTAAAAACCCACAAGGGTTGGGAGGTATCTTAATTGAGAAAAACACCGCATGTATAGGGGCCCAAAAATAATATCCCTAGAACATTACTAAGAGCCAAATTGTTTTAGAAACTACCTTTTTATCCAAAAACAATCTTTCAAAGTGGTGTATCAAAATTTACTTTCAAGAAGTTACTTTCCGAGTAGGACTATAGGCCCATGCCATAAGTTGCATGTAAAATCATCTCTTTAGAGCATGCGATAGGCCTACCTAAAAGAATGGTTTCTATCCACTAGGGTTGCAATTTCTTGTTTATGTTAAACTTTCCAAATACATTCAAAACGATTCTTGACATCAAATTTTGTGCTTGATCTAAAAAGAACACATCCAGACAAACACTAAACATGATGGTTGAATCATAAACCCTTTATTTTAGTGTATGCTTATAAAAGAAGCCCTATATTTTCACTCCTTGAGGATTTCCTTAAAGGTTCCCGAATATTTAGGCTTCAATTTTAGGCTACATTGATCAAAGTAAACATTTGGGAACTATGGCTTGGGTATCATGATTTCACGACTTAAGCTATAGACATGAAGATAACACAATTCCATAATTTTGGGTTAGTCCAAGTGTTGCTATATCAATTACCATACTTCAAACATAGACAAATTGAGAGAAAAACTAATTTAAACTTGCAAAAATTCAGATAGAGGTTGTTCAAACTAGAAACAAAACACATGGATACCACCTTTATACAAAATTCTAGCATAGTTGCTAAAAGATCATTACATTTTCTCTTTGTCCCAAAAACTTCACTAATGAAAATCAGTTGCATCTGAAAGAAACTGAGAACTTACTGTGGGAACCGCACACTTGCTTTTATTTCCTTTCATTTGCTTATGACAAACCAGTGCACTTGCTACAAAGATGCTCGCATTTTCCCAAGAAACTCTCTTTTTCCTAAGCAGTCATTGCATTTGACAAAAACACAAAAAAAAATGCACTTTCCATTCTAGCTCGCACTTGTTTCTTTGAAATCCATGCACTTGACACATTTTTGGTCACACTTGACTAATCTGGTTGCTTTTTCTCACAATTCTGCACATTTGCTCAAAAACCAATGCTATTGCTCTATCCTGTTGACAATTGGGAAAAACAAATCGAATTTGTTTATAGGATCATTATTAGAATGAAACAATTGGAAAACCAAATAAGTCATATAGCTCCTCATCCACCATTTCCATCCTACTTGTTAGAAATCAAAATCAAACAAACCATTAGGATGATTCCTTCACTCAAACATCTATGATATCAATAATTACTTGGGACTCGTAGATAGTTCAAGTAAGCTTTTCTATAACATATCCTCTAGAGAAGGAAGTGAAATATTGACCCTATTCCTTCAACATTTTGATTTTTGAAAAGTAGCACCATTCCAAAACAACACTCAAACCTTAGGGTCTTGAGCTTCATAGAACCATCTCAAACACCATTACAATTTATGACCATCTAGCGACTGACTGCTCTATTTCAACAACTGAACCTTGTAGCACCGATTCTCCAACCTAGTCTCAAACACATTGAAGGTGAACAAATTGATATCATTAGTAGTTTAAGAACCTTCATATTTCAGAAGAATGAAACACCCAACCAATGGAGAAATGCAGGACAAATCTTAGACAAAGAGGAAGAGAAAGAAAAAATAGCAGCCAAAAGACTCTTGTTACCACCACCTACGTGGTAATTGATATACATCCCTCATGATTTTTGGAAAGAAAAAGATCCTTAGGTCCAGAAAAAGAAAAATCCTTAAGTGGAAATCCATACTCCGCCTTCCAAAAAACTTCCCTACAAATATTTTTTGCCAAAGGGTTCATCCAGAGAAGGTATCACATCCGTGAAAATACACTATATCATTTCTATGCACACTTTTCAAGGAGGGGACCACCCTTAGATCCAATCAACTAGAACATTTCTATCTACGCTTTACACCAATAGGCCAAATTTTTCCATAAGTTAGGAGTCATGAAAACAGTCACAAGAGCTTGGCAGTTGTTTATGACAACTACAAGATCACAACATAGGAAGAAAATAGAAGCAAGAAAGAACAACATCGACATCCCACCAACAAACACCATAAATGACAAAGGTGGTCCATGGGGCTATAGACCAAGAGACCTTGAAACACCCCAAAAGAGACTTATGTATAGAGACACATTCAATGAGGATGAACTAAACCACAAACAAAAAGAAGTGATAGAACAAAACAATCAGGACCTAAACAGAGTGGTTGTAGAGGAGGTGGATATTGAGGAAGAGATAAATTATGAGGAACTGTTTGAGCATTCTAACAACCTAAAAGTGCTCAATCCAATGGAAAAATTATTGAGAAAGGATCCAAACTCATATTTCTTCAAGTTAGCACAAAGTGGTGCTAAATTACCAATGGAATTCAATGTAGAGGCTCTCAAGGATCCCAATATTATTCCCTTAGGGGATAACTCAATTGTGAGACAAATAATAGAACCCCCAAAGATGAAAAACATATCACACATGTTCTCACAAAATAGTGGTCAACCTAAAGAAAACCCCTTGTTTAGAAAACCAACCCAAATCAAACAAGCAGCAGTGGCACAACTTCATCAAGGAGGACCATCCCAGTATGTTCCAAAAAACAACAAACCACCTCCTATACAATATACACCTCAAAAAAATTCAATGTTGACCCATCCCAAAATATGAAGTACCACCAACAAGGTGGACCACAGGGTCCCCTTTCAAATCAATAGTGCCACCAACAAGGTGGACCACAAGGTCCCATTTCGAATCAATAGTACTACCAATAAGGTAGACCATAGGTTCCCCTTGTGAATGAGCAGTACTACCAATAAGGTGGACTATAGGGTCCCATTCCATATCAATCCCAACAACAAGGTGTGCCATAGAACACCCTTCTTCAATTGTCCCATCAACAAGGTGTCTCGCAAATGCATCAATAGGGTAACCTTCAATTTAGTCCTTCCAAGTAGCAAGGTGTGCCATAGATAACCCTTCTTCGATCATCCCATCAAAAGGGTAACCCACTAATGCATCATCAGGGAAACCTTCATTTTAGTCCATCCCAACAATAAGGTGTGCCACAAAACACCCTTCTTCAGTCATCCCATAAACAAGGTAACCTTCCAATGCATCAATAGGGTAACCTTCAATTTCATCCTTCTCAGCAGCAAGGTGTGCCACAAAGCATCCTTCTTCAATTGGCCCATAAACAAGGTAACCCATTAATGCACCATCAGGGAAACCTTTAACATAATTCATATCAATAACTAGGTGTGCCATAGGTCACTCCTCCCAATTCATCCTACCAACAAGGTATCCCACTAATGCATCAATAGGGTAACCTTCTATATACTGCATCCTAACAACAAGGAGCTAACCCATATTATACATAGCAAGGACCTAACCCATCCTATGTTCAAAACAACTAAAAAAGTATCAATACCCCTGTTATATCCCACTTATGACCAAAGAATGGTGAGACAACAAGGCTATTACATGCAAGCCTTACAAAAAAATGTACCAAAAATAGAAATGGATCTAAAACTAGAGGCCATCACACAATAGATAGCAGGAAGCCAGGAAAGAAAATAGAATAAAACCTACAGCGTTCAAGAAATATGTCCATTCCCATTCGATTGTTTCATCACGACTTACCTTTTCCAAAGAATTTTGAAATACCCAATTTTGACAACAAATACATAGGAAGAGGAGATCCAGTAGAGCATGTATGAGACTTATCAATGTCATGTATGGAAGCAAAAAACAACGACACCTATCTCATGAGGCTCTTTCCATGCAACCTTACAGATCATGCTATGGAGTGGTTCACCCATCTACAACTAGGAATTAGAACATTCGACGAACTATCTAGCAAGTTCATAAGCCATTTCTCATTTAACATAGAGAAATAAGTCACCATCACAAGTTTATCCATAATCAAATAGAGTCAAGGAGATTCTTTTACCTCCTACCTATAGAGATGGAGAGACAAAGCGAGTCGATACAAATATCCCATTCCAGACAAGGAATTGGTGGATATTTTCTTCACAAATTTCCTACTCAAAATAAAATAGAAACTCACTATGTTATGCCCTGAAGAATTTGAAGAAATAATCGAAAAGGTATTACATATTGAAAGATCCCTCATTGCAAGGGGATTCCTTAAACTGAACAACTCAACAAAAATTCCCTCTAGTTCAAACGATAAACTAAAAATTTGGGCAAAGAACAAGAACATCACAAATGATGGAGTGGTAGACACTAGAGCACTATGGAATACACAAAAAAACACCTCAAAACAAACCACAGGTGGCACAAATGAGCTATGTTCCAAATAAGGCACAAAAAAACCAGCTTGCCTATCCCAAGAACAGTCAAGTTGTAAACCAACAAACAAACCAGGGAGGGAAATAGAGGAAGAACAATCAATCGAGGAGGCCATTCATAGTACTAGGTGAGTCACTTGAAATAGTAATGTGCAAGCTAGTGCAGAAAAAATAATCAAAACTAACAATCACCCAAACTATGAGGAACCTAGCTTCAAGACACCATGATATAACAAGAAAGACGTGTGAATTCTATAAGATCAAAGGACACACAACCAAAAATTTCATGCAACTAAAACACATCATCCAAGACTTGATAGATAAAGGGGAAGTAGACATTGAGCATCATCCTAGGAACAAGGACCCTCAAACATACTCAAACCCGATCCCAAACCACACCAAAAGGAATGATAAAGGAAAATAACAAGAGTACCACAATGCTAATTACATGTATGGTGACATAGTTTTAGGAATCCTCTCACAAGTGGATGACAATAGGGAAAATTTAGCGATAATACGAGGTGGAGACAACAACTACAATGTAACCACTCATTGAGGGAGAGTTACAATTCAAGGAGCCCCACCCGATCTAGCAACTAAAACAATGAATGACTACAACATTGTAGACCAACTAAAGAGGACTACTACCTTAATCTCAATCCTAGAGTTGTTAAAATTTTCACCTACACATAGGGAAATACTTGAGAAGGCATTTGAAGCATCAGTCCCCAACGACCTCAATCCAAATTAGTTTCAAGCCATGGTTGGAAAAATCATGGCCAAAAATCATTTAGTCTTTTCTAAAAAAGACATTCCGCTAAATTCATTCCACAACGAAGCCCTATACATAGAGGTTGGTTTCCATAAAAGCATGATAAAGAGGGTGTTGATAGACAATGGTGCAGGTCTAAACATTTGTACCTTGAAATTCATCAAGCAGCTAGGGTATTTTGGCGATGTGATAAATAAATCAAGGAGTATCAACATTAGGGTCTATGATGACCTTGAAAGGAATTCTGAAGGAATGGTTAGACTATCAATATAGATAGGACCAACCACCATGGAAACCACTTTTCAAGTTCTTGACCTTGAATTTCCATAAAACTTACTCCTGGAATGCCCTTGGATTCATGCATTACAAGCAATCCCTTCCACCTTCCACCAATGCCTAAAGTTTCCTCATGAAGTAAAATAAGTGACTTTTTATGTCAATCCTGAGCCGTTCCATTTTTGTGCAAAGTTGGAAGAAAAGTATAATAAGCTTCAATGCATACCTATCAACAACATAACCTTCCACTCATTCTCATATGTTGACCTTTCCAGGCTTCCATCAACCTCAATCAAGACCACATCAAATGAGCAACCAAAAATAGAAACCAAGGTACAAGTACTTGATAGGTGTAATAGGAATTACCACTTTAACCAAGCATGTTGTATTGGTATGCTCCAACCAACACCTAAAATCTATGGAGGTCCAAAAGAAATCAAGCATGTTCAACCAATGCAAATGATATCCAAACCCATGATTTTCACCAAGTGGGGAGACATGAAAGATGAAGAGGTATTCAAAGAGGACTTCTCATCCATGATTTACAAAGAGGACCAAGAAGAGCTAGAACAACAACAAACCCTTCTATTAGACCCTAGCAATAAAGGCTACGAGCTAGTTAAACATATGAGATATAGTGGAACGGGTGGCCTTGGGCTACACAAACAAGGCCGATCAGATCCTATTATACTAGAACAAAGGAAGAAAACTATGGGGCTACATTATAAGCCAAAAGATGTGGTTATTCCAAAAGTTAGACAAACCTCTTGGAAGAAATGACAAACTTCCACTAGCGTTACGACACTAGATATCTATTATATCATGGACAATGATTTACCCATTGAAGACTTATTCGATAACTTTAGCATTGATAGGTTCCCTCTCCAATCTATCGAAACCATTTCCAACGTCTAGTATGATTCCAAAATGGACTCTAATGAATACGAATGGGATTCTCCTTCCTTTATCACCGAATATGATTTCCCCCACTTCTAGTAATGATGACTAAGACACCTAGTGGGAAAAAGATACCAGAGCCATGCTAACCCTTTCACCCACCTTCATAAGCTTTACAGACCAAGATGATAGCCTCCTACTCTGTTACCCATAACTAATAGATTGGGACTAGCAACAACAAACACCTATTCTAGATCAATTCCAAAATTATTAGGTAATCATGGAGTTCATGGGACTTTGGATAGATATACCAACAAGAGATCACAAAGTGGGATTTTTGATGGAGCTCGAACATGATGCATAATTTGGTGGAGATATTTAACTTTCTAGTCGCAAAAAGGAAAGATAAAACATAAAAAATAAACACAAGGTCCTCTAGAGAAAACCATATTATGGCTCTATCAAATCCAAAAAAGAAGAAGATAAAGGACACATCAGAAGGTGAAAACCTCCAAGAGGAACCGAGGATGGAGGGTTCAATATCCCCATATCTGAGTACCAATAAAGATCAACACTCCTAGTAGAAGAAGCAGAGGCCATAAATTTTAGCACAATAGACAATCCAAAAGTCACCATGCGGCATCACTTGATCCTAAAGAGAAAAAAATATTCACAACATTCATCAAAGATAGAAAGGAAAATTTTTCTTTGACCTATTTTGATATGCTTGGACTAGATCTGGTATTAGAGGTACATCATCTAGCTATAGTCCCTGGACCATATCCTATCAAGCAAAAACTCAAAAAAATGCATCCCCAAATAGCATGACTAGTAAAGGTAGAGCTAAAGAAACTACTAGATGTGGGTTTTATCATACCCATTGATTATCCACAACGGATATCAAATCTAGCACCTATGTCAACCTATTGGAGGCATAAGAATTTGCACAAATTCTAGAGACCTGAACAAGGCCTATCCAAATGACAACTTTCCATTACCAAGTATCGACATGATCATGGATCTTATAGCAGGGCATGAGATTCTATCCTTAATGGATGGTTTCTCTAGATATAACTAGATAAATATCTCTCCAAATGATCAACACAAAATAGCCTTTACTTGTGCTTGGGGAACCTTTTGCTGGAATGTAATTCCCTTTTGCCTAAAGAACATAGGAGAAACATATCAAAGATCCATGACAACCATATTCTATGATATGCTACACACCATAATCGAAGATTATATGGATGATATTATGGAAAATTTTGTCAAAAGGGAGGATCACTTGTCAAATATTTCAATGGTGTTTGATCAGCTTGAACAATACAATCTGAGACTCAACCCTAAGAAGTTCATGTTCATAGTAACATCTAGAAATTTTTTGGGGTACATAGTGTGAAGAAGACGAATTGAATTGGATCCTACAAAATTGAAATCCATACTAGAGATTCCTCCACCAAAAGCACTAAAATAGCTAAGAAGTCTATAGGGAAAGTTGTAGTCGATCAGGTGATTTATCGCACAATTGGCAGATAAATTTCACCCCTTCACTCATCTTCTACACAAGGATATCACCTTCAAGTAAGATGGGAGATGCAACCAAGCATTCCAACAATTCAAGGAGTACCTACTACTCCTTATGTACTCATGTTTCCTATTCTAGAAAAGTGAATGATACTCTACATGTCTACCACACAAGAAGCCTTGGGATCTCTCCTAGCCCAACTAGATGATAACAACAAAGGGTAGTCTACTACATTAGCATAAAACTATTGGGTTATGAACTAAACTACTCCCCCATTGAAAGAGTGTTTATCTCAATAGTGTTTGCAACACAAAAGATGAGACAATATATCTTATACAGAAAGGTGAAGTTGATTTCAAAAGTAGACCCACTCAAGTACTTGCTAGCAAAGGTAGCCCTAACAGGCCAAATAACTGAATGGGTGACGATCCTGAGTGAATATGATATAAATTATTTGGTTAGAATATCTATAAGGGATAAATCATAGTAGACCAACTGGCCAAAGCACCCATAGATGATCACAAGCCTCTCACAGTGGATTTTCTTGATGAGAGTATCTTGATGACAAAATAGATAGGCCAATGGACTCTATACTTTGTTAGGTCCCATACTCAATATGGCTCTGAAGAAGGTGTTCCATTTCTCACACCATAGGGAGATAGTATACCCAAGGCCTATAGGACTGATTTCCCATGCACAAACAACATCTTAGAGTATGGAGCTTTGATCATAGGGCCAAAACTGGCTATTGAATGAAGAATAAAAGAGATACATGTCTTCAAATATTCTTAGCTAGTGATCACACATGTAAATGATGAGTACTCAAAAAAAGACGACAAATTACTACCATATAAAAGAATGGTGGATAGCTTCAAAGAATAATTTGTCAGAATAACCTTTGAGAAAGTTCCTCAAATCAATAACAAAGTTGTCAATGCAATAGAAACAATAGGCTCACTACTTGATATTCCATAGAATGTTCCTAAGTATGAGTTCCTCGTTGAACAATTTCTCATACCTACACTCGACATCTTGAAATCAAAATTGGTATGTGTTGTTGTTGGTCATAACTCCCCATGGTACCAAGATACTTTCGACTATATCCAACATGGTATCATACCACTTGACCTAACGACCTACATGGTACCTAAGGTATTTGTAGATCCAACTCTTTTGGACCTAACCTAATCTAGAAATTTCTCATAATAGGGTAGTATTGGTGCTCCATGGAACAAGAATGCATATAGTATTCTAGAAAAAGTCACCAGTTCCAGTAGCATAGTGATCTAGTTCATGCACCAGCATAGGAACTAAGACCCATCACAATACCATGGACTTTCTCACAATGGGGATTAGACCTAGTAGGAAAGATATCACCTGCTTCGTCCAACAGGCACAAATTCATTATCACAACAAAAAAATTACTTCACTAAATGGATAGAGGAAATTCCATTGATCTATATCATGGAAAAACAAATATCAAAATTCATTTTGAATTATCTAATCTGTAGGTATGGAATTACCCAAATGATAATAACAAACAATGGAATGTCATTCAAAAATCAAGATGTCCAAGAACTTTGTTCCCAATTTTCTATCTAACATAGATTTCCCACACACTATTACCCCCAAGGAAATGGTTGTTGGAAAAATAAGGATAGACAACTGAGAGAGGGGGGGTGAATCAATTGTTACCAAAATCAAACTTATACAACATTAATCAAGCTTATGTCATAGATCTGATAATTAACAGTGCAAGCATTAAATCAACAACACATCAGAGACACATGAACACCAATATTTTATATGTGGAAACCTTGTAAGGGGAAAAACCACGGTGGATGTTAGTCCACAAGATTATACCATGTTAGAAGTATAATGAAGAATAAAAAGGAATGCACTTGCATTTAGGTGCACTGCCTAGAGCCCACTGATCAAAGGGAAGGCTCACTGCCTTACATATAGCAATCAGATTAAATCTATCTGATGAAGTTGAACTAAGAAATTAGCTTCTACAAAAGCCTAATTATAGTTCTAGTTAGGCACACAAAAACTTCTTCAAACTCTTCCACACTCTGCTCTAAATGATATGACCTTTATTTGCACTTGTACATCACTTGTACACTTGAGAACTTCACTCTAAATGAGGAAAAAAATCCCATATATATATTCGCTACATAGATTTACAACCACTATTCAGTCAGCCACAAATAAAGAATAAATTACAACTTTCGGCCTTGATACATGAATAAATTACAATGCACACCAACACAAGTTAGTCACAACATAGTGAGGAACCAAAAAAACACCTCCAAACATGCCAAACAATAAAATATTAATCCTCATGGATCTGCAACACGCTAACATCATCATGTCGGCCAAGAACATGAAAACTCGGGCACACATTAGAAGAATCTCTGATCACAAACACTTTAATCAATGCGGATGTATATAAAGGATAGAGCATGATCTAGACTCATCCACAAACATCACAGGTACATGCCCAACACATGAAATTACCATAATTTTATCCGCTTCAACCAAGAACACCATCTATAGAAACTGAGTAACTATAGGCACACAGATCTTCATAACTTCCAAAATTCTTTATGAGAACCTCTAAAACTTTCAAACAACATACTAGAAAGCTTCAACAACAAACCCTTTAAAGTGCACCTTCAAATCTTCAACACATATAGCTTTCCAACATTTTGACCTTCTCAGCTCCAATAGCTGTCTATACTATATTTTTTACAATTTTCTCAATATCCTCGACACATATAGCCTTAAGCAGATTCGATGCTAATAGTGTTGTCATCAATGAAAACCACATATCAGCAACACAACTACAACATCCAACAATGGTCAGGCTAAGGCATCTAACAAAACCATATTGAAAATAGTCAAAAAAATTGATAATGAAGTTGACTGCGATTGGTATCTACAACTAAACCTAGCCCTATGGGATTATCAATCCAACATCTGAATACCTACTAGTTCTACACCATTTACCTTGGTCTATGGATCAGAGGAATTATTTCCTATCGAGGTCAAAATCCCCTCATTATAAGTCTCATTAAAAGGCATGGTCGATAATGAAGAATATAGGGTATCCAAGCTAAATGAATTAGAGCTCCTAGCTGAAAGGTGTTTGAGTGCATTAAACCATCTATAGGTTTATCATAATCAGCTCAAACAAAGCTCTGACAAGAAAATCAAATATATAAAATTTCAAATTGGTGACTTGGTCCTCAAGGAGAATCAGAAGGTACAATTGAATCAGGATGACAAAGGAAAATTTGAACCCAATTGGTTAGGCCCATTTGTCATCACAACAAGCAACGACTTTGGGGCCTATTAGTTGGCTACTGCTAAAGGAGAACCTTTAGTTGAATCGGTGAACAACAACCACCTCAAGAAGTTCTACACATGAACCGTGTCAAAATACCCTAGGCAAAAGGGTAAAACTCAAAAAAAATGGCAAAAGGATAAAAACAAAAAAAAATAGAAAAGCTAGAAAAATAGTAAAGAGAAACAAAATGTTCCTCGAGTGAAAACCACTTTTTGGTGCTCATAGAATAGGTACCATAGTGAAAACCTGGCAAACATGTTCTATGTTTAAAATAAAACTCGCATCATTATCTATCAATACTATCCACAACATCCACCCATTCATCCCATAATAAACCATGTGTCCAACCATGGCTTGTTTCTGATTTAGGAAAGTCATTTTTATCTCAAACTGGGGGAAACTTCCTAAAGCTAGTCATGAATTAGATCTTTGTGCATCATATCATGGTAAAAAAAGCAAAGAAAAATTAAAAAACAACATTTGAAAAAAGAAAACATCTAGAAAACAACAAAAATAACAAACATTTGAAAAACATAAAAAACAAAACAACATTGGATTATTCCTTCACTCAAAAAATCTAAGATAACAACATTTGATTGAACCCCATAGCTAGTTCAAGTAGATTTCCCACAACATATCCTCTAGACACCGAAGTGGAATATCAATACAATTATTGTTTATCCCAAAAATAGTTTATGCTTTGAGTCAAACGGTCAAACTAAGTTGTCTCTATGTGTACAACATAGGAAAGGCTTAACAGCCCCAAAGACCCTACGTCAGTCGCCTTAGGTTTCCATCATGCTTTATTCCAACTTAGTTAAAAAATAAAAATAAAAAAATACAAAATCCAAAAACATTCACAAAATAGAAAAGGTCAAAAAAATTCAAAAACAAGTGAACTACAAGCCTCTACATGTACAAAGTAGGTAAGGCTTATCTTTGATGAGCCCTCGAGGCCCTAGGTTAGTCCCCTGAAAATAACAAAAACATCATAAAAACTGAAAAAACCAAAAATACCCACAACATCATCATAATTCATATAAAACTTTTCACCCATAATAAACAAATTGTCACCTTCACCCTTTAACAAAAAAAACAAACAACCAAAAGTAAACATCAAAAGATAGAACTTTCAAGCAAACAACAAATCCAAAGTATCAATTACCTATATTTTTGACAAGTCCCAATAACATCCTAAGATATTCCTTAATGGATCCATTCCTACGATAGACATGATCAACACCAGATAATAGCCCCACCCCAAACAGATATGGCAAGTGATACTACAACTTTTTTTTTATCTTTTTTATAGTCTAATCATTTCGATCTATTTTATTGACTCATTCCTAGGATCTCACAAGGATTTTCATAAAAATATAGAGAAGGAATGGGGGAAATTCATCATCATTTTGATTTGCTATTTGTAAGATATTTTTGTAATACTACCAATCATACTTGATTTATTGAGTGTATAAGAGTTGTATTGAAACAATTCATGATGCACTTGCATGCTAGGTGTTCTATACCTCTCTATGTGACTAGTCCAAAAAGTTTTTAATGCAACCCAACTATATACTTTAAACAAAGTTTTCATATGTCTGGTATGAGCAATAATATTCTTTGTTTGTAGAGTCAAATTCCATGCAACAGATACAAAGTAACCTTTGTCATTAATATCCTGGTGCATCGTATCTATTTGCTACATCAAATAGGATTGTTCAAAACCATGAAGCCTCCAAGCAAAGAAAAAGAAACATCATCAACTACTAACAACATCAAATATTTCTTCTTACTATCTACATAGCAATATAATTAGTACCATATCCATCCTTCATCCAAAATATTGTCAATACATATCATGATTTTAATAAAGCAACAAAAACATCATGTATCAGGTATGAGGCATACATCCATCATATATCAACATCATATCATCCATCATAAACATCATTTATCAAATGATATATCGATCATCGATAATAAAACATCATATGAAACAAAGTATGATTCATCCATCCATATCATATGCATACATCAACAACATACATAAACATACATAGTCATCCATGATCATCAACGATCATCACATAACACATAATAAAGTTGAATCGGATAAGGTATAGCTCATATATATCATCATCAAAAAAGGGAGAATATCATAGTACATCATCATCAGTGAAACAAGTGTTATAGGATAATATAAAATAATACATATATACGAGGCCTCGATTGGGCCGATGAATATATATATATACAAAATTTATGTCTGCAATATGTCTTTGAGAAATTAGCAACATGAGGATCAAGTACATAAAAGTAAAACTACCTGACAGGAGGGAAAGAACCCTATAGACCAAGCCATAGACCACCAAATGGATCTAGCTATCTAATGGAATGATCACCTGCCTCGCCACCACCACCACCATCACTCGTAGCACTAGGCTCTCGATCAGCCCTAGGAAGAGTAGCATCATAAAAGGTTTGATAGTATGTGGACATCTGTAAAAACCAATCTTGCTCAGCTCACATACAATCACACTCTACCCTAAGAGTATCTCTCTCCATTGTAATCAATTATACCTAAGCCTTTGCAGCATGTTATCTCTCGCTCTCACTATCTCACTTAGCCCTCAAACTATCCCTCTTTGTGGTTATAGTAGCAACCTAATCCTCCATGGATTATCACCACACTATCTTAGTGGCTCTGGCAGTAGTCATATGAGCTAACTATATATCTCCATCCCCAGGTGGTGGAGGGGGACTTGAAACCTATCCATGACCCTATGCCTGAGGCATTTTCTCATCCTGAGCACCCTATGCCCCATCATGTCGGGCCCTATCTAGTTGCTCTACAAAAACCTCAATGTGAATTCACTCCTCGTTCTAACCTATAATACCTGCTCTACCTAATGTAGGATCACCCCCAAGATCTGTAAATCTCAAAGGCCTATGTTGTGCCCACCACTGATCAAAATTGAGAGTGGTACTCAAATCTACTAAACCAACTAGCCAACTCCAACCAACTAGGCCAAGTTCTCTAAATGTAGCAACAATATCTCTGCCTACCTGGTGACCCCATAAATAACCTCTCTAGTGGTCTAACCGAAACAAGCCTCATACATATCAGGAAACTACCCATGTCTCTCTCCAAACTGATGGCATAATCTATCTAGTAAGTAATAGTCTAGCAAAGAGTGTGAATGACCAATCAACCATTCGGTATGTCAATAGTAAACAAGATGCATTGAATCCTCTAGCCATGCCTCATAATCCATGTAAGGTCTCCAAACAAAACTTGGAATCTCATCGAAAACACAAGACCAATAAGGAAGATCTCCAGGCAAAGTATAATGCAAGAAATCTCCATAACAATATGAGTATGGATCATCAGGAGTGCGATCATGTATCTTGTCAGGTTGAGCAACTACAATGTGCTCCCATTCCCAAATATGAAAAAGAGAGACCCCTACATAAATGGATTTCCCACCCTGATATACCACCTCGTGCATATCTCTATAGAGGTGGGCGAGAAGACACAAACCCAATGCATATCTAGTACCATGCTCAAACATACCCTCAATGAAAATACCCCATCCAATAGGGAATTGATGACCTATCCTATCAAGAACAACTAATCCCAAAACCAATCCACAAAGGACAAGAGAAACAAGGTCTACACTCCCAACAAACTCAAACAACTCAATATCGGGTTGTCGCACCTCCAAGTGTCTCACACCCAACACATGCCACATGGCATGACTACCTCATCGATAATGATATGTCACGAGCTCACCCTAGATGGAAATGCAGAGAATCCTCCAAACATCCTCAAGCATAATGATCACCTCTCCTGTGGGTAAATAAAATGAGGACGTCTCTAAATGCCACCGCTCTACAAGTGGGGTCATCATCATTGTATGAGTTTGAATGGGAGGCATGTAACAAATATGACACAACTCGACTGCATCTAGAAAGTCTTGCTTCAAAAAATCAAAATTGTTGATTGGATTAAACATATCCCATAGTCATCTCTCCCTCGGATGCAGTGGTTTAAGAACCACCTGCAATAATTTTGAACCACGATGTTAGGGTTTCACTCTGAACACATAAAATGACACAAAACTACACAAAAATTATGAAAAAAACACTTAGGGTTCCAAACAAACAAAATCTAACAACATTTAGCGAATGCAAAGGAACAACAAAAAAAGTGAGGGTTTAGAGCAAGGGCGAGGGTTTATTTCAAGGTCAAGAAAATGAAATGTAAGGATCTAAAGCAAGTGCGAGGATCTAAAGGAGATGCAAGGAAACAGTCCAAACAACAAAAAAATGCAAGGATCTAGAGCGAGGGCAAGGATTTAGAGCAACTGCTACTTTCAAGGGAAAACTTTTAGGTCAAAGGCAAGGATCTTGAGCAAGGGTGGGGGTTTATGTCAAGTGAAAGCTTCTTGGACAAGAAAGTGCAAGGAAAATGATGTAGATGCTCTGAAATCATGAAAACTTTGCTATTGACCTAAGAAACTTTGTACATGAAATACGAGAAAATGACAAGATGAAAGCGAGAAGCAAGAGGGTACATACTAGGCCATCGATGCCTATGGGTTGTCCAAACTCCCAAATGAGGTCTGAACTATGTGGGGCTCCCTGAATCCTTGACATTGCTCCTCGACAACTGACAAAATGTGAAAACCAGAGACAAGAATTCAATATAGGATCACAACACAAATGAGGCAATTAGAACCCTAATTACCTATATTAAACCTCAAAAACACTAGTTTTTAACTAGGAAACCCTAATTTTTACTTAGGGAACCTTCCTATGCTCAAATAAGGACTTGCCTCAAAATCAAAATTTTCAGCCAATCTCTCGAGGGGGAAGCACAAATGTCTACCATCATTCCATAAAATGTTGGGGCATAATGGGGCATAATTTTTTTTCAAAAAACTTGATCTTAAAAATAGAATCTTTGAAACAAAGCAACCAATACTTTGTATCAAAGAGGGGAAAAATTTAGACATGTAAAATTCACCTAACACCTATCACACACCCTAAACAACATCAAACAACATCCAAAAACCCTAATTTCCCCTATTAATTGAATAATATGATATTATTTAATTAATTTGATTTTTCACCATTTTTGATGAAATAAATAAATTTTATTTATTTAATAAATTCCTAAAACCCTATTTCTGCTCTTAATTGAATAAAACAACATTATTTAATTAATTCACATTTTCATCATTTTAACCAATTAAATAAATTAAATTTATTTAATGAAGTCATAATCTCACTTTAGTTCGTCCTGATTGGTTAAATAACACCAATTATTTAATTATGTCACTAAATCACTTTATTCCCCTAAGTCGATTGAATTATTAAATCATAATAATTTAATTATGACACTTTCCCTCCAAAATTTGAATAATTAAATAAAACTATTCAAAACATCATCAAAAATAAATCAAACTAATGTAGCTTTATTTGAAAAATTCAAACTTGATTTGCACATTCAACTCCAAAAAGGAATTAATTAATTAAATCAATTAATCAATTATCCTCACCCACTTTATGATTGAGAAAATTACGATTGTTGACTGGGCTATCTAATTTGTTGAATAATCAATCTATTTCCTAACTAAGCCGTATAAATCCTCACTAATCAAACAAAATCCTAATTGATCAATCTAAATCCTGACTAGCCAATCTATTCCTCAATCACACAAATTGTGTGATCTACTTTGCATTATCTATTCATGTCTAAATCCACTCAACACCTTTCGACAGTTGATCTGGATATTCTACAATACGATCTTGATCGTCCATTTCAAATCACTTTTTCTATATAACAAACCTCTTTCCTCACAAAAAAAGGATTGAAGAGTTAACATCATTTGCACAATGAAGTACTGCTGACATTTACGACCACCATTAGAGCTTCAATATTTCTTCGATCAACCAACCATTCAAGCATCAAGCTTTTGCACATGAACTATGGAGGCTTCACAGTGATAAGCAATCCAACATTAGGCAAACACACTCCGATATGGGATGGTAACACTTTGTTGTTTTGAATTCGATTTGGTAACCATAGCATCTCCTAATATGATTTCAATAGCTTAGTTTCATTTCATAAGTGTAGGATTAAATCTAGATTAGTGTTCTTGATCTTAGCTTAGATTATGATTTCAAGTACATTTATCTTGTTTGCATCTATGATTTTCCCCCTCTCACACAAGCAAACATTTTAGAAATCTTCTTAGTGTTTCCTGTGAAAAATATTGCAGTGCAAACACATGTCATCCTCCATGCCCAAAAAGGTGACATACAAAAGGCCATATCGCCACCACATGGCATCATTATGTTCCTTTAAGCAAATAAAGAGTCACAACCTTTCTCAAAAGTGCACCTGCATGACATGTGGGAGAGCTCGATAGTGGAGACAAAATGGAGGAAAAGGGAAAAAAGACCCTGAACAATGAAGCCAATGCAAGAAAAAAAGATGAAGAAGGCAAAGGAAGTAATTCAAAACATATGTAGATAAAAATCTCTATAGTCGTAGTGACTCTTAGGGGGTCTTTTCCTGTAGAGGCATGAACCCAACAAAACTCAAAACCACAAAAAGAAAAGATAGGTGTGTTGTCTTAAAGCCTGAGAAATGTAGAGTGTAGAAACTCCCAATCCACATCTGAAGGTTGAAGTAGTTTTCTCAACTCCTTGAAGACCTGATCTCACATCCTACTCTCTCCATCCATACATCTCCCTCTCCTTCCCTCTCTACTCTTTATCTCCCTAATCCCTCTCTACCTACATCTTCGTCCATCACTCCCTACCACTCTCTCTACACCTCTATATCTCTACTTCTCTCTACCTCTACTTCCCTCTCTAATTATCTTTATCTCCCCTCTCCTCTCGCTCTATCCCTCCCTCCCTCTCTCCTTCCCTCTCTACTTATCTCTATCTCCCCTCTCCCTCCATCATTCCCTACCACTCTTTGTTTCTATCTATCTCACTTATCTCTCACATCCCTCTCTCTCCCTCCATACTTACCTATCTACTCTCCATCTCATAATCACTCTCTCTACCTACCTCTCCATCCATCACACCCTACCACTCTCTCTACACATCTCTATCTCACCTTTCTCTCCCTCCCTCCCCCATTACCTCTCTACTTATCTCTATCTATCCTCTCTCTACCTCTCCTTCCCTCTCTACTTATCTTTTTCTCCTCTCTCCCTCTCTTTACCTACCTCTACATCCATCACTCTATATTTATCTATATCTCACCTCTCTCTCCCTCCCTCCCTCTCTAATTATATATATCTCCCATCTCCCTCTCTACCTACCTCTCCATCCATCACTCCCTACCACTCTCTCTCGATTTCTCTCTATCTCACCTCTCTCTCACCTCCCACTCTCTCCATCCATACCTCTCCCTCTCCTTCCCTCTCTACCTACCTCTCCATCCATCACTCCCTACCACTCTCTACACCTCTTTATCTCACTTATCTCCCACCCTCCCTAATTCTCTCTCTCTACCTCTCCTTCCCTCTCTAATTATCTTTATCTTCCCTCACCCTCTCTCTATCTACCTCTCCCTCCATCACTCTCTTTATCTATCTATTTCTCTCTTTCTCTCTCTCTATCTCACCTATGTATCCCTCCCCACCATTTCCCCTATATACTCTCTATCTCTCCTCTCCATCCTTCTACCTCTCTCTCTCACACTCTCTCTCCCTCCTCCCTCACCCTCTTTCTCTCTCACTCTCTCCTCTTTATCTCACAATTATCTCTTTCCCTCTCTATAACTCTCTCCTCTGTATTTCACCATTCTCTCTCTACTTATCTTTATCTCACCTATCCCTCTTTACCTCTCCCTTCCCCCCCTCTCTCCCACCCTCCATCCCTCCCTCTATCTCTATATCTTTGTACTTCTCTCTAAATCTCTCTCACACACTCTCTCTCCCTCCTCCCTCACCCTCTTTCTCTCTCACTCTCTCTTTATCTCACAATTCTCTCTTTCCCTCTCTATATCTCACCATTCTCTCTCTACTTATCTTTATCTCACCTATCCCTCTTTACCTCTCCCTTCCTCCCCTCTCTCTCCCACCCTCCATCCCTCCCTCTATCTCTATATCTCTCTACTTCTCTCTATCTCACCTATCCATCTCACCTCTCTCTCACCTCCCTCTATCTCCCTTCATACCTCTCCCTCCCTCTCTCCTTCATTATCTACTCTTTATCTCTACTTTCTCTCTACCTCTCCTTCCCTCTCTACTTATCTTTATCCCCCCTTTCCCTCCCTCCATCTCTCTCTCTCCCCCCAATCCCTTCCTCCCCCCTCTTTCTCTCTAGACCCCTATGAGGGATAAGGGTGTAAGGTATAGGGATGAGGTTATAGTGTTAAGTGTATAGGGTATAGGGACTAGGGTTTAGGATATTAGGTATAAAGTTGAGGTTGTAGGGTATATGGATGACGGATGAGGGTTTAGGGTTTAAGGTGTAGGGTTGAGGTTTGAGGGATAGTGTTCAAGGTTTAGGGTATAAGGTTAATTGTATGGGTTATATGGATTAGGGTTTAAGATATTAGGTATAGGTTTGAGGGTATTGGGTTGATTGTATTAGGTTTAGGGTTGAGGGTTTGGGGTTTAGGGTACAAGGTTGAATGTAGGGTTTAAGGTTTAATTATAAAGTTGAGGGTTGAGTTTTGAGGTATAATGTTTAGGGTTGAGGGTATAAGGTTAAGTGTATAGGGTATAGGGATTAAGGTTTAGGATATTATGTATAGGGTTTAGGGTGTAGGGTTTATGGTATAGGTATAGGGTTAAGGGTTGAGAGTGTAGGGTTTATTATTTAAGTATAGGGTTAAGGGATAATATTCAAGGTTTAGGTTATAAAATTGAGGATATAAGGTATAGGGATGAGGTTTTAAGGTGTAGGGTTTAGGGTTGAGGGTTGAGGGTTGAGGGATAGTGTTCAGGGTTGAGGGTATAGGGATTAGGGTTTAGGATATTGGATATAAGGTTGAGGGTTGAGGGTTTAGGGTTGAGGGTTTAGGTTTTAGGGTTTAGGGTTCAAGGTTTAGGGTATAAGGTTGAATGTAGGGTTTAGGGTTTAATTATAGGGTTAAGGGTTGAGGTTTGAGGGATTATGTTTAGGGTTTAGGGTATAAGCTTGAGGTAAAAGGTATAGGGATGAGGGTTGAGGGTGTAGGGTTTAAGGTATAGGGTTGAACGTTGAGGGTTGAGGGATAGTGTTCAAGGTTTCAAGGGTATAAGGTTAAGTGCATAAGGTATAGGGATTAGGGTTTAGGATATTGGTTATAGGGTTGAGGGTACTAGGTTTAGGGATTAGGGTGTAGGGTATAAAGTTGAATGTAGGGTTTAGGGTTTAAGTATAGGGTTGAGGGATAATATTTAGGGTTTAGGGTATATAGTTGAGGGTATAGGTTATAAGGATTGAGGGTAAAGGGTTAATTATATAGGGTATAGGGATTAGGGTTTAGGATATTCAGTATAGGGTTAATGGTATTGGTTTTAGGGTTGGGGATTTAGGTTACAAGGTTTAATGTAGGGTTGAGGGTTTAAGTATAGGGTTGATGTTTAAGTGTATATGGTATAGGGATTATGGTTTAGGATATTCGGTATAGGATTTTGGGTGTAGGGTTTAGGGTATAAGGTATAGGGTTAAGGGTTGAGAGTGTAGGGTTTAGGGTTTAGGATTTAAGTATAGGGTTAAGGGATAATGTTAAGGGTTTAGGGTATAAGGTTGAGGGTATAGGGTATAGGGATTAGGTTTGAGGGTGTAGAGTTTAAGGTATAGGTTTGAGGGTTGAGTTATAGTGTTCAAGGTTGAGGGTATAGGGTTAAGTATATAGGGTATATGCATTAGGGTTTAGGATATTGGGTATAGGGTTTAGGATATTCAATATAGGGTTGAGGGTTGGGGGTTTAGGTTACATGGTTGAATGTAAGGTTGAGGTTTTAAGTATAGGTTTGAGGGTTGAGGGTCGAGGGTATAAGGTTAAGTGTATAGGGTATAGGCATTAGGGTTTAGGATAATGGGTATAGGGCTTAGGGTATAAGGTATAGGTTTAAGGGTTGAGAGTGTAGGTTTAGGTTTTAAGTATAGGTTTGAGGGATAATGTTAAGGGTTTAGGGTATAGGAATGAGGGTTGATGGTGTAGGGTTTAGGGTTTAAGGTATAGGTTTGAGGGTTGAGGGATAATGTTCAAGGTTGAGGTTAAAACGTTAAGTGTATTGGGTATGAGGATTAGGGTTTAGAATATTGGGTATAGGGTTGAGGGTATTGGGTTTAGGATTGAGGGTTTAGGGTTTAGAGTGCAACAAGGTTGAATATAAGGTTTAGGGTTTAATTTTAGGGTTAAGGGATAATGTTCAGGGTTTAGGTTATAAGGTTGAGGGTATAGGGTATACTGGTGAGGGTTGAGGATGTATGGTTTAGGGTTTAAGGTATAGGGTTGAGGAAGGAAGAGAGAGGGGGGAGATAGAGAAAATTAGGGAGGGAAGGAGGGGGAGAGGGAGAGAGAGGTGAGAGAGAGAGAGAGAGAGGAGGGATGGAGGAAGAGAGAAATTGGTGCTTGATAGAGAGTAGAGAGGGAAGGAGAGAGAGACGGAGAGAGAGGGAGAGGGAGAGGGAGATAGAGAGAAGTATATAAGAAGAGAATGGTGAAATAGAGAGTAGAGAGGAATAGATTTAAGTGTATAACCTATAATGATTAAGGTTTAGGATATTAGGTATAGGTTTTAGGGTATAGGGTTGAGAGTATAAGGTATAGGGTTAAGGGTTGAGAGTGTAGGGTTTAGGGTTTAAGTATAGGGTTGAGGGTATAGATTTGAGGGATAATGTTTAGGGTTTAGAGTATAAGGTTGAGGGTATAGGTTAAAGGGATGAGGGTTGAGGGTATAATATTTAGGGTTTAAGGTATATGGTTGAGGGTTGAGGGATAGTGTTCAAGGTTGAGGGTATAAGGTTAAGTGTATATGATATAGGGATTATGGTTTAGAATATTGGGTATAGTGTTGAGGATAATAGGATTAGGATTAAGGGTTTAAGGTTTAGGGTATAGGTTATAGGGTTGAATGTAGGGTTTAGGGTTTAAGTATAGGGTTGAGGGATAATTTTTAGGGTTTAGGTTATAAGGTTGAGGGTATAGGGTATGGGGATGAGGGATGAGGGTTGAGGGTGTAGGGTTTAGGGTTTCAAGTATAGGGTTGAGGGATAGTGTTTAGGGTTGAGGGTATAAGCTTGAGGTATAGGCTATAGGATATAGGGATGAGGGTTAAGGGTTTAGGGTTTAGGGTTTAAGGTATAGGGTTGAGGGTTGGGGGATAGTGTTTAGGTTTTCAAGGTTATAAGGTTAAGTGCATAGGGTATAGGGATTATGGTTTAGTATATTGGTTATAAGGGTTAAGGGTATTGGATTTAGGGTTTAGGGTGTAGGGTATATGGTTGAATGTAGAGTTTAGGGTTTAAGTATAGGTTTGAGAGATAATTTTTAAGGTTTGGGGTATAAGTTTGAGGGTATAGGTTATAGGAATGAGGGTTGAGGGTTAAGGGTTTAGAGTTAAAGGTATAGGGTTCAAGGATAGTGTTCAGGGTTGAGGGTATAGGGTTAAGTATATAGGGTATAGGGATTAGGCTTTAGGATATTTAGTATAGGGTTTGGGAGATTGATATAATGGGAGAGATAATGGTGAGATGATGTCATATCTAGATTTCATTGTTTGCATTTAAAATAATGAAAAAATTAGAATATTTGAAAAGAGGAATTTTTCATTTATTTTATTTATGGAATTGATAAAATGCAATGACAAAATTGAAAATGAATATTATACAGTTTTTTGACTTAAGAAATTTTTTATGAGATTATCAGTTAAAGGTTATTGATAACTTGGCAAGTGTAGGAATGTGTGTGCAAGAGCAGGATGAAGGATGAGAACTTGATTGAGGTAGGTATACTTAGCCAGATGACCATGGTAAGCAAGAATGGAATCTAGAATCTCACACACCATAGTAGATCATGACATCTACATATGCTTGAACATTTGGCAAAATACATTATACTCAATGTGAGAATTATAATTAGTGGAAATAACAAATTAGTGCATTCGCGTCTTACCTTGTTGTTTCAAAATTCATATTCAATAAAATTGAATGACAAATTCAACCCATCAAATATAATTATTCTATGAAAAAAAATTGCATTGTATTGTTCTTTTGGATGAGTTTGAAATGTAATTTGAACAAGGAAATGAAATGGATAAAATAAACATGTAAGTTTGAAGAAAAATACATTCTTGAATATATGTATATGTATGTATATAATTTCATGAGATAAATTGAATATGTATATGCCTGCGTAAATATATATCTATATATACATATACACATATATAAATATATGAATGTTTCTTCTCGGATTGAATTCTAATTTTCATGGGAATAATGGAATCATGGGATTTAAAATTTGTAACTCCCATCATTAATGGGATAGAGGTTCACCCACTCTCATGCAAAAAAAAGCTCCAGTCAACACCTAGAAATGGAGGGAGTGGGTGGCCAAATAATGAAATAGAGGCAATGAATTAAGACCACTATCTCTCCAAAATTAGCAGGGGATCCTTCATGGTCAGGGAATCAAAGAAAATCTAGTGTTAAGTAGGGAAAAATCAAAGAAAAAGCAAGAAAAGTAGGAGGATGACAAGTTGGGGAAGTTGTTACTTTTCCAAGGAAGGAGAAAAATCATTGAAGCAAGCACTGATTGAGGTAATTTGGACTTGTCTCTAATTGTTTCCTCTCATTTTGAATGTTCTTTCTTTCTTGCAAATGTTAAAAACATCTTTGTATTTTCTTTTGTATGCCTTATCGTGCATAGCGATATTGGGTTATTATGTCGCCATGTCGATCGACCAAGTTGATCTATGTGAAGCCCTTGTGGGCCAAGCTTCCTTAAAGGCTCTGTATTTTTTTGATAGATCCTATGTAAAGTCGGGTTTCATACCCATGACGGGATTACCACCCGTATGATAGTCTAATTTTTGGGTTGTGGTTAATCGATCGACTGTAGTTTCTCTTTGTTTCATTATTGTTGGCTTGTATGGTTACCATTTCCCTCTAGGTAAATAGCCAAACAAAACATAATTTTTATATCTAATTTAAATGTGATACTTACTGCATGTTGAATTCACCTATCGTTGCAATAGGGTGGTGATGCATGCCCTACTAAACACATGGGTTAGGTGGTATATATGTCACCTTTAAATTTTATAAACCTCACCATACACTGTTAAGTGGTAGGTGGATTTGAATGATACCATGTTCAATGTATTTTAAACCTTGCGATTCCCGTGATAGGCCTTTCTAGCCCATGGATGTTGAAAATATTTCATTGATGATCATGGGTATGTATATATATGTATGTATATATATACACATGAATGTATAGATATATTTTTGGAATATTTTTTAAATTTTCCTGTGTTATAACTGAGTTGAAGCATCAACTATGCTCTATTGTTTTTAATATGTATTATGGGTGAACCACATTTATATGAGAAAACTCGTGGCTCAATAGATATCAACCACTATTAAAACCCCAAGGGTATCGATATCATGTTATCAATGAAGGATAACATGTGTATCGGTATTCTCTTGAGGGATGACTTATCAATGGAAAAAGTGTAAATTTCAATTGCAATGTTCGTTAAATCGAATGAATTCCTTGATCGAATTAAAATAAGCATGGATCCTTAAGTTGTAACGGAATTAAGGTATATTTTTTTTGTTATTATTGTTTTTTGTAATGGAGGATGTAATTCAACTAAGTTTCATTGAACTATTCTTAGTCCTTATGAAAGACAAGTGACTATGAAAGAAATTTTTTCATTTGAATCTAAACTAAGATTAAATGATAGATTTATTTAGTAGAGCATCTTAATGAAGTACTGAATATGAAAATAAACATGTATGAAAGAGAAATTTTATTTAACTCTTTAGAATGTATATGCATATTTTAATTTTGTTCATTTCCAGCCATATATGCGAACATGCATAACTATCACTTTATGCATGTGCACATACATGCAATATACCTTATGATTCATCTTGACTATTTTACTCATTAAGCATATTAAATCTCTTTTGCAAATGGAACAAACTGTAAACATGGAATAGTGCTGGATTGTAATTATATATGATGAATAGATGAATGGTTATACCAAACTTAAATAAATAATGTTTGATTGTGTTGTTTGGAATGATACAAGAATTCAATGGTAGACTATAGAAAACTAGATTTTTACTAATATATGGTCTAAAAGGGAGAGATACCCCTTTTATATGATAATATTTTCTTCTAGGAATGGGTGTTAGAGAGTGTAGATTTCTTTTTCAAATCTAACTAGAGTTGTATTTCATGCAGCATGAGCTTGGCCAAGCTTTGTATTCATTATATATACATATACGAAACATATTGTTATTATTTTCTCTCTCTATTGATTTATTTACCTAACATTGAACTTGCATATTCTAACAGTAGATAGAAATGCATGAGGTTAGGCACACACAGATTCCACCTTTCAAACTATATCTCTTGCTAAGTGTTTTGTGTAGGGTCGAGTATTCTTCGACTAATTGAATAGTTTCAGGGAAGATTGCTTCGTGGTTGGCTGGTAAAGCACCTCAATCACATTCTTGGCCAATAGTGGAGGCGAGCTACCATATAGGAATCATATCAGAATTCTATTATGTATTTGTATATTGATGTAATAGAATAATTTGATGTAATTGAGAATTGGCTATGTGGTGTTGAATGCCAAGTCAAACTTGTATGTGACTATTAAAATTTGGAATGAATAACCTATACTTAAAACTTATTTGTGATTTATGAACATAAAATTGCTAAATGGAATTAGCTATGGAATTTGTGTATCACAAATTTGATATTCATAATGTCAATATTAATTTTTGAATTAAATCTAGTTGGGAATGTTACATTTGGTTTCAGATCCCAAGGTTCAACTCTAGGCCTATGAGCCCACGATGGTTGAACTAGGGAATAGTGGACCCTAAACTAGATTTGAGTTACCTAGGAAATGACCAATCTTAATTGATTGCAGGAAATGGGAAGGTCCAAGTCAGGAAGAAAGAAGGGAAAAATAAATAGGGCTATGAGGAAGTCAATCACTATAGAAGAAAATCCAAAACTGAAGAACCAACGAGAGATTCCTAATGAAGAAACTCTAGCACACACCCACATATGTCTTAAGCTAGAGCAAGGTAGAAGATAGAGGAGACCAAATGAAATCCTAAGACTAAGAAACCCTCCACATTTAGAGATTGGTTAATAGGATGTGGACCAAATACACCACTATTGACTAGGGAGGAGAAGGAGTTCCTACATGAACATCCTACCTCACCCAAGAGGGAAGATGTAGATTCAGATGAGGATCCTAAGGAATGTCATATTTTCAATAATGAGAGAACTACTTAGAGCGGAATTGTTTTTGTAAATAAGGATCAATGTAAATCCAAACTTAATATAAATAAAGAAAGTATTTTTTGATCAAATTCATGAAGCTTGAAGTCTTGTCTTATTGAGATAAATGTGTATATTTTATTTTCCTTCTTAGCTTGCATGTTGTGTGTATTGTATTTCATAGATGCAATAGAATAATAATAAAACCTCATTCTTGAATGCTAAACACGATTGTGACACAGATAAAGTGTGAGTCACTATGGTGACCACCAAACAAGATGCAGGTAGTAGTTGACAAGACAATGGGCCAAGCAAGAGGCTATACCAAATCTTGGAACTCTTGAACTGGTTAGAATCTCGAATGGACCATTTGGAATAAGAGGTCCAAAGGGTGTAGGAAGATTAGAATCTTGGGAATGAGGTACCCGACCAAGGAGAAGGGAATCATAATTGAGGAAGGATTGAGGAAGAAATAGGAAAAAATATTTAGAAGGTAGCACCACAAGTTTAACGGCAAGGCCACCAGAGATGGGGGTAAACACGAGATCATAGAGATGGAAAAATATTTTGGGCTTTGCAACTTGTCAAATCAAACCAAGGCTTCTTGAGAAGCATATCAATTGTCTAGAGAGGAAAATACTTGGTGGGACAATGAGAAGGCCGCAGGGAGACTTCCACAAGAAGTGATTACTTGGGATTTTTTCCTCGAGTCTTTTAGGAAGAGGTGGCTACCACAACTTTTCTTTGATAAGAAAATGAGTGAATTTCAAAATTTGACCCAAGGAGGCCTGATAATAGTTTAGTATTGGGAGAATTTTACCAACTTGCTTAAGTATGTTCCATAGTATCAATTCGATGAGCGTTTCTGGATTTGAAATTTTATATTGGGATTAAGACCCCACATTGGAGATAAAGTGCATCTTGACAATCCTCATTGTTGATGGCGTTTTCTGCACAACAACTCAGACAAAATATTATATCATATCTCTCTTGAAAGGTGAATCTCTATGGAAAAGAGATAACCCCAAGGTCTCTAATGTCAGGTCTTGAAAATGCAAATGAAACAACTTAGAGATAATGTGAAAATACTGGTAATCACAAAGGGACCTTACTACAAGCAAACATTGGACTTTGAATTTATCAGATCTAACAATGAGTTGATACTTCAAACCCTAAATTGAACCCGAATAAAAAATAAATAACAACAGATAAAGGTTTTAGAGATAATTCTAAGACTACTTCTAACCCTAAGATCGACAATTCAAAAGATAAGATGCTCAAAATGGACCAATCTCTCATAAACTACTTTCTGTTTGACCCAGATAAATCTGCAATCTCATAGAAATAGTGCAATCTTCTAAGGTATTTAAAGATTTTCAAATCATAAACATTCATTCAAACAATCCTATTGCAACTGAAATGAACAAATACTCATAATTGAACTAAGCACAATTTTAAGTCTAGGCTAACTTTGCAAAGAAGCTAACAATCAGCTAACTACAAAAAGTATGGAGTAGAGATCGCTACAAACATTCTAAGCATGAAAACCTAAGCATTTCCAAACTATCTAATAATAAACTTAAGCAATTTTAAAGATAGAACAACAAGAACCATGCCAAATAAAACTCAACACAAGAGAGATACCAAATCACAATATCCTTCCTTATATTAAGTCATACAAAATGGCAACAATTCCAATCTTATGTTACAATACTTTCTTGAAGATAACCCTAATTCTCTCAAATATGAAATTCGTATTCTATGTGCCACTCTATTCCTCTATATTCTATTCTATATATCCCTTACAAATGAGGCATCATGCCCAATTTATAGAGAACCCCCAAGATAGGTCGGCCCAAAAAAGAGTTTTACAATAATAAAAAATGACATACAATAGGTCGGCCTCAAAAGATACTTGAATGCAACATGAAATGTGCAATTTGCACCAATTTCATCCAAGTCAGCCCAGGGTCTCAAAACCTCAATCCAATGCATGTGGATAATGGTAAGAACAAACTTTGATGTAGCCCTATATAACTACTTCCCATCCTTGCCTTCAGCACGCTCCACTTCACCATGCACTGCCAACAATACTCTATCCAATTCAGAAATAGGTGGCACAGGAAAAACCCTAACTCTTCTTTCAAGAGACTTGATGTCATCTCTTTCTTTCCTTACTGTGCCTCCCAATCAGCCCTATTTGTTAAATACCTGTCAATAACTGCAATGTAGGTTGCAGCATCATCTAGCTGATGTTCGGTGGCTGGACCTTCACTGATTGGAGAATAGACATCTCTCCACCATTTCCTGAGTTGCTCCAAATTGAGATGCTTTGGAGCGAACTTCTTCCTCCCTGTCATGATTTCAAAGAATGAGATGCACTTATCATGAATGCCAATCAAGGTGTCCTCAATCTGCTTCCCTCATTTATGAATATTCTTCAAGGCCCTTTGCCTCATCTTCAAGATCGTGAACCATTCCCAAGGCTCAAAAACCCTTGGGAAAGGAAGAATCCCACTCTTCACCAGTTTATCCTCAGTGGATTCCATAATTGTTCTTGTCTTCTACAATAGGAGATCAATATCCTCCTTGTCCTGTGCTAACACAGTCTTCAACCAATGCACTAACCTCATGGCATCCCCTACAGTTGACAAGATATGCTTGATGGCAACATCCCCTTTGGTTTGGACTCCCTGCAACCAACCAACTATGGCATGTGTAGTTACTTTCATTCTTTCAAGCTCGGAGATTGTTTCTTGAGGCAAGAAACCTACCATAGAGGAGGAAGACCCAATGGACTGCAAGGGTTTCATCAACTCCTACAAGTACCTCTTCAATTTCTCATTTTCCTTTTCCAACTCATGCCTGGTTTGTACCGCCTTCTTCAATATACCTACAATTACAGCACTGGAGCCTTCATACTCCTCAATATCTTGCTCCATAGAAGCATGCCCTAAATCAATGGTCTGCACATGATAGTCCTTTGCAGTCACCCCATCTCTATCTTTTTCTGGAGCAGGGGTAGCAATATGAGCCACTTTGTTGCTTGATCCATCCCTTTCTATCGTGGATAGAACCCTAGCCTTCTTCTTGGTCTTCCCCTTCCCAATTTTAGCCATTAGGTCATCCCAATTGGGAGGAGTGTCCTCCACTATTACCAATTTACTCTTTAATTATCTATCCAGCCAGCCTAGAATAGTGGATTCGGTTTGCACTTTATCCTATTTATCCTGCTCCTGTTAGACACTAGGTGCATCTTTCCCAATACTTGGAACACTATGGATCTCCTTAGTTGGATCCTCTTTCTCTAGAGACTGCTCCTCTACAATAACCTATGTCAGTGAAGGAATCCTAGCTAGTATCTCCTACTGTTGAGGGGATTTTCCAAATTTTTCTTCTGCAAGTGAATCCGCATAGGCTACCAAGGGACACTGGATTACCTTATCAATTTCTACCCCTACATTGTAGAGGTCTCCTTCCTAGAATTCTTCTTCACCCAAGTCCTTAGGATCTTCATCCTTCCTTAGCTCTTCTAGCACACTGCCAGTATCTTGAGGAGGGGGAATGTTCTCTTGTTCAATGATAGGAGTAGTCAAAGGAACATCCTCCTTTGTTGTAGCATCCTTTGGGGAATGAGTCCTCGACCTCCTCATATATACCTGTGTTTTTTCTCCTAAAATTTCTATCTCTACCACAGGTGACTCAACCTCCTTTTCTGACTTGGAAGTTTCCTTTTCTTTTTGTGACATTTTCACAAGTCTTCTTCTCTTGAGAAAAGAAGCAGTAGCATCCACTTCTTCCTTTTTCTCTTTATCTTTCTCAACCCCCCTCCTAGAAACATGCCTTCTCTACTTGGAAATACGCTTTCTTTGTTTACCCACATCTACTACCTCTTCAGCTTGAACATCCCTAACTTTAATCTTGAAGGGAGAGTCCACCTTGGTCTTACCCTTAGGAGTTTGCTCATGTGATTCCTCAGAAGAAGAATGAGACTCCAAATCTCCCATCAAATCATAGCTGCAATAGACACCTTCACCTTCCAACTCTAGCATTTTGTGCTTCAGCCACATTTTAGTATACTTAATCACAGGAGTCATAATTTTCTCCAACTCTGTCTTTTCTTCCTCCAACCAGACAATCTCTCCAATCGGTTTGTCCTTCATAGCCTTGAAGATATGACCCTGAATCAAATTTCCATCTTCTTCTACTTGGTTAGGAATGGCCTTTATGTTATATAGTCTTACTAATTCTACTAGCATCGTGGAGAATTTCTTCTTCCTTACATCAAACTCATCACCAAGGTTAGCCCAATAATCTTCAATGTTGTCTTTGTGGCTATACTCCCTGCTGGCCTTCTTTTGTGCCTCACCAGTAATATCAAACCTTGCCCTCTTAGAATGGAAAGAGAGACCAAAAGTACTCCTCTCGTCCTCAGAAGCATGAGCTGACCGGATGGAAGGGTAGATCTCATTCATGCCTATCTTCAAGGGGAATTCATTCACAATTACATCAAAGTCACAAATCTGCCTTGTGACTTCCAACAGTATGATATGGTCAGTTGGGTACCTTGGGAGTCTGTAAGGAGCCCTTTGACAACCATCAATCCTTATGTAGGAGAAATTAGGGAATTGAATGAACCATGCCCCATACCTCCTAGTCAACTCCTTGGCTTTGTCTGAAATCCTAAAATGTTTTGCACCCTGTAGCAACCTGGTAATACACATAGTAAATGCATCATTCGCCCTTCTATAGCTTCCTCCTCCCAGGTGTAGCTCTGGATACACCTCATAGATTGCATCGTGTCTAAATATACCTCTAGTGCTCAACCACTTGTATGGGTGAAATCTCGCCAATGCATGCACTAGGTAGGAAGTCATGGTGAAAGTCTTGGTCTGCAAGACATTGCACATCTGCTTATGGATTACTGCACTTATGGCACCTGCCCAGTGGTAGTCTATACCTTGCTCCATCTGAGCAATGACATTGAACATCCAGCTCTCGAAAACTCCTGCATTATTCAGTCCCACCAACCTGCTGAGAAGAGTGATGGTATTATAGTATTCCCTCTTGAATTTAAGCCTAGACAGTTATTTAGGCAGCTTGGAGAAGTGAGACTTGGGCTTCTCCAACCAAAAATTGATTACCTATTGGGACTTAACCACATTCTTTTTATAGTACTTCTTAGCTGCATCTATATCAAAAGCCACCACATGTGACCTATCAGGCATATCAAAACTTCTAGCAATGGACACAAGGTCAAAGTTTTCCATAACCCTTCCCTGGGGACTAATTATTCTTTGTGTTCCCCTGTCATAGTTCCTGGCACATTCTAGCACCAACTCATAACATTGTACTATGGAGGGGAAACCAGCTACATGTGCTAACCCAGATTCCAAAGTTCTTCTGGCTAGCAAAGGGAGGTTATGTGCTGCCATTTCAGCCTTGAACTCCTCGTAGTCCAACATACCCACATTGGTATCAGTAATTCCTGACCAAATAGAAGTCAATCTGCTCTCAGGAATCTTACTCTTTATGTCCATCTTTACCTTTTCTCCCTCGGAGATAGCAGAACTTTCTACACTTGGATCCGTTGCCTTCCCCTTGCCATGCCCAGCAACATCTTGTCCTGATCTTGCCTGTAAACAAGTAAAGACAACCAAAATGAGATCCAAGATAAACAATGAGTGTCAAAAATCCATATTAAATCAACTATCTCAAAGTTCAGGACTTAGCCTCCTTCGTGGAATCCAGACTGGAGAGGAATTCTAGGGAAATCTGAACCAGGCAGAATCCAATGAAATAGACATACAACCCCACATAATCATTTCAATCAATCAATATAACCAAAGAATAGCTTGAAACTACTTAGCATAAGTTCATTTGATCATCTAAATACATAATCATCAAGTAAATTCTTATATAATCATTGAATTCTTCATTCCCACAAAACTTCAGAAAAATCTGCCAGAGACGGAAATCCCTGGAAACAGCAACAGCTTCAACATCCTAGGAAAATGAGGGAGGCACAAAACATTCAAGAAAATCCCGAAGGAACGGAATTCAACGGAATCAATACAAATTTACCATGAAAGCTCAAATTCGGGAGAGCGACCCAGTAACGGACTTCGAGAAAATCCAGAGGAATCAAAATTTCGCAAGGCAAGCAAAAGTCTGGATTTAAAGAAAATTATGTAGACCAAAGAAGAAATAGGAAGACTCGGGGAAATCCAGCAGAGATGGAATTTCGCGAAGACAACAAAAACCCAAATGCTTATGTTTCTCTTTTCCTCACCCAAATAGATCGAATGAACATGGACTAAGAGCCTAGAGCTCAACAATGACTTGACCTATACCTCCAATGGATCAACCATGAACTCAAAACTCACCTCTCAGTAAATTGAGAGGGATTGGCTATGCCCTAGGTCAAGAACCCTAAAACCTCTGCCATGAAAGCATGGACAACTCAGGCACAACTTTCTTGTAGAACAAGGATAGTAAATTAATGGAAAATGCAAGCAATCCCTGAAGACAACAACAAAAGACCATCCCAAAGAAAATTTTCAAAACAAACAGCCGAATAGACTGGCAAAACATGAAACCCCCAAATTCCCAGGAATGGCACGCGCATTCAACAAGAACGTAGCAATGAATAACATGAAAGCGCATAAAGAAAAGCAATTCAAACCAAAAGAGAGAGAGGAAATCCACATACCATGACAATAGAGGAAACTGAAAAACAAGGATGCGAGCAAACAACCTCAAGCATGAGAAAAACACGAATGGTGCCTAGGAAATCTGAATGCAACACTCGAAATCACTTCCAAATGCATAATTCAGCAAGACACCTCAAGCTCAAGCACTCCAAACTCAAATGGAAAGTAAATAATCAAACTCAAATGAAGAATTACTTCCCAAAACTCAATGTAACATTGCCCCAAAATTCATGCAAACACCATTAATGTGATCGACAAGACGGTTGAAACCAAAATGCGGGAATCCGACAGAGCAACGGACTTCGAAAAAATCCAGACATGGTGGATTTCCTCGGATTTGAGAAAAATGCAGCCATTACCAAGCACCAAAGGGAACCGGGAAAGTCCGACCAGGGCAAATTTTCCCGAGCACAGTGAAAAGCCCGAAATGCACCCAGACCTTAAGGTTGTCAATATAAATCATAAATGGGCCATTCCAACTGGCAGGATGAATAATCAAAGCACATGCCCAAGCAAGAAAAACTCCAAAAAAGAAAGGCCAAGACACCAAAAAGTGAAAACGAGGGTCCCCACCTTTAGTGGGGCGTGTGTGCAAAAAATTGCACAACAAATGGCGACTCTGCTGGGGAAATGCTTCTGAGCATTTCAAGAACAAAATTGAATCAAGAACCCAGAATCTCTAGTTTCAATCCTTACACCAGGATACCTATGAACAAAGTTTTAGAAACCACAAGCAAGAAGACTTTTTCCTATTACCAGGGTCCAAGTGTGTGTATTTTGCATTTATTTCCTATTCCTTAGGTGCAACGAGAACCAGAGAAAATCTGACCAGGCTACATAAAAGTTCTAACTTCAAAAGAAACCTGGATAGAGCCTCATTGTCATTCAAGCATCCATAGCTCCGACGAGGTTATCGTTGTGACCCTTTCAAGCATAGCTCTACTACTAGCCATGCATCTATAGCCTCGGTAGAGATACTAGGATAATCCTGATAAGGTGAAGGTTATTTTGATTTTCAATATTTTCCTTTTTCTCTTTTTCTCTTTTAAACGTTTATAAAACCTTTCTTTCACCTTTGCAAGTAATGAAATCACACTCAAGGATGAGGAACATAGTGGCTCTGAAGCAAAATATAAAAAAATTCACCAAGCCAAAATACACAGAAACCTTATGCAATTCCAAAATATTTAATTTTAGTGTGAAGGTGTGAGACCCAAATATATTCCAAATTTTGTCCAAAACAAGTGACTCTAATTCTAAGCACAAGGGACATTATATAAAGGAGTTCCACCACTTGAATCTAAAAATTTTATAAAAACTCATAAGAGAAATTTCCAAAACAACCCCAAGCGATTAGCCCGTTATACAAATGCAACAGCCCAAAAAAGGCAAGGAACCAAAAGAAAAAACAAAATGGAAAACAAAACCAACCAAAGCAAAGCAGGAAGAAAACCTACACTAACCAAAGCAAACAAGCAAAGAAAAGCAGGAAGCAAACCTACACTAGCTATGTACAAGGATGAGTTGTAAACAACTCAAGATTGGAAGTAATGCTTCAGATACTGCCCATTGACAACAATGGGATATCCTCACCAATGAGGGTTTTCAAGCGAAAAGCATTATCTCCCAGAATTTCTGAAATCTAGTAAGGACCAAGCTAGAGTTTATCAAATTTACCATGTTCTCCCTTATGGTCATGGGCCTTATCCCAATAGAGAACTAAGTCAGAGATTCTAAAAGATTTCATCTTAGCTCTCCTATCAAACCATCGTTTCACTACGCCCTGATGTTTAGCAAATTTTTCTAGGGCTTCATCTTTTTTCTCTTCAAGGTGTAACAACTCAGCCAAACAAGCCTCACGTTTATCCTCTTCGTTGTAGTATTCGTTAATGAACTACAGGGTAGGGATCTTCAATTGGATAGGAAACACAGGTTCCAAACCATACACTAGGTGATAAGGAGAGGTTCCTATAGATTCCATCTGTCTAGTACAGTCTGCCCATAGAGAAAATCGAAGCTGGGTATGCCAGTCCTTAGGATTTTGTTCTAGCAACTTACGGATAACTGTCAATAGGTTCTTATTAGAAGACTCAACTAGACCATTACCCTGAGGGTAATAATTGGATGCAAATTTAATAAAAATTCCATGATCAAATGCCCAATTAGAAAGTTTCAATGATGCAAATGCATGACCATTATCACAAACTAGAGACAGTGGACAACCAAAACAATTAATAATACCTGACTCAAGAAAATTGATTACCACATCTGAAGTGCACTGTTTATAAGCAAGAGCCTCTTTCCACCTAGTAAAATAATTAGTTATGGTAAGAATATACCTATGGCCCATAGAAGATGGAGGGTTAATTGGACCAATGAAGTCCATTCCCCAATGGATGAATGGTTTTACCTCTATGACTGGCTGAAGTGAAAGAGCTGCATGTTTTTCCTTACTTGTTGTAGTTTGACATATGTGACAAGTCCTCACATGTTGGTGTGCATCTTTGAACAAAGTAGGCCAATAATATCCTACCCTCAAGATCTAATTTGCAGTGGATGATGCAGAACCATGACCTGTGCCATATCTTTCATGAAATTCAATCATCACTTTGGTAGCCTCTTCCTTCCCTAAACATCTGAGGTATACACCCTCATGACTTTTCTTCTACAGATAGTTCCTTTCATCATAAAAATTCCACTCTTCAGGCACAAAGCTCACCTCTGAACTATACTAAGATGATCTATACATTGTTGATTCAGTAAATAAAAAATGATTTCATCATACCAATCTCCTGGAGATACCTCCTAAAGATAATAATGCTGAGTTGTGAGATCGGGACCTGTCTCAACCATTGTCTTTGTGAGTCCCTGTCCTCTTACTAATTTCATGGGTTGAATCTCCATATCATATTCCTGCAACATAGTCACCCATTTGGCTCTTCGTTCACCTAACTCATTCTGCATTAACAACAGCTTTACCGCAAGATCAGGCACTACGACAAAAACCTTATTCCTCAAAATATAGTGTCTAAAATTTTTTCACTGCTCTAACCAAAGCATAGGCCTATTTTTCCACATTGTGCTATCTCAATTTTGCATCCTTTAAAGGAGTACTCATGAAGGCTATAGGATGCTCATCGCCTTGATCAGACTTTTGGGTTAACATTCTAGCACAAGAGTGATCAGAAGTGAATGAATATATGTAAAAAGGCTTAGCATAATCTGGACTTACCAATATTGGAGCCTCACCAATAACTTTCTTGATTTTTGTAAATGCCTCCTTAGCTTTTGCATTTCACTCTACTTTTTCCTCTTGTTTCAATATAGCGTTTAATGGCTTCACTATCTTTGCAAATCCAGTGTTAATTTTTTTAACAAAGTTAATCTTTCTAAAGAATGACTTCATCTTTTTCTTACTTGTAGGAGGTTGAATCTTCAAGATAGCCTATATTCATTCAAGATCAATAGCAATACTCTATTCTGAGATGATATGTCCTAGTAATTTCCCCTTTGTGACTCCAAAAATGCACTTCCTTCGATTAAGTGAAATACCAAACTCTCTGCACCTTTGGAATACTTTGCATAAATATGTTATGTGATCACCTCATTTCTTAGAAAAAACTATCAATTCATCCATATAAATAATGATGCACTTACCAATTATGTCCTTAAAAGCAATATCCATAGCTCTTTGGAATGTAGCCCTGGCATTGATCAACCCAAATGGCATCCTTCTATAAGAAAAAGTTCCCCATTTTGTAGTGAGGGCAATCTTTTGCCTATCCTCGTATTGCACTATAACTTGGTTGTATCCAAGATACCTATCCAAAAAATACATCATCTGGGATCCATTGACGATCTAAAGTACTTCATCCAGTGAAGGAACTGGATAGTTATCCTTTTCTGATGCTCTATTCAAATTCCTAAAATCCACACACAATCTGATTTATCCATTCATTTTCCTTACTGGAACAAGATTCACAACCCAAGTAGAGTATCTTACTGGAAATATATTTCGTGTTGAAAGTAACTTTTGGACTTCCTTCTAAATGATGGGTTCTAATAGAGCATTGATTGGCCTCTATCTCTGTCTAAATGTTTTGACATTTGACTTCAAAGGAATGGTGTGTGTAATGATTGAAGTATCATATGTTTTCAAATCTTCATAACTCCAGGCTATCACATCATGATATTTATGCAAGGCATCAATAATCCCTTTTCTTTCTTTTAGAGTACACACCTTGCCAATAAAAATATTCATGTCATTAGACGTCCCCATATTATATTTTTCACACTGGCTACTGAGAGACTCCCTCTTAACTTGTTGTTCCTAATCTCTTATCTTATCTAAATCAAAGATTCATTCAAGTTGCACCATACATCTTGGAATAGTGTTGGCCTTCAGGTTAATGATTCCTCCCAAGTCTATTTCTACTTCTTGAAGCTCTATCTTATCAATGCCTTGAGAGGCAAACACATGACAACTTGTAATAAAATCCAAAATATGCTTATCATCTTCAAATACCTGGAAATTAGTAACGTTGTCAGGCACTGAAGGTACTGGAGTGAGTTCAACTATAAACTTCTTCAATCCTGAAAGTGATAAAGGTTGCAATGTACTAGCAGCTTGTGCTAGAGAGTCAACAACTTGATTCCTGCTTCAAGGGATCAAATGGATATTGAAAGCATTAAATCCCTCAATGAGATCCCACACTCTATGCCTATAATTAGTCATTCTCCTATCACGGCATGAATATTGTTTCCTTACTTGTTTGACTACTAATTCAGAGTCTCCAAGGACCTATAATATCTTAACTTTCTTCCTTGATGCCATTAACAACCCATGGATCAAAGCTTCATATTCAGCAACATTATTAGTGCATTGAAATTGGAGTCTATGAGCAGAAAAATAATTCTTACCTATAGGGTTGATCAACTTGAATCCTGCTCCAACACCCTGCTTAGATTTAGATCCATCGAATCTCAATGTCCAAGATCCATCAGGCTCTGGTGGCCTTAATTTATCCCTCACTTTACTGCAAATGGGGGGGTCTCAAGAAGCATTGGGCTCTCACCCTTATCATTATCCAACTCCTTCTATATATTAAGTCTATCAGTTCAGACTGGATTGATACATTTATGTATCTACTCCATAGTAGTTTGACACAAGTCACATTCTAGCTTGGAGTGAGGAGCATCATGAACTCTGCACCAATTGGGGAGAAAAAGTTCTTCAAAAGTCATCCTTCCTCCTAGTTGTATTTGATTATCCATACATCTCTAGATGAATTCCTGAAATTTATCCAGCAAACTAAGCTATCTATCCTCTTGGCCATCGGTTTCATCTGCTTGCTCAATCAGTATTCCAAAACCACTGATCTCTAATTTAAATCCATCCAAGGGGTCTTGTAACATAAAGACCTCTTCATTTTTTGAGGCTGATGCAGCCAACACATAATTCATGCTAACCTCTGATACTAATACCTCATTTGAAATATTCTGGTACTCAGTGATCACATACTTCATCCGGTGTTCTCTTTCAATTCTGATCTGATTTGGAACTCCTTTTCATGGTAACCACATGTGAGAATGGTATGTCGATGTATATCCATTCAATGCCTTGGTGAAATCCCAACCTAAAATCAAACCATAAGTATCAGGAATGTAAGCAACCTGAATGTTGATCACCTGTTGCACCATAGGATCTGATGCGAGTTGTGTGGGGATCATATTCAATTCTCCGACTACACTTAACTCTATTTTTTCCAATTGAGTGACCTTATTTTGAGAGGCTATAGGGGTAATACCTAATTCTTTACAAACAAAAAAATTCATAACGTTTGTAGATGCCCCTGAATCTAGAAGACAAATATGCAGATTCTTTCCAAAGATACGAACAAAAATTAGGAAAGGAGGGGTTTCTATCTTGCCTTGAAACAAACTCAACTGATTGTTAGCTTGTGCAATTTGACCCTTATCTTCATCTCTCCCTTTGTCTATAGGTGGAACTTGACCTCTAGATGCCTGTGAAGTAGAAGATCTGGTAACAACCTCGTTGGTAGTTACTCCTTGTGGTACTATATTCGAACTGAATGACCCCAAAAATGCATTCCTAATAGCAGGAACTCTTAATAATTCAAAAATAGAAAGACACCTTTACTTTCTTGAATTATTCAATCACATGCTCGCCCAATTGCTCCACATTTAGATTAGCATGGGTTTCCTTGTAGCCACTAGCATGTTTGTCCTTTGAAACTTCAGCATTGTTTCCCTTTGACAAGTACTGTGTTGGCACATGAGGATAAGGTGGATTATTACTAGCTTGCGGATCTGGTGGAGTAGTAAAATTGTTAGGAGGGATAGAAGTAATGAAAGGACCTCCAGCTTGTGGACTCCTGTTAGGTCTATTCCTCAAATCATATTTCTTTGTTGGTTGTTGAAACATCTGTACTTCTTCAACACTAACTTCATCCTCATCCAGAGGGCCATTATCATTCTCATTTTCCTCATTAAACAACTAGGAGATCTCATCTTCATTCAACACCTACTCTACCTTATTCTCCTGGTCACTGGACTCTTCTTCTGGTTCATTTTCCTCACCTTTTGGGAATGGTGCATGAATGAGTACAAGCATTGGAGAATCATAGGGATTTGAGGGCACAATTTCCTGACTACTAGAATTGTTCTCAACTTCATACTGAAAAATGGAAGCAACAGTTTGAAACTCAGTGCAATCCAACTCAGAATGTTGGCTTGTCTTATGGAGTTTGCACCAACCAGAAAAAGTTGCCTTTGCCAAATATACACCATTTGGAGGCTTCTCCTGAGTAGAAGGTTGATCCAATGGAGTAGGAATCCCTCCATTATTAGGTCCAATATTCCATGATCTATTATGCCTAGGTGGTTTCCCTCTATCAAATCCTTGTCCACCTTGTTGATTTCTCTCAAAATTCATGCCAGAGCCTTATCTCCTATCAAAATTCTAACCAGAGCCTTGTCCTCTGACATAATTTTGATTTCTATCAAAATATTGCCCTCTTTCAAAGTTCCTATTCTCCCTACCATAGTTAGATTGCATGTTCTTTTGAGAAGCCTGAAGTTGGCTATTCTGATTTCTCAAATAAGTCACATCCATATTCAAATTTTTTAACTGCTCAGACAACTCATCTAGCTACTCCTTATCTAGACCATTAGGTGGTGCCGAATTCACATTTCCAGGAGGGTATCCAGGTATTCCTCCAGAACAAACAGCCTGATTCAAAACTTCTAAATTCTGCAAATATGTAGGAAAACTAGCTTGTTGTTGATGAAGAGGTTGATTAGACCTTTGCTGAGGATAAGAGGCCATAGGCTGAGATTGATTTAATGGAGGACCTGGATGAGGGACTAAAGGCAATGAGGGTATTGGATTCATTATGGGAGCTTGATTGGTCAAAGCCTGATTGAGAACTTGAACTTGTCCAAGGTGAGCAACAGGTCCTAACAATGGCAGAGGTCCTAATAAGTGTTGCCTCAAATCCATTCTGACCTTCACATCCTCTGCATATGCAGTGAGAAAAGTAGTTGGGGAGTTAGTCCTTTGTTTAAGGAAAGTGGTTGTAAGGCTATGCAAGGCTTCAAGGTAAACTTCTAGGGCAGTGTCTTCATTCCTAGCATAAGGTGCCTGGAGTTTGGTGTAAGCTCCATGGAACCTTTTATTGAATGACCCTATTGGCTCATTAATCTCTCTTTTCACCCCAATAAATTGTAGGTATAGCTCATTAGCACTAATGGGAATCTTAAACTTCAGCAAAAATACAGTCTCTAGTTCAGTCCAATTATGGATGGAAGCAGCAAGTAAGTGACTATACCAATAAAAGGCCTCTTCCCCAAGGGAATAAGGGAAAAAATTCCATGCCACATCCTCATGGCTAATTCCTCTATCCCTCAGACAGGTCTGAAAAAATCTAGATATGCTCTTCTGCTGTCTTATTGGGGTCATGAGTATGGAACTTAGAGAAAAAATGCTCAGGATTCGTGGGCATAACATTGTAATTATTGAAGATCAATGGAGATGGGTTGTTGGCAAGGAAAGCCATTGGTGGAGGTGGGGGTGTTAATGGTTGATTTATGACTGGTTGCGGTTGTGGAATAGGAGTTCCTTTAGAATCAGATGAGGATGAGGATAATGGAGATGATGGAAGTGGTTGAGCGGATGATGATTCTTCCCCTCTCCTGGTCCTTCTTGACCTAGTAGGGGTCTGTAATTCTTGAAATTCTTCTTCTCTTGGAGCAAATCTAGTTCTTCTTCTAAACCTTTCAGGAGAAATGGCATTTATAAAATGCTCCAGGTTGCTTATCCAAGGCCCTCCTTCTAGTGCCAATCTATTGATGGTGTTTTCTGCATAGCAACAACTCATACATAATATTATATCCTATCTCTCTTGAAAGGTGAATCTCTATGGAAAAGAGATAACCCCAAGGTCTCTAATGTTAGGTCTTGATAATGCAAATAAAAAAACTCAGAGATAATCTGGAAATGCTAGTAATCACAAAGGGACCTTACTACAAGCAAACACTGGACTTTGAATTTATCAAATCTAAAAATGAGTTGATACTTCAAACCCTAAATTGAAACTGGATAACAAATAAATAACAAAAGATAAAGGTTTTAGAGATAATTATAAGACTACTTCTAACCCTAAGATCGATAATACAAAAGATAAGATGCTCAAAATGGATAGATCTCTCATAAACTAATTTTTGTTTGACCCAAATAAATCTGCAATCTCACAGAAATAGTGCAATCTTCTAAGGTATTTAAATATTTTCAAATCATAAACATTCATTCAAACAATTCTATTGCAACTGAAATGAATAAATACTCATAACTGAACTAAGCACAATTTTAAGTCCAGGCTAACTTTGCAAAGCAGCGAACAATTAGCTAACTGCAAAAAGTATGGACTAGAGATCGCTGCAAACATTCTAAGCATGAAACCCTAAGCATCACCAAACTATCTAATAATAAACTTAAGAAATTTTAAAGATAGAACAACAAGAACCATGCCAGATAAAACTCAACACAAGAGAGATACCAAATCACAATATCCTTTCTTATATTAAGTCATCCAAAATGGAAACAAATCCAGTCTTCTATTATAATACTTGCTTGAAGATAAACCCTAATTCGCTCAAATATGAAATCTCTATCCTACATTCCACTCTATTCCTCCATATTCTATTCTATATCATCTATATCTCTCTTACAAATGAGGCATCATGCTCAATTTATAGAGAATCCCCAAGATAGGTCAGCCCAAATAAGAGTTTACAATAATAAATGACATACAATAGGTTGGGCTCAAAAGATATACAAATATAACATGAAATGTGCAATTTGCACCAATTTCATCCAAGTCGGTCTGGGGTCTCAAAACTTCGATCCAATGCATGTGGATAATGGGAAGCACAAAATTTGATGTAGCCCTATATAACTACTTCCCATCGTTCACTTTAGCATGCTCCACTTCACCATGCACTACCAACAATACTCTGTCCAATTTGGTAATAGGTGGCATAGGAAAAACCCTAACTCTTCTTTCAAGAGACTTGATGTCATCTCTTGCTTGCCTTACTATGCCATCCCAATCAGCCCTATTTGTTAAATTCCTGTCAATAACTGCAATTGAGGCTGCAACATCATCTAGCTAATGTTCAATGACTAGACCTTCACTCATTGGAGAGTAGACATCTCTCCACCATTTCCTGAGTTTCTCCAAACTGAGATGCTTTGGAGCAAATGTTTTCCTCCCTATCATAATTTCAAAGAATGAGATGCACTTATCATGAATTCCAATCAAGGTGTCCCCAATCTACTTCCCTTATTTATAAATCTTCTTAAAGGCCCTTTGCCTGATATGCAAGATCTTGAACCATTCCTAAGGCTTAGAAACCCTTGGGAAAGGAAGAATCCCACTCTTCACCAGTTTATCCTCAATGTATTCCATAATTGTTCTTGTTTTCTACAGCAAGAGATCAATATCCTCCTTGTCCTGGGCTAACATAGTCTTCAACCAATCCACTGACCTCATGGCATCCCTTGCAGTCGACAAGATATCCTTGATGGCACCATCTCCTTTAGTTTGAACTCCCTGCAACCAACCAACTATGGCTTGTGTAGTGCCTTTCATTCTTTCAAGCTCGGAGATTGTTTCTTGAGGCAAGAAACCTATAGCAGAGGAGGAAGAGCCAATGGATTGTAAGGGTTTCATCAACTCCTGCAAGTACCTCTTCAATTTCTCATTCTCCCTTTCCAACTTGTGTCTAGTTTGTACCTCCTTCAATCTACCTACAATTACAACACTAGAGCCTTCACACTCCTCAATATCTTGCTCCATAGAAGCATGCCCTAAATCAATGGTCTGCACATGATAATCTTTTGCAGTCACCCCATCTCTATCTTTGTCTGGAGCATGGGTAGCAATATGAGTCACCCTATTTCCTAATCCATCCCTCTTAATCCAGGATACAACCCTATCCTTCTTCTTGGTCTTCCCTATCACGATGTTAGCCATTAGGTCATCCCAAATGGGAGGAGTGTCTTCCACTATTACCAATTTACTCTTTAATTCTCTATCCAGCCAGCCTAGAATAGGAGATTTGATTGGCACTTTATCCTATTTATCCTACTCATGTTGGACACTAGGTGCATATTTTTCAATACTTGGCACATTAGGGATCTCCTTAGTCGGATCCTCTTTCTCTAGAGACTTCTCCTCTACAATAACCTGTTCCGGTAAAGGAGTCTTAGCTGGTATCTCCTCTTGTTGAGGGGATTTGACCAATTTCTCTTCTATAGGTGAATCTACATAGGCTACCAAGGGAGACTAAATTACCTTATCAATTTTTGCCTCTACACTATAGAGGTCTCCTTCCTGGAATTCTTCTTCACCCAGGTCCTTAGGATCTTCATCCTTCCTTGGCCCTTCTAGCACACTGCCAGTATCTTAAGAAGGGGGAATGTTCTCTTGTTCAATGATAGGAGCAGTCACAAAAACATCCTCCTTTTTTTTAGCATCCTTTTGGGAAGGATTCCTTGACCTCCTCATGTATACGTGTATTTTTTCCCCTAAACTTTCTATCTCTACCACAGGTGTCTCAACCTCCTTTTCTAATTTGGAAGTTTCCTTTTATTTTTGTGAAATTCTCACAAGTCATCTTCTCTTGAGCAAAGGAGCAGTAGCATACACTTCTTCCTTTTCCTCTTTATCTTTTGTTGATGGTGTTTTCTGCATAGCAACAACTCAGACATAATATGATATCCTATCTCTTTTGAAAGGTAAATCTCTATGGGAAAAGAGATAACCCCAAGGTCTCTAATGTTAGGTCTTGACAATGCAGTGAAACAACTCAAAGCTAATGTGAAAATGTTGGTAATCACAAGGGGCCTTACAAACAAATATTGGATCTTCAAACTTATCAGATTTTGCAATATATTGATACTCAGATTCTTAAATATAACCCAGATAATAAAACAAATAGCAAAAGATAAGAGTTTAAGAGAGATCTAACATTAAAATTACTCCTAAAATCAATCACATCAATGATGAATGTTGCAAATGGAAAAATCTCCAATAAAACCATTTTTTTCTTAATCAAGGACAAGCCTACAACTCTACAAAAATGGTGCAATCTTTTGAGGAAAATGAAGATTTTCAGACTATGAACATTCATCCACATACCCAGTAAATGGTGCAATGTAAACAAGCATCCACAATTGAACTTAGCACAAAATAAGGCCTAGACTAAATTTACACAGCAACTAACAATCAGCAAATTGCTAAAAGTATGGACTGGAGATCGATCAACATCATTAAAATTTCACCATTATCATGAAAGAACTGAAAACTAACATCTAACATTGAGAATCAAGAACAAGAAACCATAAAACTTTTGAAACATAACACAATGTTTTCCAAATCAACAACCCATTTGCATTATCTTCTCCAGCATTACATAACAATTTCCAGTCTTTCTCCTCTCCTACAGCTACTAACTTGCAGAATCTAACTTCTAACTTAGTCAATTCTGGCTTTGCAGCCTCTGATCAACTATTCTCTAACCTTTTTGTTTTTACAAATAAGAAGGCATTGGCCTTTTATAGATATTACATTTTTAAATCAAGGGCCAGGATTAAATTCAATCCAATGGATGCAATTAATCCATAAGAAACCCTAAGAATTTACCTTAGGGTTTTTTTTTAAATTTGGTACATCATCATCCAATAGCACAAAAGCAGTTACATCCAGGAGCAATAAGAAATCAACAATCTGCCACCTTGATTTTAATAAAAAAAAAATATGATTAGAGAGTGAAAACAGCATGACATGTCACTCCATGTTTGAAACGTATATTCCAACTGTAGACAAGTTGTGGCACAAATTCTTACGTAGGTGCATTTTAAATATTTTCCAAATTTTCCTCCTGGCATGAATCCATATGCAAGACCTCCTTTTTTATTTATTTAATCCTGAAAAATAGATATAATCATTAATAGCTCACATGTGAAAATCCAACCACAAAATATTAAAATTAAGCATAAATAAACCCTTGGAAATTTCAACTCCATCATAAAATTATGGAAATTTAACCCTATTAATAAATTTCGGAGTTCAGGAAAATCATGATAGGAAATTTAGAAAAATCCGTTAGCAAGGGAAAATCCTGAACAATGGCCAGAAATCTGGAAAAATCCGGACAGGGTGGATAATCCCGGATTTGATAAAAAATTCAGAAAAATCTGGACGAGGTGAAAAATCCCGGATTTGACCAAAAAAAAGGGTGGAAAATCTCGGATTTGATGAAAAATCTGGAAAAATCCGGACAGGTTGGAAAATCCCGGATTTGGCAAAAAATCCAGAAAAATCCGAACGGAGTGGAAAATCCCAGATTTGACAAAAAATCTGGAAAAATCCAGATGGGGTGGAAAATCTCGGATTTGACCAAAAAATCGGAGAATAACTTCGAAACCCCATAACTTTTTTTACTGAAGGAATTTTTGAAAAGTTCGAAAAGCAACTTGGCCTAATTTTGTGTCCTCTATCCATTGCTGCAAAAATATTTACACATCACATTGAAAATTCACTTCAAAAATCCCCATTTCTAAAATCCAAGGCCCCAAAATGCTTCAAAATACTACACCTATCAAACTAAATTCGTACTTAATCCCAAAATAGCCTCCAAGAAGAAAAAACCAGAAATTGACAAAGCCAAGGTACAAAGATGTAGAAGAAAAAAGAGGGTCCCCTCCTCTGGTGGGGCATGTGTGTGAAAAGTGTACAACATCTTTCTCAACCCCTCTCCTTGAAACATGCCTTCTCTTCTTGGCAATAGGCTTTCTTTTTTTACCTACATTTGTTACCTCTTCAGTTTCAACATCCCTAACTTTAATCTTGAAGGGATAATCCACCTTGGTCTTACCCTTAGGATCTTGCTCATGTGATTCCTTGGAAGTAGAATGAGACTCCAAGTCTCCCATCAAATCATAGGTGAACTGGACACCTTCAATTTCTAACTCTAACATTTTGTGCTTCAGCCACATTTTAGTATACTTAATCACAAGAGTCATAATTATCTCTAACTTTGTCTTTTCTTCCTCCAACAAGTCAATCTCTCCAACCCGTTTGTCCTTCACATCCTCGAAGATATGACCCTGAATCAAATTTCCATCTTCTTCTACTTGGTTAGGAATGGCCTTTATGTTATATAGTCTTACTAAATCTAGTGGCAACCTGGAGAATTTCTTCTTCCTTACATCAAACTCATCACCAAGGTTAGCCCAATAATCTTCAATGTTGGCTTTGTGGTTGTACTCCCTGTTGGTCTTCTTTTGTGCCTCACTAGTAATATCAAACCTTGCCCTCTTAGAATGGAAAGAGAGACCAAAATTACTCATCTCCTCCTCAGAAGCATGAGTTGACTGGATGGAAGGACAGACCTTATTTGTTCCTATCTTCAAGGGGAAGTCATTCCCAAACCCTATTTTATGTTTATCTCCCTTCACAATTACATCGAAGTCACAAATATGCCTTGTGACTTCCAATTGTATGATATGGTCAGTTGGGTACCTTGGGAGTCTATAAGGATCCCTTTGATAGCCATCAATTCTAATGTAGGAGAAAATACGGAATTAAATGAACCATTCCCCATACCTCCTTATCAATTCCTTGGCTTTGTCTAAAATCCTAACATGCTCTACACCCTACAGCAACCTGGTAATATACATAGTAAATGCATTATTCACTCTTCTATAGATACCTCCTCCCAGGTGAAGTTGTGGATACACCTCATAGATTGCATCTTGTCTAAATATACCTCTAGTACACAACCCCTTGTATGGGTGAAATCTCACCAATGTATACACTACGTAATAATTCATGGTGAAAGTCTTGGTCTACAAGACATTGCACATCTGCTCATGAATTACTACACTTAATGCACCTGCCCAGTGGTAGTCTATGCCTTGCTCCATCCGAGCAATGACATTGAACATCCAACTCTCGAAAACTCCTTCATTCTTCAGCCTAACCAACCTGCTAAGTAGGGTGATGGAATCATAGTATTCCCTCTTGAATTTAAGTCTGAACAACTGTTTAAGCAACTTGAAGAAGTGATACTTAGGCTTCTCCAACCAAGAATTGATTACCTGCTGGTACTTAACCACATTCTCTTCGTAGTACTTCTTTGTTGCATCCATATCAAAAGTCACCACATGTGACCTATTAGGTATATCAAAAGTTCTAGCAGTTGACACAGGGTCAAAGTTTGCCACAACCCTTCCTTGGGGACCAATTATTCTTTGCATTCCCCTGTCATAGTTTCTAGCACATTCTAGCACCAACTCATAGCATTGTATTGTGGAGGGGAAACCAGCTACATGTGCTAATCTAGATTCCAAAGTTCTTCTAGCCAGCAAAGGAATGTTTTTTGTTGCCATTTCAGCCTTGAAATCCTCGTAGTCCCACATACCCACATTGGTATCAGTAATTCTTGACCAGACAGAAGTCAATCTTCTCTAAGGAATCTTACTCTTGATATCCATCTTTACCTTTTCTGCCTCAGAGATAGCAGAACATTCAGCACTTGGATCCATTGCCTTTCCCTTGCCATGCCCAACAACATCTTGTCTTGATCTTACCTGCAAACAAGTAAAGACAACCAAAATGAGATCCAAGATTAAAAAAAAGGTCAAAATTCATATTAAATCAACTATCTCAAAGTTTGGGACTTATCCTCCTTCGCGAAATCCAAACTGGAGAGGAATTTCAGGGAAATCCGGACCAGGCGGAATCCAGCGAAATAGACATACAAACCCCACATAATCATTTCTATCAATCAATATAACCAAGGAATAACCAGAAACTACTTAGTATAAGTTCATTTGATCATCTAAATTCATCATCAATAAGCAACTTCTTCATAAAATCATCGAATTTCTCATCCCCACAAAACTTCAAAAAAATCCGCCTTAGACGAAAATCCCTAAAAACAGCAATAGTTTCAACAACCCGAGAAAATAAAGGAAGCGTAGAACATCCGAGAAAATCCCGATGGCGTGGATTTCAGCAGAATCAATACAAATTTATCATGAAAGTGCAAATTCGGCAAAACGACTAGGAAATGGACACCGAGAAAATCCGGAGGAAGCAAAATTTTGTGATGCAAGCAAAAGTCTGGATTTAAAGAAAATTATTTAGAACAAAGAAGAAACGGGAAGACTCAGGGAAATCCAACAAAGGTGGAATCTAGTGAAATAAAAAAAACCCGAACGCTTATGTTTCTCTCATCCTCACCCAAATATAACCAATGACCATGGACTAAGAGCCTGCAGCTCGACAATGACTTCACCTAAACCTCCAATGGATCAACCACGAATTTAAAACTCACCTCTGAGTAAATTGAGAGGGATTGGCTATACCCTAGGTCAAGAACCCTCAAACCTCTACCATGAAAGCATGGAACATCTCAGGCACAACTTGCTTGCAAACAAGGATAAGAAATTCATGGTAAATGCAAGCAAACCCCAAGACAACAATGAAATATCATCCCAAAGAAAACACTCAGGACAAGCACACAAACAGACAGGCAAGACATGGAACCCCGAAATTCCTAGGAAACACACACATTCAAGCAAGAACATAGAAAAGAACAACATGAAATCGAAGACAACAAAGCAATCCAAACCAAAAAAGGAAGAGAGAATCCACATACCATGAAAATAGAGGAAACTAAAACCAAGGATGCCATCAAACAACCTTAAGCACAAGCAAAACATGAATGGTGCCCAAGAAATCCGAATGCAACACTCCAAATCACTTCCAAACACACAATCCAGCAACACACCTCAAGCTCCAACACTCCAAACACAAATGGCATGTAAATAATCAAACTCAAATGGAAAATTACTTCCCAAAACTCAATATAACATTGACCCAAAATATGGAAGGACGTGACTTCAATGAATCTGAGGAGTAGTACCGTGCGATCTCTTCTCGTGGGGATCGTGAGATATCTTGTTTTATCTCGTCCTTGCATCATTTTGTGTGAGAATATTTATAATGATTTGACTCTTCATCATAGAAGCTTGCCTCCTTCTAGGGTCTTTGAGCTAGCTAGTTTAGGCCAGGTCTCTTTTGGTACCTTTTGGATGGTTTCTATTTCTAGTCATATGGTCATTTTGCCTTGTTTTTTGAGCATTCCCTACATGCCCACCAATTCTTGCCTTGTTGGACGCAATCATCCCAAGAACTTCATTAATTTCATTCTCAAGTCACCATGTGGTGATTTTCCCTTCCACCCATGCGACCTGTACATGGGTGTAATTAGCCTTTGTTGCATACTTTGCCTTAACGATCACAATTTGATAATCATTTGTTGCTTCTGCATTTGGTATTTTTTGCAAACTCTTGGGCTTCTTGTGCAAGTTGGTAAAATGGGTGGTGAGTGAGTGAGGACTGAGCCTGATAACTACTAGGAGTTTCAGAATAACCCTTTAGTTTGGCACATTTGTGTGGAAGGTGGCATCGCTTAGCTTATGGAGATTTTGATCGGTCATGATCCTAATTTGTTGGGTCAGTTTGCCAACTTGTGGAAGGATCGTAGGGTCTGAATTAGAGGAATCTCATTTGAAATAAGTGATAAATTCATAGTGCAAGCCACAGGATTACAGTGTACTAGGAAAAAATACCCCAAACACACCAAGAAACCGGATCATGAAAGTTTAAAAGCTTTTTTCAGAGGTGAGGAGGCCCCGGTGCAAAACCAGTCGAGTTTTGAGAGAGATGCTCTCCTGAAGCCCTAGGATCAAGTGTGTCTGGTGCTGATTAAGTACATCACCTTGGAAGGTAGGTTTAAAACCTATTTTTTTATCACTTTCCCCTGTTAAATCATTTAAGACACAAGATTTTGCCTAGTTTTCCATTCTTTCTTCTAATGGACTTGGAAAACTTGGTTAAAAAATGCAAAGAGTCAGCCAGTCTTAACCCCAATGATCTCCCACCACTCTCGCTCCATCAGGGGCTCATCCTAAGACTTTATCACTTTCATCCGGCCCTCTATCATCCTAAAGCTATCACAGTTGTTCACATTGAGAATATTGAACCCTTGTCGACTATGACTATTTCCTTGGCCGAGTCTAAAAGCCCTCCCCAGAAATTCAATACGGGCACTGCAGGGAATCCCAAAGCCAAGATAACCACCAAGAATCTTAAGGGTGGTTTGGGTAAGGCTCATGCTAGTGCAACGGAGGGTCTCTGTGAATTGAAATCCACTCAGGCGGATTTGGCCTACAAGGCCACCACTGCTAAAAAAGGGAAGGAGAAAGGCATGTCGGCCCTGATTGTTAGGGATGGGAAGGGTAAAAACACAATAAGGAAAGACTCTAGAGGTGACACGGTTGTGGGGACCCCTAAGATGACTAGTGGGGAAAATGCCAGAAGGAGATCTAGGAGGCTTGCAAAGAATAGCAAAAAGAGGTTGATTATTGAAGATTCGGAGGAGGAGCAGTCTGATAGCAAAGGGTACAAGGAAGAGGAAATTGAAGATGATGAGGAAGAAAATGTGGAGGGGCCCAAGTTTACTCTTGAGGATAGCAAGGTTCCTATAGATGGCTCTACCTCTCACTCTCCACATCCCCTGGTCAAAGAGCCTAGAGAGGTCCCAAGGACCATGGACATTGGGGAGGAGCCCTGTGATGTAGTGAAGAGAATGGACACACTCGACAAAAGGTTATGAGGGTTGACCTGCTTCACCACGAAGTTGGGACACTTCATCATGAGCACCCTATCTAATGCTATAAAGGAGGAGCTGGAGGGAAATAACAGTCAGGAGAACAAAGAGTGGGTGGGTGATGAGGTTGTGGACCTCTTGATTAAAAACTAGGACAACGCCAATTAGCTGTTGTCGGTTCTTGTCTGTTGGTTGCCTCTCTGTGGTCTCTGTGTTGCCTGTGGGTTGTTTCTACCTTTTGTTTCCTTAATTTTTGATGTTTAATCTTCCTCCTTTTTGGCCCTAGTGGCTCATTGTGAAGGGTATGGCGCCCTGTAAATGTTGCTTAAATTTTCAAAAACATTACCCCAAAGGTCATGCAATCACCATTAATGCGGTCGACAAGATGACCAAGACCAAAATCCAAGAATCTGACAGAGCAATGGACTTCGGAAAAATCCAGACATGACGGATTTCCCCGGACTTGAGAAAAAGGAACTCGTTACCAAGAACTAAAGGGAAACCAGGAAAGTCCGGCTAGGGCGGATTTTCTCGAACATAGTGAAAAGCCCGAAATGCACCCAGAACTTAAGGTTGTCAATATAAATTATAGATGGGCAATTCCAACCGACTGGATGAACATCAAATCACATGCCCAAGAAAGCAAAACTCAAAAATAGAAAGGCCAAGACACCAAAAAATGAAAACAAGGGTCCCCACCTTTAGTAGGGCATGCGTGCAAAAACTTCACAACAAATCCCCAAAGCAAGCAAGACCACCAAAGCTCCCCTATGCACCCACACATTGCCATAACCCTATATTCCAAACCTTAGAT
>CM021103.1:350869951-351149530 GCA_007115665.2 Sequoiadendron giganteum | reverse complement strand
GAATGGTGCCTAGGAAATCTGAATGCAACACTCGAAATCACTTCCAAATGCATAATTCAGCAAGACACCTCAAGCTCAAGCACTCCAAACTCAAATGGAAAGTAAATAATCAAACTCAAATGAAGAATTACTTCCCAAAACTCAATGTAACATTGCCCCAAAATTCATGCAAACACCATTAATGTGATCGACAAGACGGTTGAAACCAAAATGCGGGAATCCGACAGAGCAACGGACTTCGAAAAAATCCAGACATGGTGGATTTCCTCGGATTTGAGAAAAATGCAGCCATTACCAAGCACCAAAGGGAACCGGGAAAGTCCGACCAGGGCAAATTTTCCCGAGCACAGTGAAAAGCCCGAAATGCACCCAGACCTTAAGGTTGTCAATATAAATCATAAATGGGCCATTCCAACTGGCAGGATGAATAATCAAAGCACATGCCCAAGCAAGAAAAACTCCAAAAAAGAAAGGCCAAGACACCAAAAAGTGAAAACGAGGGTCCCCACCTTTAGTGGGGCGTGTGTGCAAAAAATTGCACAACAAATGGCGACTCTGCTGGGGAAATGCTTCTGAGCATTTCAAGAACAAAATTGAATCAAGAACCCAGAATCTCTAGTTTCAATCCTTACACCAGGATACCTATGAACAAAGTTTTAGAAACCACAAGCAAGAAGACTTTTTCCTATTACCAGGGTCCAAGTGTGTGTATTTTGCATTTATTTCCTATTCCTTAGGTGCAACGAGAACCAGAGAAAATCTGACCAGGCTACATAAAAGTTCTAACTTCAAAAGAAACCTGGATAGAGCCTCATTGTCATTCAAGCATCCATAGCTCCGACGAGGTTATCGTTGTGACCCTTTCAAGCATAGCTCTACTACTAGCCATGCATCTATAGCCTCGGTAGAGATACTAGGATAATCCTGATAAGGTGAAGGTTATTTTGATTTTCAATATTTTCCTTTTTCTCTTTTTCTCTTTTAAACGTTTATAAAACCTTTCTTTCACCTTTGCAAGTAATGAAATCACACTCAAGGATGAGGAACATAGTGGCTCTGAAGCAAAATATAAAAAAATTCACCAAGCCAAAATACACAGAAACCTTATGCAATTCCAAAATATTTAATTTTAGTGTGAAGGTGTGAGACCCAAATATATTCCAAATTTTGTCCAAAACAAGTGACTCTAATTCTAAGCACAAGGGACATTATATAAAGGAGTTCCACCACTTGAATCTAAAAATTTTATAAAAACTCATAAGAGAAATTTCCAAAACAACCCCAAGCGATTAGCCCGTTATACAAATGCAACAGCCCAAAAAAGGCAAGGAACCAAAAGAAAAAACAAAATGGAAAACAAAACCAACCAAAGCAAAGCAGGAAGAAAACCTACACTAACCAAAGCAAACAAGCAAAGAAAAGCAGGAAGCAAACCTACACTAGCTATGTACAAGGATGAGTTGTAAACAACTCAAGATTGGAAGTAATGCTTCAGATACTGCCCATTGACAACAATGGGATATCCTCACCAATGAGGGTTTTCAAGCGAAAAGCATTATCTCCCAGAATTTCTGAAATCTAGTAAGGACCAAGCTAGAGTTTATCAAATTTACCATGTTCTCCCTTATGGTCATGGGCCTTATCCCAATAGAGAACTAAGTCAGAGATTCTAAAAGATTTCATCTTAGCTCTCCTATCAAACCATCGTTTCACTACGCCCTGATGTTTAGCAAATTTTTCTAGGGCTTCATCTTTTTTCTCTTCAAGGTGTAACAACTCAGCCAAACAAGCCTCACGTTTATCCTCTTCGTTGTAGTATTCGTTAATGAACTACAGGGTAGGGATCTTCAATTGGATAGGAAACACAGGTTCCAAACCATACACTAGGTGATAAGGAGAGGTTCCTATAGATTCCATCTGTCTAGTACAGTCTGCCCATAGAGAAAATCGAAGCTGGGTATGCCAGTCCTTAGGATTTTGTTCTAGCAACTTACGGATAACTGTCAATAGGTTCTTATTAGAAGACTCAACTAGACCATTACCCTGAGGGTAATAATTGGATGCAAATTTAATAAAAATTCCATGATCAAATGCCCAATTAGAAAGTTTCAATGATGCAAATGCATGACCATTATCACAAACTAGAGACAGTGGACAACCAAAACAATTAATAATACCTGACTCAAGAAAATTGATTACCACATCTGAAGTGCACTGTTTATAAGCAAGAGCCTCTTTCCACCTAGTAAAATAATTAGTTATGGTAAGAATATACCTATGGCCCATAGAAGATGGAGGGTTAATTGGACCAATGAAGTCCATTCCCCAATGGATGAATGGTTTTACCTCTATGACTGGCTGAAGTGAAAGAGCTGCATGTTTTTCCTTACTTGTTGTAGTTTGACATATGTGACAAGTCCTCACATGTTGGTGTGCATCTTTGAACAAAGTAGGCCAATAATATCCTACCCTCAAGATCTAATTTGCAGTGGATGATGCAGAACCATGACCTGTGCCATATCTTTCATGAAATTCAATCATCACTTTGGTAGCCTCTTCCTTCCCTAAACATCTGAGGTATACACCCTCATGACTTTTCTTCTACAGATAGTTCCTTTCATCATAAAAATTCCACTCTTCAGGCACAAAGCTCACCTCTGAACTATACTAAGATGATCTATACATTGTTGATTCAGTAAATAAAAAATGATTTCATCATACCAATCTCCTGGAGATACCTCCTAAAGATAATAATGCTGAGTTGTGAGATCGGGACCTGTCTCAACCATTGTCTTTGTGAGTCCCTGTCCTCTTACTAATTTCATGGGTTGAATCTCCATATCATATTCCTGCAACATAGTCACCCATTTGGCTCTTCGTTCACCTAACTCATTCTGCATTAACAACAGCTTTACCGCAAGATCAGGCACTACGACAAAAACCTTATTCCTCAAAATATAGTGTCTAAAATTTTTTCACTGCTCTAACCAAAGCATAGGCCTATTTTTCCACATTGTGCTATCTCAATTTTGCATCCTTTAAAGGAGTACTCATGAAGGCTATAGGATGCTCATCGCCTTGATCAGACTTTTGGGTTAACATTCTAGCACAAGAGTGATCAGAAGTGAATGAATATATGTAAAAAGGCTTAGCATAATCTGGACTTACCAATATTGGAGCCTCACCAATAACTTTCTTGATTTTTGTAAATGCCTCCTTAGCTTTTGCATTTCACTCTACTTTTTCCTCTTGTTTCAATATAGCGTTTAATGGCTTCACTATCTTTGCAAATCCAGTGTTAATTTTTTTAACAAAGTTAATCTTTCTAAAGAATGACTTCATCTTTTTCTTACTTGTAGGAGGTTGAATCTTCAAGATAGCCTATATTCATTCAAGATCAATAGCAATACTCTATTCTGAGATGATATGTCCTAGTAATTTCCCCTTTGTGACTCCAAAAATGCACTTCCTTCGATTAAGTGAAATACCAAACTCTCTGCACCTTTGGAATACTTTGCATAAATATGTTATGTGATCACCTCATTTCTTAGAAAAAACTATCAATTCATCCATATAAATAATGATGCACTTACCAATTATGTCCTTAAAAGCAATATCCATAGCTCTTTGGAATGTAGCCCTGGCATTGATCAACCCAAATGGCATCCTTCTATAAGAAAAAGTTCCCCATTTTGTAGTGAGGGCAATCTTTTGCCTATCCTCGTATTGCACTATAACTTGGTTGTATCCAAGATACCTATCCAAAAAATACATCATCTGGGATCCATTGACGATCTAAAGTACTTCATCCAGTGAAGGAACTGGATAGTTATCCTTTTCTGATGCTCTATTCAAATTCCTAAAATCCACACACAATCTGATTTATCCATTCATTTTCCTTACTGGAACAAGATTCACAACCCAAGTAGAGTATCTTACTGGAAATATATTTCGTGTTGAAAGTAACTTTTGGACTTCCTTCTAAATGATGGGTTCTAATAGAGCATTGATTGGCCTCTATCTCTGTCTAAATGTTTTGACATTTGACTTCAAAGGAATGGTGTGTGTAATGATTGAAGTATCATATGTTTTCAAATCTTCATAACTCCAGGCTATCACATCATGATATTTATGCAAGGCATCAATAATCCCTTTTCTTTCTTTTAGAGTACACACCTTGCCAATAAAAATATTCATGTCATTAGACGTCCCCATATTATATTTTTCACACTGGCTACTGAGAGACTCCCTCTTAACTTGTTGTTCCTAATCTCTTATCTTATCTAAATCAAAGATTCATTCAAGTTGCACCATACATCTTGGAATAGTGTTGGCCTTCAGGTTAATGATTCCTCCCAAGTCTATTTCTACTTCTTGAAGCTCTATCTTATCAATGCCTTGAGAGGCAAACACATGACAACTTGTAATAAAATCCAAAATATGCTTATCATCTTCAAATACCTGGAAATTAGTAACGTTGTCAGGCACTGAAGGTACTGGAGTGAGTTCAACTATAAACTTCTTCAATCCTGAAAGTGATAAAGGTTGCAATGTACTAGCAGCTTGTGCTAGAGAGTCAACAACTTGATTCCTGCTTCAAGGGATCAAATGGATATTGAAAGCATTAAATCCCTCAATGAGATCCCACACTCTATGCCTATAATTAGTCATTCTCCTATCACGGCATGAATATTGTTTCCTTACTTGTTTGACTACTAATTCAGAGTCTCCAAGGACCTATAATATCTTAACTTTCTTCCTTGATGCCATTAACAACCCATGGATCAAAGCTTCATATTCAGCAACATTATTAGTGCATTGAAATTGGAGTCTATGAGCAGAAAAATAATTCTTACCTATAGGGTTGATCAACTTGAATCCTGCTCCAACACCCTGCTTAGATTTAGATCCATCGAATCTCAATGTCCAAGATCCATCAGGCTCTGGTGGCCTTAATTTATCCCTCACTTTACTGCAAATGGGGGGGTCTCAAGAAGCATTGGGCTCTCACCCTTATCATTATCCAACTCCTTCTATATATTAAGTCTATCAGTTCAGACTGGATTGATACATTTATGTATCTACTCCATAGTAGTTTGACACAAGTCACATTCTAGCTTGGAGTGAGGAGCATCATGAACTCTGCACCAATTGGGGAGAAAAAGTTCTTCAAAAGTCATCCTTCCTCCTAGTTGTATTTGATTATCCATACATCTCTAGATGAATTCCTGAAATTTATCCAGCAAACTAAGCTATCTATCCTCTTGGCCATCGGTTTCATCTGCTTGCTCAATCAGTATTCCAAAACCACTGATCTCTAATTTAAATCCATCCAAGGGGTCTTGTAACATAAAGACCTCTTCATTTTTTGAGGCTGATGCAGCCAACACATAATTCATGCTAACCTCTGATACTAATACCTCATTTGAAATATTCTGGTACTCAGTGATCACATACTTCATCCGGTGTTCTCTTTCAATTCTGATCTGATTTGGAACTCCTTTTCATGGTAACCACATGTGAGAATGGTATGTCGATGTATATCCATTCAATGCCTTGGTGAAATCCCAACCTAAAATCAAACCATAAGTATCAGGAATGTAAGCAACCTGAATGTTGATCACCTGTTGCACCATAGGATCTGATGCGAGTTGTGTGGGGATCATATTCAATTCTCCGACTACACTTAACTCTATTTTTTCCAATTGAGTGACCTTATTTTGAGAGGCTATAGGGGTAATACCTAATTCTTTACAAACAAAAAAATTCATAACGTTTGTAGATGCCCCTGAATCTAGAAGACAAATATGCAGATTCTTTCCAAAGATACGAACAAAAATTAGGAAAGGAGGGGTTTCTATCTTGCCTTGAAACAAACTCAACTGATTGTTAGCTTGTGCAATTTGACCCTTATCTTCATCTCTCCCTTTGTCTATAGGTGGAACTTGACCTCTAGATGCCTGTGAAGTAGAAGATCTGGTAACAACCTCGTTGGTAGTTACTCCTTGTGGTACTATATTCGAACTGAATGACCCCAAAAATGCATTCCTAATAGCAGGAACTCTTAATAATTCAAAAATAGAAAGACACCTTTACTTTCTTGAATTATTCAATCACATGCTCGCCCAATTGCTCCACATTTAGATTAGCATGGGTTTCCTTGTAGCCACTAGCATGTTTGTCCTTTGAAACTTCAGCATTGTTTCCCTTTGACAAGTACTGTGTTGGCACATGAGGATAAGGTGGATTATTACTAGCTTGCGGATCTGGTGGAGTAGTAAAATTGTTAGGAGGGATAGAAGTAATGAAAGGACCTCCAGCTTGTGGACTCCTGTTAGGTCTATTCCTCAAATCATATTTCTTTGTTGGTTGTTGAAACATCTGTACTTCTTCAACACTAACTTCATCCTCATCCAGAGGGCCATTATCATTCTCATTTTCCTCATTAAACAACTAGGAGATCTCATCTTCATTCAACACCTACTCTACCTTATTCTCCTGGTCACTGGACTCTTCTTCTGGTTCATTTTCCTCACCTTTTGGGAATGGTGCATGAATGAGTACAAGCATTGGAGAATCATAGGGATTTGAGGGCACAATTTCCTGACTACTAGAATTGTTCTCAACTTCATACTGAAAAATGGAAGCAACAGTTTGAAACTCAGTGCAATCCAACTCAGAATGTTGGCTTGTCTTATGGAGTTTGCACCAACCAGAAAAAGTTGCCTTTGCCAAATATACACCATTTGGAGGCTTCTCCTGAGTAGAAGGTTGATCCAATGGAGTAGGAATCCCTCCATTATTAGGTCCAATATTCCATGATCTATTATGCCTAGGTGGTTTCCCTCTATCAAATCCTTGTCCACCTTGTTGATTTCTCTCAAAATTCATGCCAGAGCCTTATCTCCTATCAAAATTCTAACCAGAGCCTTGTCCTCTGACATAATTTTGATTTCTATCAAAATATTGCCCTCTTTCAAAGTTCCTATTCTCCCTACCATAGTTAGATTGCATGTTCTTTTGAGAAGCCTGAAGTTGGCTATTCTGATTTCTCAAATAAGTCACATCCATATTCAAATTTTTTAACTGCTCAGACAACTCATCTAGCTACTCCTTATCTAGACCATTAGGTGGTGCCGAATTCACATTTCCAGGAGGGTATCCAGGTATTCCTCCAGAACAAACAGCCTGATTCAAAACTTCTAAATTCTGCAAATATGTAGGAAAACTAGCTTGTTGTTGATGAAGAGGTTGATTAGACCTTTGCTGAGGATAAGAGGCCATAGGCTGAGATTGATTTAATGGAGGACCTGGATGAGGGACTAAAGGCAATGAGGGTATTGGATTCATTATGGGAGCTTGATTGGTCAAAGCCTGATTGAGAACTTGAACTTGTCCAAGGTGAGCAACAGGTCCTAACAATGGCAGAGGTCCTAATAAGTGTTGCCTCAAATCCATTCTGACCTTCACATCCTCTGCATATGCAGTGAGAAAAGTAGTTGGGGAGTTAGTCCTTTGTTTAAGGAAAGTGGTTGTAAGGCTATGCAAGGCTTCAAGGTAAACTTCTAGGGCAGTGTCTTCATTCCTAGCATAAGGTGCCTGGAGTTTGGTGTAAGCTCCATGGAACCTTTTATTGAATGACCCTATTGGCTCATTAATCTCTCTTTTCACCCCAATAAATTGTAGGTATAGCTCATTAGCACTAATGGGAATCTTAAACTTCAGCAAAAATACAGTCTCTAGTTCAGTCCAATTATGGATGGAAGCAGCAAGTAAGTGACTATACCAATAAAAGGCCTCTTCCCCAAGGGAATAAGGGAAAAAATTCCATGCCACATCCTCATGGCTAATTCCTCTATCCCTCAGACAGGTCTGAAAAAATCTAGATATGCTCTTCTGCTGTCTTATTGGGGTCATGAGTATGGAACTTAGAGAAAAAATGCTCAGGATTCGTGGGCATAACATTGTAATTATTGAAGATCAATGGAGATGGGTTGTTGGCAAGGAAAGCCATTGGTGGAGGTGGGGGTGTTAATGGTTGATTTATGACTGGTTGCGGTTGTGGAATAGGAGTTCCTTTAGAATCAGATGAGGATGAGGATAATGGAGATGATGGAAGTGGTTGAGCGGATGATGATTCTTCCCCTCTCCTGGTCCTTCTTGACCTAGTAGGGGTCTGTAATTCTTGAAATTCTTCTTCTCTTGGAGCAAATCTAGTTCTTCTTCTAAACCTTTCAGGAGAAATGGCATTTATAAAATGCTCCAGGTTGCTTATCCAAGGCCCTCCTTCTAGTGCCAATCTATTGATGGTGTTTTCTGCATAGCAACAACTCATACATAATATTATATCCTATCTCTCTTGAAAGGTGAATCTCTATGGAAAAGAGATAACCCCAAGGTCTCTAATGTTAGGTCTTGATAATGCAAATAAAAAAACTCAGAGATAATCTGGAAATGCTAGTAATCACAAAGGGACCTTACTACAAGCAAACACTGGACTTTGAATTTATCAAATCTAAAAATGAGTTGATACTTCAAACCCTAAATTGAAACTGGATAACAAATAAATAACAAAAGATAAAGGTTTTAGAGATAATTATAAGACTACTTCTAACCCTAAGATCGATAATACAAAAGATAAGATGCTCAAAATGGATAGATCTCTCATAAACTAATTTTTGTTTGACCCAAATAAATCTGCAATCTCACAGAAATAGTGCAATCTTCTAAGGTATTTAAATATTTTCAAATCATAAACATTCATTCAAACAATTCTATTGCAACTGAAATGAATAAATACTCATAACTGAACTAAGCACAATTTTAAGTCCAGGCTAACTTTGCAAAGCAGCGAACAATTAGCTAACTGCAAAAAGTATGGACTAGAGATCGCTGCAAACATTCTAAGCATGAAACCCTAAGCATCACCAAACTATCTAATAATAAACTTAAGAAATTTTAAAGATAGAACAACAAGAACCATGCCAGATAAAACTCAACACAAGAGAGATACCAAATCACAATATCCTTTCTTATAATACGTCATCCAAAATGGCAACAATTCTAGTCTTTTGTTACATTACTTGCTTGAAAATAACCCTAATTCGCTCAAATATGAAATTCCTATTCTAGGTGCCACTCTATTCCTCTATATTCTATTCTATATATCCCTTACAAATGAGGCATCATGCCCAATTTATAAAGAACCCCCAAGATAGTTCGGCCCAAAAAAGAGTTTTACAATAATAAAAAATGCCATACAATAGGTCAGCCTCAAAAGATACTCGAATACAACATGAAATGTGTAATTTGCACCAATTTCATCCAAGTCGGCCTAGGGTATCAAAACCTTGATCCAATGCATGTGGATAATGGGAAGCACAAAATTTGGTGTATCCCTATATAACTACTTCCCATCCTTGCCTTTAACATGCTCCACTTCACCATGCACTGCCAACAATACTCTGTCCAATTTGGCAATAGGTGGCACAGGAAAAACCCTAACTCTTCTTTCAAGAGACTTGATACCATCTCTTGCCTACCTTAATGTGCCATCCCAATCAGCCCTATTTGTTAAATACCTATCAATAACTGCAATGTAGGTTATAGCATCATCTAGCTAATGTTCAGTGATTGGACCTTCACTGATTGGAGAATAGACATATCTCCACCATTTCCTGAGTTGCTCCAAAATGAGATGCTTTGGAGTGAACTTCTTCCTCCCTGTCATGATTTTAAAGAATGAGATGCACATATCATGAATTTTAGTCAAGGTGTCCTCAATCTGCTTCCCTTGTTTATGAATCTTCTTCAAGGCCCTTTGCCTCATCTACAAGATCTCAAACCATTCCCAAGGATCAGAAACCCTTGGGAAATGAAGAATCCCACTCTTCACCAGTTTATCTTCATCCTTCCTTGGCTCTTCTAGCACACTGCCAGTATCTTGAGGAGGGGGAATGTTCTCTTGTTCAATGATTGGAGTAGTCACAAGAGAATCCTCCTTTGTTGTAGCATCGTTTGGGGAAGGAATCCTTGACCTCCTCATATATACCTGTGTTTTTTCCCCTAAACTTTCTATCTCTATCACAGGTGTCGCAACCTCCTTTTCTTTTTGTGACATTTTCACAAGTCTTCTTCTCTTGAGCAAAGGAGCAGGAGCATCCACTTCTTCCTTTACCTCTTTATCTTTCTCAGCCCCCCTTCTGGAAACATGCCTTCTCTTCTTGTAAATAGGCTTTCTTTGTTTACCCACATCTACTACCTCTTCAATTTGAACATCCCAAACTTTAATCTTGAAGGGAAATTCCACCTTGGTCTTACCCTTAGGATCCTGCTCATGTGATTCCTTAGAAGCAGAATGAGACTCCAAGTTTCCCATCAAATCATAGGTGCACTGGACACCTTCACTTTCCAACTCTAGCATTTTGTGCTCCAGCCACATTTTAGTATACTTAATCATAGGAGTCATAATTTTCTCCAACTCTATCTTTTCTTCCTCCAACCATTCAATCTCTCCAACCAGTTTGTCCTTCACAGTCTCAAAGATATGGCCCTGAATCAAATTTCCATCTTCTTCTACTTGGTTAGGAATGGCCTTTATGTTATATAGTCTTACTAAGTCTATTAGCAGTCTGGAGAATTTCTTCTTCCTTACATCAAACTCATCACCAAGGTTAGCCCAATAATCTTCAATGTTGTCTTTGTGGTTGTACTCCTTGCTGGCCTTTTTTTGTGCCTCACCAGTAATATTAAACCTTGCCCTCTTAGAATGGAAAGAGAGACCAAAAGTACTCATCTCTTCCTCAGAAGCATGAGCTGACTGGATGGAAGGGCAGACCTCATCCATGCCTATCTTCAAGGGGAATTCATTCCCACACCTTGTTTTATGTTTATCTCCCTTCACAATTACATCGAAGTCACAAATCTACCTTGTGACTTCCAAAAGTATGATAAGGTCAGTTGGGTACCTTGGGAGTCTATAAGGAGCCCTTTGACAGCCATCAATCCTTATGTAGGAGAAATTAGGGAATTGAATGAACCATGCCCCACACCTCCTGATCAACTCCTTGGCTTTGTTTGAAATCCTAACATGTTCTACACCCTACAGTAACCTCGTAATATACATAGTAAATGCATCATTCGCCCTTCTATAGCTTCCTCCTCCCAGGTGCAGCTGCAGATACACCTCATAGATTGCATCCTGTCTGAATATACCTCTAGTGCTCAACCCCTTGTATAGGTGAAATCTCGCCAATGCATACACCAGGTAGGAAGTCATGGTGAAAGTCTTGGTGTGTAAGACATTGCACATCTGCTCATGGATTACTTCACTTATGGCACCTATCCAATGGTAATCTATACCTTGCTCCATCCGGGCAATGACATTGAACATCCAGCTCTCGAAAACTCCTGCATTCTTCAGCCCCACCAACCTATTGAGGAGAGTGATGGCATTATAGTATTCCCTCTTGAATTTAATCCTGAACAGCTATTAAGGCAACTTGGAGAAGTGAGACTTGGGCTTCTCCAACCAAGAATTGATTACTTGTTGGGACTTAACCACATTCTCTTCATAGTACTTCTTAGTTGCGTCTATATCAAAAGCCACCACATGTGACCTATCAGGCATATCAAAAATTCTAGCAATGGACACAGGGTCAAAGTTTGCCACAACCCTTCCTTGGGGACCAATTATTCTTTGCATTCCCCTATCATAGTTCTTGGCATATTCTAGCACCAACTCTAGCATTGTACTATGGAGTGGAAACCAACTACATGTTCTAACGCAGATTCCAAAGTTCTTCTAGCTAGCAAAGAGAGGTTTTGTGCTGCCATTTCAGCCTTGAACTCCTCGTAGTCCCACATACCCACATTGGTAGCAGTAATTCCTGACTAGACAGAAGTCAATCTTCTCTCATGAATCTTACTCTTTATGTCCATCTTTACCTTTTTTGCCTCGGAGATAGCAGAACTTTCTGCACTTGGATCTGTTGCCTTTCCCTTGCCATGCCTAGCAATATCTTGTCCTGATCCTACCTGCAAACAAGTAAAGACAACCAAAATGAGATCCAAGCTAAACAATGAGTGTCAAAAATCCATATTAAATCAACTATCTCAAAGTTTGGGACTTAGCCTCCTTCATGGAATCCAGACTGGAGAGGAAATCCGGGGAAATCCAGACCAGGCAGAATCTAGTGAAACAGACATACAACCCCACATAATCATTTCAATCAATCAATATAACCAAGGAATAGAATAAGTTCATTTGATCATCTAAATACATAATCATCAAGTAGATTCTTATATAATCATCAAATTTTTCATTCCCACAGAACTTCAGAAAATCTGCTAGAGACAAAAATCCCCAAAAACAGCAACAGCTTCAACATCCCAAGAAAATGAGGGAGGCGCAGAACATCCAGGAAAATCCCGAAGGAATGGATTTCAGCGGAATCAATACAAATTTACCATGAAATCTCAAATTTGGTAGAGTGACCCAGCAACAAACTTCGAGAAAATCCGGAGGAAGCAGAATTCTGTGAGGCAAGCAAAAGTTTGGATTTAAAGAAAATTATGCAAACCAAAGAAGAAACAGGAAGACTCAGGGAAATCCAGTAGAGACATAATTCCACGAAGAAAACAAAAACCCAAACGCCTATGTTTCTCTTGTCCTCACCCAAATAGATCGAATGAGCATGGACTAAGAGCCTGGAGCTCCATAATGACTTGACCTATATGTCCAGTGGATCAACCACGAACTCAAACCTTGCCTCTCAGTAAATTGAGAGGGATTGGCTATGCCCTAGGTCAAGAACCCTAAAACCTCCGCCATGAAAGCACAGATAGCTCAGGCACAACTTGCTTGCAAAACAAGGATAGAAAATTCATGGAAAATACAAGCAAGCCCCGAAGACAACAACGAAAGACTAGCCCAAAGAAAATACTCAAAACAAATAGCCAAATAGACTGGCAAGACACGAAACCCCCAAATGCCCAGGAATGGCACGTGCACTCAACAAGAACGTAGCAATGAATAACATGTGTAGACACCAAAAATTGGTCTAGGCCTGCGAATACATATTCGACATAATTTTCTATAGTCTGTTGTCTTGATTAAATAATGTTAATTATTTAATTAACCTTTCTAACACATATTTCCTCTATTAATTAAATACCCCTTTTTAATTAATTCATTAATTCATAAATGACCTTTATTCAACTTGGATAATTAAATAAATCATATTTGTTTAATTATGTCCCTAACTAATTAATTCTTCCTTTTTAATTAAATATGTATTATTTAATTAAACCCCCTTTATCATACTTTTCCAACTATAATTAAATATCTTTATTTAATTATTCATTTAACCCCCTTTATCTATAATTAAATATTTATTATATAATTATTCATTTAATCCTTTTCAAAAGTCAAATTAAATAAATTACTTTATTTAATTAATTAAAGTCTCTTATTTTCGAATGTAGAATTAAATTAACATTTAATTCATATTTTAATTATTTATGTTGCATTCCTCTATCATTCAATTATCTAAGTCATTCACTCACCTTCTGACTCGAGATCTATTTTTAGTTCTCTAGTTATCTCTGAATTCAACACCAGTTTATCTCTCTGAGAAGACTCTCTGTCATAATTAGTCAGTTAACTAGTTCCAACTCATATGCATGATATGTCTATTAATTAAATATCTTTATTTAATTAATTAACTCTTGTTTGCATTCGAATGCATTAGACTTCAAGTTCTAACTTTGGCTTTTGCATACAAACTCTATTTCTTCTATTTTCGAAGATTCTTAACTCAAGATTAAGTTATCGTTCTAATTTAGTCTCTATCTTCAGTCTTTCCTGAACTCGTGTTCTAACTCACGTTCTATCTGAGATAGAACTCATATCACATGGCATTCATCAATCTCATCCAACGATCTCTCTTTCAATCTAAGCCAATTGTTCGAAAAGCCAAAATCTATAAAATGACCTATCATAATCATTATTTCTCCTCCCGAAATCATACACTTTTGAGAAGAGACTTATCTTCGATATTTTTCTTAGACACTCGACGAAGTTATACTTGCATTCAAACACATAAATTTGAGGGCAAGAATACTGAAAAGGCAAAATGGAGAAGAACAATCAAGATAATTCAAAGGGGTGAACGCATATTCGGTGAGAGCTTTCCATTAATTTGTTTAGTTTGTTTAGTTTATTTCCTCGTTCTTGTTGTTATATTTTAGATTATTGTTTAGATTAGGATTTAACATTGTTATTCTAGTTGCAGATTATTCATCATTTGAAGATACATCTACTTTTAATGTAACGTTACAACATGAAAGCGCATGAAGCAAAGAAAGTCAAACCAAAAGAGAGAGAGGAAATCCACATACCATGACAATAGAGGAAATTGAAACCAAGGATGCAAGCAAACAACCTCAAGCACGAGAAAAACACGAATGGTGCCCAGGAAATCCGAATGCAACACTCAAAATCACTTCCAAACGCACAATCCAACAACACACCTCAAGCTCAAGCACTCCAAAATCAAATGGAAAGTAAATAATCAAACTCAAATGGCGAATTAATTCCCAAAACTCAATATAACATTGCCCCAAAATTCATGCAATCACCATTAATGCGATCGACAAATAGCCGAGACCAAAATCTGGGAATTCGATAGAGCAACGGACTTCGGAAAAATCCGGACATGATGGATTTCCCCGGATTTGAGAAAAAGGCAACTGTTACCAAGCACCAAAGGGAAACCAGGAAACTCCAACCAGGGCAGATTTTCCCAGGCATAGTGAAAATCCCGAAATGCACCCAAACCTTAAGGTTGTCAATATAAATCATAAATGGGCCATTCCAATCGGCATGATTTATCATCAAAGCACATGCCCAAGCAAGCAAAACTCCAAAAAAGAAAGGCCAAGACACCAAAAAGTGAAAACGAGGGTCCCCACCTTTAGTGGGGCGTGTGTGCAAAAAACTGCAAAACACTCATACTATGGTAGAAGCTTTTGAGAAGGGAATTATGCAAGAACAAAAGTTACAGTAGTTGTCCAATATTTACAAAGGATCGGACTCCAAGCCTCAATTCAGAAACAAAATATTTTAGAAGGGTGATAGATAGAAAGTAAACAAGGCCCATCAAATTATAAGTTTTAAAAAGGGAAGGTGGCCCTATAGAAAAGGAAGAAGGCAACCAAGGTAGAAGGAATAAAAGAGAAAACAAGGGAAACGATAGCTATAACAATAGCCAAGGGTACTCAAAAGAGGAGAAGGGTAGAGGTTGGAAAGGACCACATGACAGGTATTACACTTGTGGGGGAAACCATTATGCATCTAAATTCCTACAAAAGTTGAGGTCACGGAAGGAAGGAAACCAATAGTAGACCCCACAACACAAGATCCATGCAGTGATGGATAATAGGCAAGCAGAGTACCGAGCTTCTTTGATTCAATCAATGGGTAAGATCTATGGCCAAACTATTTCTATTTTGATAGATATTGGAGCTAATAGAAGTGCTTCATAGATCCTAGAATGATTTCCAAGCTACCCATTTGACCTGGATATATGAAAAAATCATGGTCTGTTTAGTATGGGAATTGAGCAAAGTGAGAAGTAGACTCATGTTTCTTTTGCAATGAGTTGGAACTTCCCAAATTTATGACCCAAGTTAAACTTTATATTGCACCATTAGGATCCTATGATGTAATCTTAGGAATCAACTGTTGACTGAGCACAAGGTTATTATAAATTGTGAGGATAAGATGGTGAGTTATATGGATGAATATGGGAACTTGATTGCAATATATGGGGTACATGGACCCCTGAAGCTTAGAAAGATCTTAGCTATGCAACTTAAGAGAGCTCAGAGGAAGGGTTTTGTCATATATGTTATGTATGTCAGTGAACCTGACAATGAGAAACCATACCTTGATGACTATCCAATTCTTAGGGAATTCTGAGATGTGTTTCCCAAAGGTCTCACCGAGATGCCTCCAAAGCTAGAATTTGATTTCTCCATTAACTTAGTTCCAGGAGTTGAGCCTCAGTCTAAGGCCCTATATAGGATGACCACCACAAAGCTTTATGAATTGAAAGCCCAATTACAAGAGCTGATATGTAAAGGGATTTTTAGGCCCACTGTCTCACCATGGGGAGCACCAATTATCTTCATGGAAAAGAAGTATGGAACCTTGCGTCTGTGTATTGAATTATCAGATGTTGAATAAGGCGACCATCAAGAATCAATACCCTCTTCTGAGGATCGATGAATTATTTGATTAGATGAAGGGAGCGACAATTTTCTCAAAAATAGATCTCAGGTTTGGCTAGCATTAGTTGAGAATAAGGGAAGAGGATATGCCAAATATGGCTTTTCAAACTCGGTATGGACATTATGAGTTCACTATTGTACCCTTTGGGTTGACCAATGTGCCTATAGCTTTCATGAATCTTCTGAACAGTGTGCTCTAGGACTGTTTGGATTATTTTGTCCTAATATTTATCAATGGTATTAAATGGTTTATTCCAAGTCTATTGAGGAACATGATCGAAAATTGAGGATAGTCTTACAACATCTGAGGGAAAATAATATTTTTGTAAAGCTATCCAAGTGTTTATTTTATCAAGATAGGGTTCATTATCTAGACCACATTATCTCAGCTGAGGGAGTCTTTGTGGACCTTGAGAAGATAAAATAAATTGTAGAATGGTCAACACCTCATAATGTGATAGAGGTGGGAAGTTTTATGGGTCTTGTTGGATATTACATAAAATTTGTGCAAGGTTTTTCTAAAATAGTAGTCTCCATAACATCTCTTCAAAATAAAGGTAAGAGATTTGAGTGGACTGAGAAATATGAGAAAGCTTTCCAACTCCTAGAGGAGAAACTCATAGCAGCCCCAGTGCTAATTATTCCAAATCCCAATAGTCAATTCTCAGTGATCACAGATGCTTCAAGAGATGAAGTAGCAGTGTCAATGCAAGAGGTGCAAGAGGTGCAAGAGGGGCAAGTGGTGGCGTATGAATCTAGGAAGCTAAAAAAACATGAAATAAATTATGCACCACACAATTTGGAGTTAGAAACTATAGTGCATGCCTTACAGATGTAGAGGAACTACCTTTTTGGAAATCCATTTGAGCTCAAAATGGTTCATTTGGGGTTAAGGTATATTTTCACTCAACCAAACCTCAATTTTAGGTAGAGGATATAGCTAGAATTCCTTAGCGAGTATGACTTTAGAATTGAGTATATAAAAGGAAAGGAAAACTGGATGGTGAATGCTCTTAGTAGAAGAAGACATCTGGAAACCATGACCTCTATGAGATCCAGCCTGAGGTAGTAAGTGGTGCAACACTTTCAAGGAGATGAGCTTTATGAGAGGGTGAAAAAGGTTTTAGAAGATAATTTGTCAGACCATCGATTTGATGGGTATGAGTTTGAATCAAATGGTATCTTAAGATACTAGAGGTGGATGTATATTCCAAATTCTGGAGATCTTAGGAAGCTACTCCTAGAAGAAGTCCAGAATGCACCATATTTCGAACACCCCAGAGTTAAAAATATGATTGTAAATTTGAAAACCTTGTAATTTTGGCTGAAAATCAGGAAGGACATGGTAGAATACATAGCCAGATGCTTGGAGTGTCAGCAAGTCAAGGTTGAGCACGTGCATCCAACCAGGCTTCTTTATCCTCATGATATACCTAAGTATAAATGGCAAGTGATCAACATGGATTTTGTATAGGGGTTACCTCTAAACAAGAATAGGCATGATGTAATTCTGGTAGTAGTTAATAAGTTGACTAAGGTGGCACATTTTATTCTAGGGAACCTTAAGGATGGATCGTTGACCTTGGCCAAAAAAAAATCCAAGAGATCTATTTGCACGAAGTGCCAAAGACCATAATATCTGACAGAGATACATGGATGGAATCAATGTTCTAGACAACTTTAAATGCCACATTGAGGACTAAGTTAAAATTCAGTTCAACCTACCATCCTCAGATCGACGATCAAACTAAGAGAGTGAATTAGGTAGTAGATCTCCTTCAAATGTATTGTATGGATCAACAGTATAAATGGGAAGATTACCTGCCACTAGTAGAATTTTCCTATAACAACTCTCATCATGCATCCTTAGGTATGACACCTTTCGAGGCTCTGTATGGTTGAAAGTGTCGTACCCCCATTAGTTGAGACAAGTTGGAAGATAGGATCATAGTGGGTCCTGAAATGCTAAAAGAGATGGAAGAGCATATGAGGCTTATCAAGAGCAGACTGAAGCAGGCAGTAGATAGATAAAAGAGCTATGTCGATAGGAATATAACCTTTAGATAGTTTGCATTTGAGGATAAGGTCTTTTTAAGAGTCAAGCTACATAAGAGCTCTATTACCTTTGGGAAGTCATCCAAGTTGGCTCTGAGATACATGGACCCATTTGATGTGTTGGAAGTAATCAACTCGGTTGCATACAAACTTTCTCTACCCATTGCTCTAGCTTGACTCCATAATGTGTTTCATGCTTTTTTGCTAAAACCATACCACCCAGATGTGTCTCACATACTTGATTGGCATTCTTTATAAGTGGAGGATCCAAGAGTGGTGCTAGTGGAGCCCAATAAAATTCTAGATAGATACAATGTCAAGTTGAAAAATATGGACATTGTTCAATATAAGGTTCAATGGGATCAATATCATGAGGACAATGCAACATGGGAGGATGTAGAGGAGATAGAATGCTCCTTCCCTCATTTAATTTCTTAGATAGAATACTGATAATTTTCTTGATATTCTTGCTTAATATTTTGGATTGGTATGCTATGATGTTTTGGCTTGACAATAATATGATTTAATGAACATATGTGAAACAATTTTGTTTGATTAGACATCAAGATGATGTCTCTTTCTATTAGGGAAGGATGTCATATATTGATTTCATTGCTTGCATTTAAAATGATGAGAAAATTGGATTATTTGAAAAGAGGATTTTTTCATTTATTTTATTTATGGAATTGATAAAATGCACTGATGAAATTGAAAATGAATATCATGTAATTTTTTTATTTAAGAAATTATTTTATGAGATTATCAGTTAAAGGTCGTTGATAAATGGGAAAGTGTAAGAATGTGTGTGTGGGAATAGGATGAAGGTTGAGAACTTGATTGAGGTAGGTATTCTTAGCCAGATGACCATGGTAAGCAAGAATAGAATCTGGAATCTCACACACCACAGGAGATCATGACATCTGCATATTCTTGAAAAGTTGACAAAATGCATTATACTCGATGTGAGAATTATAATTAGTGGAAAGAGAAAATTAGTGCATTCTCATCTTACCTTGTCTATTTTAAAAATGATATTCAATAAAATTGAATGAGAAATTCAAACCAACAAATACAATTATTGTATGAAAAATAATTACATTGTATTGTTCTTTTCGATGAATTTGAAATATAATTTGAACAAGGAAATGAAATGGATAAAATAAACATGTAAGTTTGAAAAAAAACACATTCTTGAATATATTTATATGTATGTATATAATTTCATGAGATGAATTGAATATGTATATGCCTATGTGTAAATATATATGTATATATATATACATATACACATATAAATAAATGAATGTTTCTTCTCGGATTGAATTATACTTTTCATGGGAATAATGGAATCGTGGGATTTAAAATTTTAAACTCCCATCATTAATGGGATAGGGGTTGACACCCTCTAATGGAAAAAAATATTCAGTCAACACCCACAAATGGATGGAATGGGCGACCAAATAATGAAATGGAGGTAGTGAATTAAAAACACTATCTCTCCAAAATTAGCATGGGATCCTTCATGGTCAAGGAATCAAAGAAAATATAGTGCTAAGCAAGGAAAAATCAAGGAAAATGTGAGAAAAGTGGGAGGATGACGAGTTGGGGAAGTTGTTGCTTTTCTAGGGAAGGAGAAAAATCATTGAAGCAAGCATCGATTGAGGTAATCCGGACTTGGATCTAATCGTTTCCTCTCATTTTGAATGTGTTTTATTTCTTGCAAATGTTAGAAACATCTCTGTATTTACTTTTGTATGCCTTATCGTGCATAGAAATATTAGGTTATTATATAGCCATGTCGATGGACCAAGTCGATCTATGTGAAGCCCTTGTGGACCGAGCCACCTTAAAGGCTCCATATTTTTTTGATAGATCCTATGTAAAGTCAAGTTTCATACCCAAGACGGGATTACCACCCATATGATAGTTTAATTTATGGCTTGTGGTTAATCGGTCGACTGTAGTTTCTCTTTGTTTCATTGTTATCGGCTTGTATGGTTATCAGCGCCCTGTAGGCAAATAGCCAAGTGAAACATAATGTTTATATCTTGTTTAAATTTGATACTTATTGCATGTTGAACCCACCTATTGTTGTGATAGGGTGGTGATGTATTCCCTTGTAAATGAATGGGTCGAGCAATAAATATGTCACCTTTAAATTTTATATGCCTCACCATACATTGTTAAGTGTTAGGTGGATTTGAATGATACAATGTTTGATGTATTTTAAACCCTATGATACCTGTGATAGGTCTTTCTAGGCCATGAATGTTGAAAATATTTGATTGATGATCATGGGTATGTATATATATACACACATGAGTGTAGATATATTTTTGAACATATTTGAAATTTTCCCACGTTATAACTAAGTTGAAGCATCAAATTTTGTTCTATGCTTTGTTGTTTTCAATATGTATTATGGGTGAACCACATTATTATGAGAAAACTCGTGGATCAATAGATATCAGCCACTATTAAGACCCCAAGGGTATTGATACCATGTTACCAATGCATGATACACATGTGTATCGATATTCTCTTGAGGGATGACTTATCAATGGACAAAGTGTAAATTTTAATTACAATGTTCGCTAAATCAAATTAATTCCTTGATCGAATGAAAACAAGCATGGATCCTTAAGTTGTAACAAAATGAAGGTATATTGTTTATGTTATTATTGTTTTTTTTAATGGATGATGTAATTCAACTAAGTTTCATTGAACTATTCTTAGTCCTTATGAAAGACAAGTGACTGTGAAACATATGTTTTTATTTGTATCTAAATTGAGATTAGATGATAAATTTATTTAGTAAAGCATCTAAATGAAGTAATGTATTTCCTTTCTGAATATGAAAATAAACCTGTATAAAAGGGAAATTTTATTTAACTCCTTAGAATGTATATGCATGTTTCAATTTTGTTATTTCCAGGCATTTATGTGAACATGCATAAATATCCCTTTATGCATGTGCACATACATGCGGTATACCTTTTGATTCATCTTGACTATTTTACTCATTGAGCATATTAAATCTCTTTTGCAAATGGAATAAACTGTAAACATGGAATAGTGTTGAATTGTAATTACATATGATGAATAGATGAATGGTTATACCAAAATTAAATAAATAATGTTTGATTGTGTTGTTTGGAATGATCGAAGAATTCAGTGGTAGACTGTAGCACACTAGATTTCTGCTAATATATGGTCTAAAAGGGAGGGATACCCCTTTGATATGATAAGATTTTCTTCTGGGAATGGGTGCCAGAGTGTAGATTTTCTTTTCAAAATCTAACTAGAGTTGCATTTCATGCAGCATGAGCTTGGCCAAGCTTTGCAGTCATTATATATATACATATACACAACATACTGTTATTATTTACTCTCTCTTTGTTGATTTATTTACCTAACATTTAACTTGCATATTCTAACATTATATAGAAATGCATGAGGTTAGGCACGCACAGATTCCACCTTGCAAATTGTATCTCTTGCTAAGTGTTTCATGCAGGGTTGGGTTTTCTTCGAGTGACTAAAGAGTTCCAGGGAAGCATTGCTTTGTGGTTGGGTGGAAAATCACCTCAATCACATTCTTGTCCACCAGTGGAGGTGAGCTACCATAGAGGAATCATATCAAAATTTTATTATGTATTTGTATCATTGATGTAAGAGAAAATTTTGATGTAATTAAAAGAAAACCTTGTAATTGAGAATTGACTATGTGGCATTGAATGCCAAGTCAAACTTGTATGTGACTATTGAAATTTGGAAATGAATAACCTATATTTCAAAATTATTTGTGATTTATGAACATAAAAATGCTAAATGGAACTAGCTATGGAATTTGTGTGTCATAAATTTGATATTCTGGTGCAGTCACGGTAGGAGGGTCCTCAAAGAGAACAATCGAGACCGTGCAGCAAGAGTTACACAACAAAAGAAACATAGAATATGGAGGCAAATTTTGTTTCAAAAATTCTCATTATCAGAAGATTCAATTACATACAATCAGCCACATCCGAGCTCAAAAATTCGGCTCATAGGCCTAATATAACATATATGCTCCTTAATGCGATCGAAAATCTTACAGATCGAATTCTATATTCTTCTTAATCTACTTTCTCTTGATTGATTGCTATCCTAATGATCTATTACAAGTTTTATATCATATCCGCAGATCTAGAAACATTTGCGTCAGCCAAAGATCATTACAATCTTCAATGAAGGAAATGTAACGTGTGCATGAACAGGTCGGCCTCAAATTTTAATTTCTCCATGACATGTGCCTATGATGAAGTGTGGACCTCAAATTAAGGTCGGCGACACTCCACAGAACAATTCGTAACACCTCGTAAGGATCTGCAAGCTATGAGAAAGATCCACAATCGATCAAACTAGTCATTGGGTTTGGAATTATTTTGGGGCTAGTTCTAAAACTGTCACTTAATCCGAAAGTGATAACTTGCTGAAAAAAGCTACAATCGAGCTGAAATATTGGAATTAGGAAAATGACCATGTCCACGATGAAAACATAGATCCGCACAGTCTGGTGAGAGAACATGACAAAATACCGAGTCTGTCAACTCGAACAAGAACAAGAACTAAACAAGAACAAAACTCAATGAAGATATTTTTGGTTGATGCAAGATTGCCAAGAACCAAGGATGCTCCTGCATCACACATCCGAGGTTATTGAAAATTGAGTCCCTCACTTTTTTGGGCCTAAAGGAAAACCAATACGGTCTACCTCAGCCTTAGAAATCCAAGAAGAATCCTCCACTGGTCTACCTTTCCACTTCAAAAGATATTCTTTGTATTGTCTCCCACGCGTTTTCCTCCCTTCTTTGACATCCAAAATCTCTTCTATCTCATATGATTATTTTTTAGGAAGTTGTTCTTCCAATTTTTCTTTATTGTCTTCACTGAATTATGCTTCATGGTATTGATGTAGATCTACAATGTTGAATGTAGGTGATATACCCATGCCATCTGGTAACTCTACTTCATATGCATTTCATGAATCAAATTTCTTCAAAATCTTACAGGGTCCAAACTTCCTCATCTTGAGCTTATTGTATGTGCCAACTGGAAATCTTTCCTTCCTCAAATACACCATCACTTCATCTCCAACTTTGAACTTCTTATGTCTCCTCTTTTCATCTGCTCGTTCCTTATACTTTTGGTTCATATCTTCCAACTATTTCTTTACTTGAGTATGCACTTTCTTCATATTTTCTACAAATTCCTTTGCTTCAGCACTTCTTTTATCCTCCTTATTGATGTCTCGCAATTCTGATATACCTCTAGGATGAACTCTAGTAACAATCTCAAAAGGTGTTTTTCTAGTATTATTGTTCACTAAATTATTGTAGGTAAACTCTGCTTGAGCAAGAACTAAATCTCAACTTTCGATCTTCTCTCCAACCAAGCATCTCAACAAATTTCCCAAACTCCTATTTACTACCTATGTTTTTCCATCAGTCTATGGGTGAAAAGTAGAACTAAACTTCAAATCTATCTTCAACTTCTTCCAAAGTGTCCTCCAAAATTAACCAACAAACTTTGTATCTCTGTCTGAAACAATATTCCTAGGTAATCCATGCAATCTGGCCACTTCCTTAAAAAATAAGTATGCTACATGTACTACATCTGTTGTCTTCTTACAAGGTATGAAATATGCTATTTTAGAAAAAAATTCCACCACCACAAATGCAAAATCATTACCTCTTTGTGTCTTAGGCAAATCAAGTATGAAATCCATGATGATATCCTCCCAAGGTCTTTTTGGAATGGTCAAAGGTTTATACAGTCCAACAATTCTGACTACTCCCTTTTGCGACTTGAAAAACTCTACAACTTTGCACAAATTTCCTAACATCCTTATAATCTGAGGCCAAAAGTAATTCTCACTTACCAATGCTACTGTCTTATCAACTCCAAAGTGTCATGCCAGTCCTCCACTCTGTTTCTCTTTCACCAAGTTATCCCTCATTGAACTCTGGGGTATACACAACTGATTCCCTCTAAACAACATATCCTCCTAAATGATTCTCTTGAAAGACTAGTTGTTTACAAGCTCTCCAAGGTTCTACAAAATATGGGTCTTCCTCATACAAGTTCTTCAATTCATCAAAAGCTAATACCTCCACTTTCATCTCTACCAGTAAATTCCTTCTCCTACTCAAAGCATCAGCAACTCTATTTGACTTTCCACTCCTATGTTTCAAAACAAAATTATAACTTTGCAAGAATTCCACCCATCTCATGTGTTTTTGATTCAACTTACCTTGACTGTTCAAATATGACAATGCCTGATGATTTGTATACAACACAAACTCCTTAGACAACAAGTAATGTCTCCATTTCTTCAAAGATAGAACTATGGCATAGAACTCCTGGTCATACATTGAATACCTTTTCCTTGCATCACTCAACTTCTCACTGAAATAAGCTACCGGTCTTCCTTCTTGACTTAATACTGCTCCAATTGCATTTCCACTTACATCATAGTCTACCTGAAATACCTTATTAAAGTCTGGTAAATCTAGCATAGGTTGCTCAGTCACCTTCTGTTTCAACAACTCAAAGCTCTTGTCTGCTCCAGATGTCCACCTACAATCTTTCCTATTTCCTCTCATTGTTTTTGTCATAGGACTGCAAATAGAACTAAAATCCCTAATAAACTTTTGGTAGAAACTAGCCAATCCGTGAAATGATCTTACCTCTCCAATGTTTTCCAGTGTAGGCCACTCAATAATTTCTCTTACCTTCTTAGGATCTATCTTCAATCCATCCACTGATATCACAAATCCCAGATATACCAATTCTTTCTTCATAAAACTACACTTCTCAATGTTTATCAACAACTGCTCTTCTCTCAACCTCTGCAAAACTTGTCTTATATGCAACAAATGTTCTTCTCTAGTCTTACTGAAAATCAAGATGTCATCCAAATAGACAATCACAAACTTACCCAAGAATTTCTTCAATACCTCATTCATCAACCTCATGAAAGTAATTTGTGCATTTGTTAGTCCAAAAGGCATCACTAACCACTCATACAATCCTTCATTTGTCTTGAATGTTGTCTTCCATTCATCCCCTTCTTTGATTCTAATTTGATGATATTCACTCTTCAAATCTATCTTTGTAAAATACTTAGATCCACTCAAAAAATTCATAATGTCTTCCATCCAAGGAAAAGGAAATCTATACTTCACTATGATATTGTTTATGGATCTAGATTTTGTACACATCCTCCATTCTCCATCCTTCTCAAGTGCTAGCACAATAGGTACTACACAAGGACTTAAGCTTTCTCTGATCAAACCCTTTCTCAACAACTCTTGTACTTGCCTATTCATTTATTCATTTTTTGTTGGTGTCATTCGGTGTGCTGCTTTATTAGGTAAACTAGCTCTAGGAATCAAATCCATGCAATGACTAATACTCCTCACAGGTGGCAATCCATCAGGTACCTTATCTGAAATGATACCTTCATATTCTGCTAGTAACTCTTTTATCTCCTCTGGTTATTCTTCCACATGCTTCAAGTCTTCAACCTTCTTAGGAACCAAGGCATAACACATGTTCTCATGTCTTAGTCCATCCAGAAATCTCCTTCCATCAACCAAAAAAATTCTAGCATTCATACAAACCTCAACTTTAGGAACATCCTCTAATGGTAACAAAGTCTGCTTCATCCCATTTGCAACAATAGTATATATGTTCTTCTTTCCATCATGAATAGCCTATCTATCATACTACCAAGGCCTTCCTAACAAAATATGACATACATCCATAGGCATGATATCACACAAAACTTCATCATGGTAATTTCCTATCTTCAATTTCATCAAACATTGTTCACTTACTAGTATCTTATGCTCATATTGAATCCATGCTATCGAATAGGGCTTTGGGTGTTTCAATCTTTCTAGCTTCAATTTGGTCACCATTTCTTCAAAAATCAGGTTCTCTGAGCTTCCACTATCAATAATCACTTTGCAATATTTACCAGCTACCTTGCATCTGGTTCAGAATAAATTCTTTCTCTGTAATGGTTCCTACTCCATCTCACTTTTGACACAATACTCTTCTATTCACCAACACTTCTCCCTCTTCTATTTTATTAGATGATCCGACATGATCCTCCTCAACAAAGGTTGTTCTTATACTATTCTCTATCTTTTTGCTTGTCTCTCCCTGATTACACTTAAATGTTCTATGTCCTTCTCCACCACACTTATAATAAGCTCCTATGAATACTCTTTTCTCCTATCCTTTATCACCTTTTCTATAACCCTCATTCTGGTAACCACCATATTCTCCTCTTTGGTAAGAGTTTCCATCATTTCTACAATATGAATTATCATTCTTACTGACTTTCTTATCTTTATTCTGATCTAAAAAAGGTCCTCTTCCTCCTCCAATAAAAATTCTTCCTCTCTTAAATCTTCCACCTCTTCCTCTTTGTCTCTGCTCATGTCTTTTTTTCGACTTCTCTTCTTATTTTAGGGCACATTGATATGCCTCCTCCACACTCAGCAACTTAATCAAAATAATCTCATCTTATATAGATGACCTCAAACCATTCATATATCTGGCTACTTGCTCGGTCTCATCTTCTAAATGTCCAGATCTAATATTCAACTTGTAGAAATCCTCAGTATACTCTGTCACACTTGACTCCTTTTGCTTCAAATTCTTCAACTTTTAGAACAAACTGATCTAATAGTCTGCAGGCATAAACTTTGTCTTCAACTTATTCACCATCTAATCCCACGATCTTATCTTCTCTTTTCCTTTTCTTTGCTTGTCTATCTGCAAATGTTCCCACCAAAGGGATGCATGTCGTTTCAACTTTGTACAAGAAAATTTCACCTTCTTGTCTTCTATGGTAACTTCAAAATCAAATTACTTCTCCATCTCTGTTATCCAATAAATCAATTCATCTGAATCCAACTTTCCACTATAATTCGGTGGATTGAAATATGGTTTAGTATTTACTATAGTTAGGGCTTTTATGAACCTATCTTCTCCTTGATCAAGTCCAGGTTTCTCTTCTCTTTCCCTTTCTTCTTGTTCTTCTACTTCTTCATCAATCACATCATCAACTGGTCGACCTCTATCTGGGCCATTTTGATTGCTTCCAATCTAGCATTCACTCCTCTCAACAACTCCATTATAGTTGGGTTTGCATTTCCACATGCTCCATTTCCTCTACCATTTCTTCTTCTCACCATCTTTACACAAGTCCTCTACAGCTGCAGGTCGGATCCTCAATCTGCCACCCCACAACAAATCTTCAACATGACTTTGTAAACTCTGACAATCTTCCATGGAATGAATCTCACTCTGATACCAATTTGGTGCAGTCACAGTAGGAGGGTCCTCAAAGAGAATAATCAAGACCGTGCAGCAAGAGTTACACAATAGAAGAAACACAAAATATGGAGGAAAATGTAGTTTCAAACATTCTCTTTATCAGAAGATTCAATTACATACATTCGACCACATCTGGGCTCATAGATTTGGCTAACGGGCCTAATATAACATACATGCTCCTTAATGCGAGAAAAAATCTTACAAATCAAATTCTTCTTAATCTACTTTATCTTGATTGATTGATATCCTAATGATCTATTAAAAGCTTTATATCATATTTTCATATCTAGAAACATCCACGTCGGCCAAAGATCATTACAATCTCTAATGAAGGAAACATCATGTGTGCATGAACAGGTCGGCCTCAAATTTGAATTTCTCCACCACAAGTACATATGATGAAGTGTGGACCTAAAATTAAGGTCGAGAACACTCCATAGAACAATTCAAAACACCTCGCAAGGATCCACAAGCCATGGGAAAGATCCATGATCGATCAAACTAGCTGTTAGGTTTGAAATTATTAAAGGGCCAGTTCCAAAACTGTCACTTAATCCGAAAGCGATAACTTGCCAAAAAAAGATCCAATCAAGCTGAAATCTTGGAATTAGGAAAATAAACATGTCTACAATGAAAACATAGATCCACATGATCTGGTGAGAAAACATGAGGAAATACTGAATCTATCAACTTGAACAAGAACTAAACAAGAATAAAATTGATTGAAAATATTTTTGGTTGATGCAAGATTTCCAAGAATCAAGGATGCTCTTGCATCATATTCATATTGTCAATATTCATTTTTTAATTAAATCTAGTTGGGCATGTTACATTTAGTATCAGAGCCCATGGTTTAGCTCTAGGCCTATGAGCCCATGATGGCTAAACTAGTGAATAGTGGACCCTTAACTCGATTTGAGTTACCTAGTAAATGATCAATTTGAACTGATTACAGGAAATGGGAAGGTCCAAGTCAAGAAGAAAGAAGGGAAAAACCAATAGGTCTGCAAGGAAGTGAATCGCTATAGAAGAAAATACCAAACTCAAGAACCAACGAGAGATTCCTAAAGAAGAAACTCTAGCACACACCCTCACATGTCTCAAGTTGAAGTGAGACAAAAAGATCAAGGAGACCAAATGAACTCCTAAGACTAAGAAACCCTCCTCATTTAGAGATTTTTTAATAGGATGTTGACCAAATACACCACTATTGACTAGGGAGGAGGAGTGCCTGCACACATTTCCTACCTCACCCAAGAGGAAAGATGTAGATTCAGATGATGATCCTAAGGAGTGTCCTCTTTCTAATAATGAGGGAACTACTTAGAGCAAAAAAAAAATTGTAAATAAGGATCAATATAAATCCAAACTTAATATAAATAAAGGAATTCTTTTGTTGATCAAAGGCATGAAGCTTGAAGTCTTGTCTTATTGAGATAAACGTGTATATTTTATTTTCCTTCTTAGCTTGCATGTTGTGTGCATTGTATTTCATAGATGCAATAGCATAAGTATAAAACCTCATTCTTGAATGCTAAATGCAACTGACACAAGTCGAGTGTGAGTCACTATGGTGACGACCAAAAAAGATGTGGATGGCAGCATACAAGACAATGGGCCAAGAAAGAGGCTATACCAAATCCTACAACTCTTGAATTGGTAATAATCCCGAATGGATCATTTGGAACAAGAGGTCTGAGGGGTGCAGGAAGATCAAAATCTTAGGAATGAGGTACCCGAGCAGGGAAAAGGGAATTGCAATTGAGGTCAGATTGAGGGAAAAAAATCTTTTTGGAAAGCTATCCAAGTGCTCATTTTATCAAGATAAGGTTCATTATCTAGGCCACATTATCTCAACTGAGGGAGTCTTTGCAGACCCTGAGAAGATAAAAGCAATTGTAGAATGGTTGACACCTCAGAATGTGACAAAGGTACAAATTTTTATGGGCCTTGCTGGATATTACATAAAATTTGTGCAAGGGTTTTCTAAAATAGCAGCCCCGATAACATCTCTTGAAAAGAAAGGTAAGATATTTGAGTGGACTAAAAAATGTGAGCAAGCTTTCCAACTCCTAAAGGAGAAACTCACAGTAGCCCTAGTGCTAATTATTCCAGATCCCAATGGTCAATTCTCAGTGATCACATATGCTTCAGGAGATAGAGTATAATGTTAATGCAAGAGGGGCAAGTGGTGGCGTATGAATTTAGGAAGCTAAAATAATACAAAATAAATTATGCACCACATGATTTGGAGTTAGCAGTCATAGTACATGACTTAAAGATGTGGAGGCACTACCTTTTGGAATAGCCATTTGAGCTCAAAATAGATCATTTGGGGTTAAGGTATATTTTGACTCAACCAAACCTCAATGCTAGGTAGACGAGATGGCTAGAATTCCTTAGCGAGTATGACTTTGAAATTGAGTATATAAAAGGAAAGGAAAATTGGGTGGTAGATGCTCGTAGTAGAAGAAGACATCTAGTAGCCATGACCTCTATGAGATCCAACCTGAGGTAGCAGGTGATGCAGCACTTACAGGGAGATGAGCTTTATGAGAGGATGAAAAAGGCTTTAGAAGAGAATCCATCAGACCATTGATTTGATGGGTACAAGTTTGAATCGAACAATATCTTAAGATACCAAAGATGGATGTATGTTTCGGATTCTAGAGAGCTTAGGAAGCTAGTCCTAGAAGAAGTCTACAATGCACCATATTTTGGACACCCCAAAGGGAAGGAGAGAGAGAGGTAATAGAGAGAGAAATAGAGAGAAAAGGAGGAAGGTGGAGAGATTGAGAAAGAGAGAGAGGAAGGAGAGAGAGAGAGAGAGTTAGAGAGGGATAGGATAGATAGGGATAAGTAGAGAGGGAAGATGGGTGGGAGGAAGGAAGAGAGAGAAAGGGGGAGATAGAGAATATTAGAGAGGGAAGGAGGGAGGGAGGGAGAGAGAGAATGATGCTCGATAGAGAGTAGAGAGGGATGGAGAGAGTGAGAGAGTAGGAAGGCGAGGAGATTGAGAGAGAGGGAGAGAGAGGTACTAAGGGAGGGAGAGGTGGAGATGGAGAGAGTGAGATAGAGAGAATTATAGAGGGAAGGAGAGATAGAGAGGGAGAGTAGAGAGAGAGAATGGTGAGATAAAGAGTAGAGAGGAAAGGAGAGAGAGGGAGAGACTAGGAGGGAGTGGGAGAGAGAGGGAAGGAGGGAGGGAAATGTGGAGATTGAGAGAAAGAGATGGAGATAAGTATAAATAGGGAAAGATGGGTAGATAAGGGGGAGGAGGGAGGGATAAGTATAGAGATAGATAGAGAAAGGGAGAGGCAAGGAGGGAGAGAGAGGTGATAGAGAGAGAGGTGATATAGAGAGAGAGGAGTGAGGGAAGTGAGATAGAGAGAATGAGAGAGGGAGGGAAGGGGGAGAAGTTTGGAGAGATTGAGAGAGAGGAGGGAGGGAGAGAGAGTGAGGTAGAGAGGGATAGGTTAGATAGAGAGAAGTAGAGAGGGAAGGTGGGTGGGAGAGAGAGAGAGAGAGAAGGATGGAGGGAGAGATGGATAGATAGATAGAGAGGTATACAAGGAACGAGAGATTTAGAATGAGAAGTAGAGAGAGGGATAGAGAGAGGGGTAGAGGGAGAGAGAGAGAGAAGGAATGAGAGTGAGAGAGAGTGAGAGAGAGAAACACAAAGGGAAGGAAGGTTATGAGATTGAGAGAGAGGGAGAGATGGAGGGGAGAGAGAGGGGGAATGAGGGAGGGAGAGGTAGAGATGGAGAGATATAGAGAGAAGTATATAGGGAAGGGGAGATAAATATGGGGTATGAGGGAGGAAGAAGTAGAGAGATAGAGGGAGAGGTAGGGAGGGAGAGAGAGGTCAGATTGAGAGAGGGGGGAGATAGATAGAATACAAAAGGAAGGAGGGAGGGACAAAGGGAGAGATAATTGTGATAGAGAGAATGAGAGAGAGGGTGAAGGAGGAAGGTTGACAGATTGAGAGGGAGAGGAGAGAGAGTAAGAGATAGGTAGAGAGTTATAGGTTAGATGAAGAGAAGTAGGGAGGGAAGGTGGGTAGGATGAAGGAAGAGAGAGAATAAAGGAGGAAGTTGGATATATTGAGAGAGAGAGAGGTAGATAGAGATAGGTTAGATAGAGTGAAGTAGAGAGGGAAGGTGGGTGGGAGGAAGGAAGAGAGAGAGGGGGAGATAGAGAGAGAGGGGGTGGAAGGAGGAAAGGAGGGAGGGATGGAGGGAGAGAGGGAGAGATATGTGAGATAGATACAAGTATAGAGGGAAGGAGAGAATATGAGAGAGAGGTCTAGAGCATAAGGGATGAAAAATGAGTGAGATAGAGAGAGAAAAAGATAACACAACTTGCTGATTATTGAATTTTGACCTCCTGATTATTGAAATTTAGCATGTTGATTACTAAAATTTGGCTGTGTCTAAAAACTTGTAAGATCCTCCAAAAACTAGAATTTGAATTATAAATCCTAGAGATCTGAAACCACTCTCAAACATCCTAAAACTATATACATGAAATATAAATTTTAAAGTATAAAAAGATAAAATGTCCATATGTAAATGTCAACTTATAATTAAATGTTTATTTCATGTATATAGTTTCCCTGAAAGATAACAAGAAGAAAGAGAGAGAGAAAAAAGAAGAAAAAAAATCAATGTAGACCAAAACACGAGCATGTTATAATGTGCTCATATTTTATCAATGCATTCACAAAATGTGAGCATGTTATAACGTGCTTGCATTTTGGCAATGTTTTTTGGAATTCAAAATAATGCACATTTTTGAAATTTAAACCATAACACGATCATGTTATAACACGCTCACATTATAACATGCTCATGTTTTGGCTTGGTAATGATCGAGCCTAGGCTCGATCATTACCAACCCATAATGTGAACTATAACGTGCTCATGTTTTTGCTATTTCAGGATGAAAAAGTGAATTGGACACTTTTTAGCCCCACATCTTTTTGCACTTACCCACAATCATTAAACTAAGAATAGTTAATCTTGCATTTCAAAAATGAAATTTAATAAATTAGATTCAATGAACATGCTGACATTTACCTAAATATTGAGGCTAAAATCCTCATTCAAAATGACATTTTCCATTGCCAATTGGTCAGCTACAGATGTAGCTTGCGCACCAGCCTTCTAACTATTTGTGGGGTCATATGTATACACTAAACTACAAACCTGATAAGTATGGGGTGGAACCCTACAATTCCTCAAAGTCTCCCCTAGTTTTCGATGTATTGCAAGAGTCACATGTTGGATGATACTCTAGGTCAAAGAACTAATAGACTATAGAGTGTCCACCTCAACACTCTCCTTTATGACATAAGGGATAGCAACATGCTCATAAGATGGTCTAGTGAGTGCTCGTCTCACTTTCCGCTGAGGATCGAGACGTGCACCTGGTCTATCTTGCGTCAACCCACCACCTCCCCTAAAAGTATTGCATTTCAAAATAGTTGGAGATTTTGTTGAGGACAAACTCACTGTAGATTTTCCTTAAGAAATATTGGGGGACCTTGTTATTGTTCCATGGAGGATGGTCAAAAACCATCCACCACCTCTTCCAAAAATTGTCCTTCATCCCTTGGTTTTTGCACCAATAGATAAGAAACCTCTTGCTTGTAAGGTCAATAGATTGATTTGTACATGGGTTAGTAAATAGTGAACATAAGTCATATTTTGTAATTTTTTCATTTTTTACTTGTGTAAGATAGTTTATCTACATAAAAATATTTGCACTCTCACCTCGTATCCGCCCAACTACTTAATTGCTTGCTAATTGCATCTGCATGTGTTAGCATATCTTGAAGTGAATTTTCAAGCGTGGTTCTTTTTGAGATTGAGCTTACAGGATCGTTCAACCTCGCAATTAACTCAATTTATTTTTTGTTGTTTTCAATTTCCCCCATTAAATTTTATTGAGTTCTAGGAAGATGTTGAGGAATTGTTGGAGGAGTTTGTTGTTGTGGTTGTTCATTAGGATTTTGTTGGTGAGCTTGTTCATGAGGAGGAGAAGGATTTTGAGGAGTAGAAGGATTTGAGGAGAATCAAGTGGATTTTCAACTCCTGATAATTAAAGAAATTAACATCAAAAACATATTAAATCTACCTATTTAACAACAAATTCATTAAAAAAATAATAAAATCTTACTCCTTGGAGTTTCCCGTCGACGTGGCAACATTCAGGCAAAGAAATAGCAATAATTCAGTGAAAAAAATTAATGAATTTGAGGTCTCCACAATGTGAGTGTGCCTTGGAAGGGTTTGTAGGTCATAGATGAAGAAATATGACAGTATAAAATGATTTGGATTTGGTTTTTTTCTTATAAAGACTCATAACGTGCTCGTGTTATAACACAAGCACGTTATAACATGCTCGCGTTATTTTTTTTCATTTTTTTAAAAAAGTTGGTCACAATTTGGCCCCCCAACATTTTACACCCACTCATTATGGTAATAATCAAGCCTAGGCTTGGTCACTACCAACCCAAAACACAAGCATGTTTTATTATAACGTGCTCACATTTTTGCTATTTTGGGATGAAAAAGTGAAGTGGCCACTTTTTGGCCTCCCATTTTTCTACGCCTACTCCTCAAAGTACCTTCAAGTGAAGTTATAACACTTTATACCTTTGATTGAAGGTAAAGGCCTAAAAAAAATATGCATTTACATAGTGACCTTCAATCAAAGGTCCCTGCTAGGCTTTGATTGAAGGCACCTTCGAGTGAAGGTCCTTCGAATGAAGGGGTCAAACATGACAACTTTGGCCTTTGCATCAAAATTTCCTTAGAAAATTCAGTTTCAAACCCCGGGTTGGACCTTTAGATGAACTTAACTTGACAAGATATTTTGCAAGATTGTAGCCCTCGAAATGAGCTTTCCAACAAGTATAATTTTGATATGTTTCATTTTATCATGTATTTTATTTTCAATTTTTGCTGAACATAGGTTTTTCTCCAAACATCAAGCTCTTCATTCTATAGAGGTGAAAAAATAGTAAACCATTGTAAAATAAAATCAAAAAATACCCTTGCCCTAGGTATTGATGTCCTTGTTTCACCAAAAAAAAAAAGGATTTCGATATATACACAAGTTCTGTTCGATGACACACACGTATGTCCAAATTATAATTACAGTGACTTCAGAAATTAATTAAAAATATATGTAACAAAAAATTATGAAAAAATATCCCTTCCCTAGCTATTGATGATGAGAATCTATGTTTCAAAAAATATAATTTTATCCTTTATAGAAAAAAGTTATGTTGGACGACACAAATGTTACTTTTTGAAAATGTTATTTTTTATTTAAAATTGGTTATTAAAGGAGATGTTGAAAGATTCATGATTTAGTTAAGAACAAAACAAAACAAAAATATTTAGAATCTACATAGAAATTTCCACAAATCACTAGTTTGCATCATCTTCAAATTCTTAACAGTTTATCTGCTATAGGTCTCTGAAGATGAAGATTCGGTTAAAAATGTTGATATAAATGTCCATATTGGACAAAAAGTGAGACACAGTATTGTGATTTCACCCATGTAATATTGTAACCAACTAGTTTTTTATATAATTTTTCCTATATTTAATCCTTCTTTAGTTGTTGTTTGTGAAGTCTTTTATGTATATACCAACTATTCTTCAATTTTTTGATGGGTAAGTGTTGATAAGGGGTATATCCCATATATATTAACCAAAATATGGAAATCATTTTCTCTAGAATAGAGCATGCATCATACATCAGGATTATTTGGCATCCTAAGATGCATTTGGAAACAAATACCAATAAACACCTCAAAGTTCCATTCCACCTGCTAAGAGGAAATAATATCCGGGTGATAACCAATATAAAATTCAAAGACATCCATGTTATTCTAGTCAATGCCATCTTTAAACACACAAATTTTATGACAATAGAGTTTGATTTAGTAGAGTATGCTTAGAAAACCCTCACTAGCAAGCCTTCATTTAGTATTTTGTTAAAACAATATATTGATAAGAACACTTATTCTCTTAGATCATTTTCATGAAAGTGTGGGGAAGAAGCTTACCTCAAGATTTATTCCTTAGAATCAACACCACATTGGTTAATGACTTATCATATAATGGACTATCATGGAGGTGTCCACTTGTGAACAAGTGTACACCAATAGTTTGTCGAATAATATTCACTACCCTCACATCCTTGGCATTGCAAATCTATGTATTTGGGTTCCTAAGTCCTCAAGAACATATTTGCATTCATAAATGAGCCATATTCACAATTCCATTTATGAGAGAAACTATCGCAACTTGTATATATGAGATGCCATTTCCAAAAAAAGATAAAAATAAAAATAGGGGACATAGTATTTGATCGTTGAGCCCATCGAAAAGGATCTCTACAAGTAATATCAATTCATCCTATTTTGAAAGAAATATTTTTATCTATCTCCATGATACCAATGAGACCTAACCACTTTTTAATATTACTAGATACTTTGAGCACATCAATTTGATCAACATCTTGGTTTGCTATAAATTTTGTAACATGGTTGGATTCTCTAAAATGTTTGGTAGAGTATACTCCTCCAATTTTTCTAAGAGAGACCAAAACATGTCCACCTATTTCTGTAACTTCTAATTCAAAATATTTTTCTTCTTAACAATATTGATACATAATATTAAGTCATCCTTGATTTCCATCACCTTGAAGTTCTTTTTTTCACATAATCTAAGCCCCTCGTAAAGTGCTTCCAATTTAGCCTTATTATTTGTGTTATGTTTAAAATTCTTAGATAAAGCCCAAATGAGGATTCCCACCTCATTCCTTATGATGCATCCTATACCTGAGACCCCAAGATTACCTCTAAAGATCCCATCAAAATTAAGTTTGAATTTTCCTCTTGGAAGGCCCAACTTACTTGTTAACATTATTTTATGATAATTTTTTAAAATTTAAAATCATGATTTGTTCCATCCCTTATTACTTATATATATTTACAATTAAATTATTATTTAAAATATCTCTAGCCAATTAGAAATATTTTTTTAATAAATTTATATATTTATGTATTTATGTATTATTTAAAAAAAAAAAATTATAAAATTATAATTTTAAAGAATATATGTCAACGAGATGCTTTGGTTCTCTTGATATCATCATAGAACAACTCTTAATTTAATTATCATTATTATAATAAATCCATAAGAAATAAGTTGATAATTAATGGGAGAAAGCTAATTCCTAAACAAAAGTGATCTATGTATGTAACATGATATTGTATCCCCCATACCCCATGAAACGAAGTGGACAAAAAGCACCCTGATGGATGGCTAGACGCATTCCATTAGGTGGCGTCGCCGGAAAAGGACGTGCGGCCTGCGGGAAATGAGAAAAAGCTAGGAAAAACACACCTACCATCGCCATTTTCCACATTTGCATTTTTCCACTTTGGTGGGTGGGGAGGGAGGAGGCATGAGTGAGGAAAATGGTCAAACCAGAGTAAAAAAAAATCATTTTTCTTTGTACATAGGTGCCTTTTGTCTACATTTTTTCTATGTGCGTAGAGCTAAAAGTTGCCATTTGCAACATTTAATTTTGCAATTTGGTCGAGAGCGCAAGCGGCACAATGGAGGCTAAACAAGAGAAACGCATTCAACACACACAACGGTTGTAGACATCTAAATTTGACCACTTATATTTGGCCAGATTTACCCTTTTCATCTAAATATCCTTTTATCCACATTAATTAAATAATGTTACTATTATTTAATTAATACCCCTAAAATCTTCTAAATCCCTAAGGTATTTAGTTAAATAATTAAATAACTTCCTCCTTTATCCCTTTCTTCCAAAGAATTAAATAAATAAACCACTTATTTAATTCTCTTTATGTCCCATCCATACTTAATCTTAATTCATCTCCTAATCTCATCATTATGGATGTGACACTTCTCTAATCTGTGATTAAGATGTGTCACATCCTCCAACTTTTGCAAGTTGACTCCTAATCATCATTAGCCACCTAACTCTCTTCTAATCCTTCATTAACTAGTTTAATCAGTCCTTTAGTCAACTCTTCCCACATCCCAATGGAATTTTTAATTCTATTTTATTCTCCCAACAACCTTAATGGAATTTTCATTTCCATTTACAATCTCCATGTCCTCTTCCCCATGTGAAAGGTCACATCAGTCACATGAGACAAGGACCTCCTTTATGATGACCTTGTCTTATCCCCAAGGTACTCTCAATCATGTGAATTTAAAATTCACATTTATTCCCCCAGCAAATTCTCTCATCCCCATGATGATAAGAGATGACTTTCTAAAATTTCTCACTTGTCACCATCATCCTCATATGATGACAAAATATTATTTTTGAGGAAATCCTCCCCTAATCCTAAGGTACTTGCAAGTACCTCCACCTCACATGTTCTCTCTCCACCTCACATGTCCTTGTTACCAATATTTCGCTACAGCTCAAATGGTGGAGCTGATTTAAATGTTGTTATATTTAAAAGTGAAATGCAGTTATTTCTGAATATGCTTGAGTGTTGTTTTGCACTTCGTTTTAGTTCATTAAGTTACAGTCATGCTTTGAAAAGAAGAATCAAAATTTCAGAAGTTTCTATTCAATGCTTTACAGTCAAATGAAGTACAGGACCAAGCATTAAACAATAAAGCTTTTCAAATGCTTTCATTTATTTCACAAAGTGATTCATATTTACAACATTTCATTTGATTGCGAGAATACAAATGCTAGTATAAATTTGCATTGAGATGCATTTTTTCTTTTCTAAATGAAAAGCAGAAAGAATGAAATCAAATATCCACACAAGTCGTGGATGTGACTGTGACAGTGCATCATAAACAACACACTACACTATGGAAGATGCATAAAGGGAAAAATCACATAAGTACAAACATAATCATCATTGCCTGATTGGTTGATGATCAACGCAGAAGTGGTGCACCATTTGTCTTCTTCGAGCTTCGTTGACCTGTAGGAAAGAAGAGAGGGATTTCAGAGGCTTCGTCTATGAATATACCTATATGAACCATCAACGATAATGTAGTAATCTACTGATCATGCATTGAAACAATCAAGGAAAGTGCAGAGATATGAGCTGAAGGAGAAATATCAACACAAACATGATATATTGTTTTTTATGCTAACACTGTTTGTTTCCTTGTGTAGGTATAGGAAAAGCCATGTAGTTGTTTATCTTTGAAGACCAAGCATGTGGGGAAAAATGGGCTCCCACAAGGGTAGAGCCCGACATGCTGCCCTTATATGTTACAAGAGGGTCGAGATAGTAATTGCAATCATCATAGTCATCAAGAAAGGAAGTGTAACTGAGAGGGTAAAGCAAGTTATCCATCAAATCATTAAACCAATTGTGCATTCATAACAGTCATGTAATTGCTTTCCGAAAGCTATAGATGAACAATGGGTTTAATCCGCTCAATCAGACCAACATATAGAAGTGAAAATTGCAAAAGAATGCTAATTAGATAGCTTGTTCTAGTAAAAGTTATCAATCTATCATACTTTTGAGTTGTTGTTTCGAATACTGTTTTGTTGTTTTTTAAGACTGTTCGCTTTGTAGTGTTGTTTCATATTTTTTGTTTTGGAACAACAGTGTCCTATCTCTTAACAATGATAGTGAACAGTGCAAGTTATGGAGGTTATGTCAAGAACAAGTAAATTCATGAAGAGTTTGTTGCCATAATAAATAAAGCATAAAAATGCATGGAGATATGTGAAGAGTCTTAGGTTTCCATTAGAATGATGAAAGGTTACAATATTAATATAGTAACCTATATCTAGTTGTTTAATAAGGTGAAGCAATGATCCAATAAAGACAGCCAGTTTCATTTTGGCTGAGAGTGCAAGTATTGCTACAAAATGAGCAGATAATGACAAAATAGGAAGGAAGTATTTCTGAAAGTGTTAGTTCATTGTAAGAGAGAATGCAGTCCATGGGGTTACAATGATTTAAGCAAGATATGTTCTCAGAATGTTATACACCCAGGTGAAGTTTTGTTAGGAAGCAAGATTTTATACAATGCTCTCATGTTCGAGCTCAAATATAACAGAAATGCAGGTTAAAACACAAATTTCTTCGAAATTTTGAAAATACCCACATTGGGGTTTCATTTAAAACACAGAATTCATAGTGTTTCCATGGTCGAGTTGACATAAAAAAGGAAAAAATACATTCAGAAAGGTATTTTCCTAGAAATGACAAATACCCACATACATATTTTTGCTAAGGAGCATATTTTATTCATTTTCATAAATACCCACATGGGCTTTTCAACAAGAATGCAGATTTACCATCTTTTTCAGTTACCCATATGGGGGTTTTAAAAAAATAAAGCAAAATAGTGTAGTTTCCAGAATACCCATATGGGGTTTCTACATTTTTTTCAAATGGAAATGCCTGATAATGCATGGGTCGAACCCGGTGTGATTTTTCAGTTACTCTTCAGGGAAGAATGAGGAGAGTTCTTCAAGTTTTGTTGTATAGGAGAACAAAATCAAGGAAAAATTGCATAGAGTGAGAGTTGCTTCATAAAAAAAAACCGTCAGTCAACTATGACATGTCACGGCCTATTAAGGAGATAGTACATAGAGTTTCATTAAGATAAGCTTCACCTTAAGCACACATGGTGCGGCAAGTCAACAGACCTGCATTTGTTCTAAATGATAGCAACTTTTCTTTAAAGAAAAAGTAACAAAACTCGTGGGTTTTAGTTTGAGAGAGAGAAGTGCACAAAATAGTGAACAAGGAAGAGCTTACCATGGTGTTTTCCACTTAAGAACCCACAGGCTACACCCAGCTTGTTTGGAGCTCACAATGCTCGAGTCAAACCCTCTCATGGTCCCCAAGGTGGAGATAGCAAAGTACAGTGAAAATAATTCAAGAGGAAAATCAAAAAATAATGGAGGACAGGCCATGGCCTTCAGAGGCATTTTCTTGCTTTCAAAAACAATGGAGGAAGCCTTATGTTAAGGAGGTCAACTTACCATGTAGTCCCAGAGAAAAGTCGACCAGAATGGAGGAGAGTTTGAGGTTTCCAAAGCCTTCACAAGCTATGGTTGAGCATAGGCATGGCGGCACATTTCCTTTCAGTAGAGCATTCTTTCGAAATGTCAAATGCAAAATGAAGTGCTTTTAGGGTTTGACCTTGTTTTTGCTATGTTGCCCTAATTCGAAATAGGGACTTATCATTCTTTATCAAACTTTATGCAAAGTTTTGAATGGACGATTATTCTTAATTTAGGTCGAACCATGTGGAGTTCCGAGTGATGAAATTTTGCCCAAGTCTTGTATATTTAATGAATTATTTGAAGACTTTAGGCCTTTAGTGGTTGCCTTAGTCAAAAAGGGAAAATTGTTTTAAGCACAAAGATAAGCCATATTAGGAGATTGAGAGAATAATATGCCTTAGGATTAGGGTTAGTACCTAGGCTTATTAGTATTTATTTTATTATTTTTTTGGAGAAAACAATTAAAATATGTAAGGAGGAATTTGTATAATTTTTTGATTTTTTATAGAAAAATCAAAGCTTGTAAAGGAGATATAAGGTGTTATATGCAGAAGATTTCTTTAAAAATCTTTAATTGTAAAATGGAATAATTGTAAAACTACATCATGTAAAGCATAAGCAAAGCAATGCTTTATAAATTGCTTTGTTTTCTTGCTATTTTTGGCAGTTAAGGTTGACTTTTCTTCTTGGTCGGAATTGGGTTTTCAGTTGGAGAGATAAGGTGTTTTTCTCGCTTTAAAAGCAATTTTTTTGCTTTTTTTAGAGGCCTGACAGTTGATGCATGCAAAAAGTGTGACTTTCCACTTTTATGCTGACTTGTTGCACAGTTTTTGAAATCTTTTCCTTGAGATTTTTTCAAGAGCTCAGATTAGGGTTTGAAACATATATCTTGGGAGAAAACTTAGGGTTTTCTAGTTCAGTCTGTTTTGGCTCTTACACATTTTTGAGCTGAAACTATTTTTGTACTCAATTGGATTATTTTTGGCATACTCCTATAGTGAATAAAGAACAACATTCCTACCTATCATTTTTGTGTCCATTTACAGTTCAGTTGATGTTATTCTTGTGATTTTCAGTTTAAGAAATCCTTGTTATGTCCTAGGCTGTAGTTTGATGTAGAAAAGTGCAAAAATATAGGTTGCATGTTGTGTTTTGAGCAGACCTTCATGCAAAGTACTTATGTAAGAAATTGTTCTTGAGAGGTTGTGAAGTTTTGGTTTTTTGAGCACTGTTTGTGAGGAAAATACAGAATAGTCAGTATTTCATCATCCAATATTAAAAATTATTTCAAAGTCATAGGTTTTAGGTTCTGTTTTTCTCTTTATCCCTTTGCCAAGAAGATTTTTAGAATAGGATCATTATACGGAGAATCAGATCACTCTGGAGATTCTCTTTCCTTATAGACCACCCACATCTAGAAAGAGTTTCAATGTTGCAACAAATAGTCTAATTTTTTGCAAATCTGATGGGGTGCATATCTGATTGCTAACAGTTTTTGGCACACCCGGTGGGATAGATTGAAAATCATTTTCAGAGAATTTAATTTCCAAAATTTGTTGTTTGGTGTATGTAGCAGGTTTCTCAGCCTTTTGGAGGCTTGTTCAAATATACCTGGTGACTCTGACTTCTGATTTTTTACATGTAGATCTAGTGCAGCCCACACATGAGAAAGGTACAAACCAGATCAAGCGTTGCACCTTTCTGATATCGACAAGTGTCCCCACCTCGAAGAGTTGGCAGAATTGCAAGGAGGCTTTTTGAAGCGCCAGTGAGGTCAAAATCAACACCTCCTATTTTCAACTCTCTAGTTTTATCACCAGGAGTACCAGTTCCTATATCATAGATATCATCGATGGTAGCACCAAGGCAACATCCGTTCACACCTTTTAATGGAGGCAGTCCATTAGACATCGCTCAAAATGACAATATCTCGGTTGTAGCCCTTAGAAGCCTGCCATTCTTCACTGGAGAAGATCACACAACACCGGTGAAGCACATTCATGACGTGTCCACCTTATGTTCAATTCACAATATTACATAGGAGAACGATGTGTTGAGGCTCTTGGCTACATCACTCAAGGGTAAAGCATTACAGTGGTTCAGAGGCCTTGTAGCCAACTCTATCGCAACATGGGATGCACTAGGTAACGGTCTGTACCAATTTTTTGTTGATAAGTCTGACAATCTGTCCCTATTAGAACAGTTGAGCACAATTCAGAGGGCACAACATGAACACTTGGTGGATTTCAATCACTGTTTTCAAAGAACTATGGCTAGAATTCCTGCAACGGTAAGGCCTTTACCAGCTCACGCTTTTCCATTTTACTTGAAATCTTTGAATTGTAAGATTTTTGTTATGACCCAATCTATGGGTGGGCATACACTCCCTGATGCTTACGATATCGCTATTAGAGCGGAAAATTGTCTTATTCAAGCTGGAGATATAGCTCCTAGACCTCCTATGTCGTTGTTTCCTGAGATACAGCCACCTACCCCTACTGTTTTACCTCCCTTAGCTAATGTTAACATTGTCCCAGCAATAGGTTATCAAACCGTAGCACAGCAAATTATTGCTCCATAACCAAGAGATCCGGGAAATTAAGAGTATACTCAAGACCTTCGGGAATGATCTTGTGAGCATTAAGAAGCAAGTAGGTCACAAAAATAAACCCTATCAAGCCACTTATCAGCAGAACCAGCCTAATAGGCCTACTTTTCAGAATGATTACTAGGGCCAGAAGATAAATTTTAACCCAAGACCCTTCCAACCATACAACCCAAATGCAACCAATTCGTCAAAGGAACTCGTACCTCAAAATAATATTGCCCAGGATTGCAATTGGTGTTATCCATGTAACCAGCCCCATAACCAATCAGCGTGTGATAATGGCATGAGAAATCAGGCTTTAATGGTTCAAAACAGTTATGCACATTCAGAAAGTGTTTCAAATCAGAACTTGGAACAACAAGTTTCTCTTGTCGTAGCCAACACAAGATCGAAAAAAAGGGCAATGGATCTAGGACAGCAAGCTGGAAGTTCATAGCAGTAACCTACGAAAGATAAACAGTCAGTTTCTACACCCAGTACTAACGGTGCAACACAATCCAAGGTATAGTTTTTACAAAAGGGGCAAGAGATACCTAGCAAAGAGAAATTAAAGACACATTTGCAGCCCTTGCAGAAGCATAATGATGTTGTTGTTTCAAAAACCCAGTAGAAGGTAAATACTACTTCTTTTAATATTATTGAACACCTCAGAAAGACTACTATCATCATGTTTGTATTAGATGCTTTGCACATCCCAGGTCAGAAAGGTTTGTTGCAAGATGCTTTAGCTGAGTTGTCTATTTCTAATTATACTAATCAAGGTGCTACCAAAGCAGTGTTCACTAACAGTTCAGAAGGTAAAAGTGAACAGAAAGGTATGGAGGTAAAGCCTCCCCCATTTTATTTGACTCTGATCATTGGGGATAAATTAGTGCATAATTGCATGGTTGATTCTGGCGCGAGTAGCTCAGTCATGCCTAAAAAATTAGCTGATGCTTTAGGTCTTGTCTATGAACCCAACCCTCAGAAGGGTGTAGTTCAGTTAGATGGGTTTGTTGTTAGAACTGCTGGTATAGTAAAAAAATTAGCCCTTACCATGCACGCATCTCCCATTTTTGTGATTCATCAAGACATACATGTAATCGATTTGCCACCACACTTTGCCATTTGCTTATCAAGGAATTTTACAGCCAAGTTGGGGGTTTTCTTGTCATCTAACTGGTCTCATCTATTTTTTAGAACAAGGTATGGTACAAAGGTAACCATAAAGTTTGAGCCTTTAGCCAAATACCACATCAAACCATACGTTCTGTGTCCTATAAACGCTAACCTCTGCATCACCCCTATACTAGAGGAGCAAACCATGACATCAGATCATAGCACCCATGTAGAAAGTATAAATCTAGATGAATGGGTAGCCGAAGATCACGAGATTGATCCCTTCCAGCATGTAGGTGAGGTAGGATTAGGGGTTTACATGATTTGTGAACCTGATTCTGATATGCCTAACCTGATCAAAAGGGAAGTACAACTTGCAGGGCAAGAAAATGAGCTTTGGAAACTCTATTTTGATGGTTCGAGGAGCAATGTAGGTGATGGTGGCGGGGCCACGTTGATTTCACCCGAGGGAGAAAATTATTACTCTAATTTCATATTTGCGTTCAGCTATACAAATAATACAGTTGAATACAAAGCATTTATACACAGCCTAGAATGGGCCCGAAGAAGAGGTATTAAATGTTTGCGTGTTTATGGTGATTTTGAGTTAATCGTAAATCAAGTCAGAAATCTAAATGCTGCAAAGAATGATTTGCTTAAGAAATATAAGCATCATGTATGGGATTTAATAGAGGATCTTGATGCTTTTAATATCTGTTTAGTTCCTAGAAATGAAAATAAGCATGCAGATAGGCTTGCTGCTATAAGGGCTCAGTTTGATATTCCAAATGAAATTCATAAAATAGAAGCACGCCAATATGTAAAGATAGTCGTCAGACCTTCTGTTCTTGAAAAATAATGTGAGTTGGCAGGTTTTTGATAGCGACGAGCAAATTGTAAACTTTTTAATTGTTGAAGTTGAGTTTGTAGATGGAAACTAGCAAAAGTGGCAACAGCAGTATGAAAATCAGATTGTACAGTTGAAGACTAACAAGCTGCCAAGGGGTTTAGTGACTTTGGAATCTGTGTTCAACTCAGATGACCAGATGAGGAGAGATAAGTGCAGCCTAACTATTAAGGAGGAACACTATGAAGCAATTGAAATCTTCAAAGGTAAGCTTCTCAAGTTGGGAAAGGTATGTAATAAAGAGGAACAATAGGAGTTTATTCTATTATGTCAGAAATTTCGTGATATTTTTTCTTGGGAATATAAGGATTTGAAGGGGTTTGACCCAGAATTAGCCCAGCATACTATTGAATTAGAGCCTGTTGCAAAACCAGTTAGGAAGAAACAGAGGCCTCTCAATCCTAAATTAGAACACCTTATGAAAGTCGAACTGAATAAATTAGTTGAAAGTGGTATCATTTTTCCCATCAAGCATACTTCTTGGGTCTCAAACCTAGTTCCAATTAGGAAGAAAAGTGGGGAGATCATATTATGTGTTGATTTTCGAGATTTAAATAGAGCGTCACTGAAAGACCGCTACCCACTCCCTTCCATGGAGCAAATTTTACAAGTGGTTTCCAATTCTGACAAATTTTCTTTGCTAGATGGTTATTCAGGTTACAACCAGATTCTGGTTAAGCAGCAGGATCAATTCAAAAGTAGCATTCATGACTAAGTGGGGCACGATGGCCTACAAAAGGATGCCTTTCAGCTTATCCAATGCTAGAGCAACTCTTCAGCGAGTGATGGATATGGCCTTTCACGGCCTCATGAACAAGATCATTCTGGTTTATTTAGATGATATTACTATTTTTTCCAGAAATACTAATGAACATCTTGATCATTTAGAACATATTTTTTAGAGATGCAGGGAGTTCGGAGTGTCTCTCAATCCGAAGAAGTGTATTTTTTCTGTACACGAAGGTAAACTCCTTGGACACATTGTTTCAAAGCAGGGCATTTCCATAAATTCCAAAAGGATTTTTGTAATTCTCGAATTGCCATTACCAACTCACAAGAAAGGCTTGCAAAGCTTTCTTGGAGGAATAAAATTTGTGAGGAGGTTTATACCTATTATCGCAACTTTGCTGCAACCTCTCACTCTTATGCTGAAAAAGAATATACCTTTCGCTTGGACCAAGGAAGGTAAAAGGAGCTTTGATCAGATCAAAGAAGCTCTCTTAGCTGCCCCTACCCTCATTAATCCAAAGTACGATAGAGATTTCATTCTTTACGCATTTGGAGGGGTTGATACTATTTTTTCTATGCTTTTCCAGCAGAACAATGAAGGTTTGGAGCAACCAATGGCCTTTTTCAACCAGGTACTTCATGATTATGAGGTAAAGTATTCCTTTGTTGAGAAGCATGTGTTTGCTATTGTAAGAAGTTTAAAAAAATTCAGACATATGCTATCGAACAAAAAGATTCATTTGTTGGTTGTGCATTCAACTATTAAAGATTTCTTGTTGAACCGTGAAATTAATGATAAGCGTGCTGGTTGGATAACCAAGGTCATAGAGTTTGACATAGATATTAAAATAACCAAACTTGTCAGAGGTAAGGGTTTGTGTGAACAGATAGCAGAAAACACAGCAGGCAACAACCTAGAGGAGACTGAAAAGGTTGGCACAGTGCTAAACAATGATGATGCAGCAGTTGTTCCAGTTCCTGCTGCTACCTGGGTGAAGCAAATGATGCTTTATTTGCAAACTAGTGAATGTCCCAAAGGTCTAGACAAAGCAAAAAGGAGGTATTACAGATTACAGTCTATTCCTTTTGCAATTATTGATGGCATTCTATATAGGAGAGATTTTCAAGGTGTTTTGTTACAATGCATTGAACCTGATCGAGTTGATAAGCTTTCAGTAGAGTTTCATGATGGGCCGGTTATTATTGGCCAAGTTTTTTCAAGGATGCCATTGCTTGGGTCCGAAAATGTGAAAGATGTGCTCTATTTTTAGGAAAACAGAAGCTTGCAGCCTTACCTCTGCATCTTATTCAAGTGGAGCAGCCCTTTGCGAAGTGGGGATTAGATTTTATAGGGCCAATCAACCCGCCTTCAAGCGTAGGTCATAAGTGGATACTGACCACCATAGATTATTTTACTAAATGGACCGAGGTGGTTGCTTTAAAAGAAGCAAATGAGACTTTTGTGCTTAATTTTTATCACGACTTAGTGTCGAGATTTGGTACTCCAGATTCTATAATTTCTGACAATGGTTTGGCCTTCAATGGTTTAAGAATTTATGATTGGTCAGTTAGAAATAACATTCATTTGAATACATCTTCTAACTATTATCTGTAGGGAAATGGGCAGGCAGAATCTACAAATAAGAATCTGATCCGGATAATCAAGAAGACTATCGAGGACAATCAACGAACATGGCACAAAAATCTTAAATTAGCCCTTTGGGCTGACAGAGTGACACCTAAAAGGACCACTGGTTATTCTCCTTATGTACTTGCTTATGGTAAAGAAGCTAAGTTACCCATTTCTATTGAGTTGTCGACCTTAAGTTATGTGAAAGAACTGGAATTACTAAATGAGCAACCTCTTGAGGTGCATTTTGCACAGCTGGTAGAGCTTGATGAAACTAGAAGAGGTGCTTTAAAACAACTTGAAATACATCAAGCTCAAATGAAGATCTCTTTTGATAAGAAGGCAAGACCACGGGAGTTTATCATTGGTGATCTAGTATTCAAGTGGAATGAATACAAGAGCAGACCTAGACGACATTCCAAGTTCGATGCAATTTGGGATGGGCCTTATGTGATCACAGAGTGTAAGGAACATAGCGCTTTCCAGCTTTCAAAGCTAACTGGAGAGGTGTTGTCTATCCCAGTTAATGGGATCCACCTCAAAAATTGCCTCTGAGATAAGTTCTATCTTGTACATAAATAGAGTAGTTGTTACAAATAAGTGTGTTACGCACATTTCTTTTCAGTAGTTTTTCTTTCCCTAAACACTGTTGCGCATTGTTTTGTTGGCCATCAGGGCCTGTTAGTTTGCTTTCAACTTTGTTTGTTTTGTTTTGCTACTGTTTTGGAGTTGTTGTTTCAGTTTTTATGAGTTCATGAAGGGGTAGTTTTGACTACGTGCCCAATGGAGTTTTTTCAAGGCAACTGATCTATACTTAGTTGGCAAGCATCTAGCGAAAATCACCAAAATGTTACCAATATTTCGCTACAGCTCAAATGGTGGAGCTGATTTAAATGTTGTTATATTTAAAAGTGAAATGCAGTTATTTCTGAATATGCTTGAGTGTTGTTTTGCACTTCGTTTTAGTTCATTAAGTTACAGTCATGCTTTGAAAAGAAGAATCAAAATTTCAGAAGTTTCTATTCAATGCTTTACAGTCAAATGAAGTACAGGACCGAGCATTAAACAATAAAGCCTTTCAAATGCTTTCATTTATTTCACAAAGTGATTCATATTTACAACATTTCATTTGATTGCGAGAATACAAATGCTAGTATAAATTTGCATTGAGATGCATTTTTTCTTTTCTAAATGAAAAGCAGAAAGAATGAAATCAAATATCCACACAAGTCGTGGATGTGACTGTGACAGTGCATCATAAACAACACACTACACTATGGAAGATGCATAAAGGGAAAAATCACATAAGTACAAACATAATCATCATTGCCTGATTGGTTGATGATCGACACAGAAGTGGTGCACCATTTGTCTTCTTCGAGCTTTGTTGACCTATAGGAAAGAAGAGAGGGATGTCAGAGGCTCCAACTATGAATATACCTATATGAACCATCAACAATAATGTACTATGCTATTGATCATGCATTGAAACAATCAAGGAAAGTGCAAAGATATGAGCTGAAGGAGAAACATCAACACAAACATGATATATTGTTTTTTATGCTAGCATTGTTTGTTTCCTTGTGCAGGTATATGAAAAGCCATGTAGCTGTTTATCTTCGAAGACCAAGCATGTGGGGAAAAATGGGCTCCCACAAGGGTAGATCCTGGCATGTTGCCCTTATATGGTACAAGAGGGTCGAGATAGTAATTGCAATCATCATAGTCATCAAGAAAGGAAGTGCAACTGAGAGGGTAAAGAAAGTTATCCATCAAGCCATTAAACCAACTGTGCATTCATAACAATCATGTAATTGCTTTCTGAAAGCTACAGGTGAATAGTGGGTTTAATCCACTCAATCAGATCAACATATAGAAGTGAAAATTGCAAAAGAATGCTAATTAGACAGCTTGTTCGAGTAAAAGTTATCAATCTATCATGCTTTCGAGCTGTTGTTTCGAATATTGTTTTGTTGTTTTTTAAGACTGTTCAATTTGTAGTGTTGTTTCATATTTTGTATTTTGGAACAGCAGTGTCCTATCTTTTAACAATGATAGTGAACAATGCATGTTATGGAGGTTATGTCAAGAACGGGTAAATTCATGAAGAGTTTGTTACCAGAATAAATAGAGCATAAAAATGCATGGAGATATGTGAAGATTCTCAGGTTTCCATCAAAATGATGAAAGGTTACAAGATTAATACAGTAACCTATAGCCAGTTGTTTAATAAGGTGAAGCAATGATCCAACAAAGAAAGCCAGTTTCATTTTGGCTAAGAGTGCAAGTATTGCTACAAAATGAGCGGATAATGATAAAATAGGAAGGAATTATTTTTGAAAGTGTTAGTTGGTTGTAAGAGAGAATGCAGTCCATGGGGTTACAATGATTTAAGCAAGATATGTTCTCAGAATGTTATACAACCAGGTGGAGTTTTGTTAGGAAGCAAGATGTTATACAGTGCTCTCATGTTTGAGCTCAAATATAATAGAAAATGTAGGTTAAAACATAGATTTCTTCGAAATTTTGAAAATACCAACATTGGAGTTTCATTTAAAACACAGAATTCACAGTGTTTCCATGGTCAAGTTGACATAAAAAAGGAAAAAATACATTCAGAAAGGTATTTTCTTAGAAATGACAAATACCCACATACAGATTTTTGCTAAGGAGCATATTTTATTCATATTCATAAATACCCACATGGGGTTTTCAATAGGAATGTAGATTTACCATCTTTTTCAATTACCTATATGGGGGTTTTAAAAAAATAAAGCAAAACAGTGTAGTTTCCAAAATACCCATATGGGGTTTCTACATTTTTTTCAAATGGAAATGCCTAATAATGCATAGGTCGAACCCAGTGTGATTTTTTAGTTACTCTTTAGGGAAGAATGAGGAGAGTTCTTCAAGTTTGGTTGTATAGGATAACAAAATCAAGGAAAAATTGCATAGAGTGCGAGTTGCTTCATAAAAAATAACCATTAGTCAACTATGACATGTCACAGCCTATTAAGGAGATAGTACATAGAGTTTCATTAAGATAAGCTTCACCTTAAGCACACATGGCGCGACCAGTGAATAGGCCTGCATTTGTTGTAAATGATAGCAACTTTTCTTTAAAGAAAAAGTAACAAAACTCGTGGGTTTTAGTTTGAGAGAGAGAAGTGCACAAAACAGTGAGCAAGGAAGAGCTTACCATGGTGTTTGTTGTTCAAGAACCCACAGGCCGCACCTAGCTCGTTTGGAGCTCACAATGCTTGGGTCGAGCCCTCTCATGGCGCCAAAGGTGGAGATAGCAAAGAATAGTGAAAATAATGCAAGAGGAAAAACAAAAAATAATGGAGGACAGGTCGCGGCCTTCAGAGGCATTTTCTTGCTTTCAAAAACAATGGAGGAAGCCTTATGTTAAGGAGGTCAACTTACCATGTAGTCCCAGAGAAAAGTTCACCAGAATGGAGGAGAGTTTGAGATTTCCAAAGCCTTCACAAGTTAGGGTCGAGCATAGGCATGGCGATGCATTTCCTCTCAGCAGAGCATTCTTTCGAAATGTCAAATGCAAAATGAAGTGCTTTTAGGGTTTGACCTTGTTTTTGCTATGTTGCCCTAATTCGAAATAGGGACTTATCATTCTTTATCAAACTTTATGCAAAGTTTTGAATGGCCGATTATTCTTGATTTAGGTCGAACCATGTGGAGTTCTGAGTGATGAAATTTTTCCTAAGTCTTGTTTATTTAATGAATTATTTGAAGACTTTAGGCCTTTAGTGGTTGCCTTAGTCAAAAAGGGAAAATTGTTTTAAGCACAAAGATAAGCCATATTAGGAGATTGAGAGAATAATATGCGATTAGGGTTAGTACCTAGGCTTATTAGTATTTATTTTTTATTGTTTTTGGAGAAAACAATTAAAATATGTAAGGAGGAATTTGTATAATTTTTTGAATTTTTATAGAAAAATCAAAGCTTGTAAAGGAGATATAAGGTGTTATATGTAGAAGATTTTAAAAAAAAATCTTTAATTGTAAAATGGAATAAATGTAAAACTACATCATGTAAAGCAGAAGCAAAGCAATGCTTTATAAATTGCTTTGTTTTCTTGCTATTTTTGGCAGTTAAGGTTGACTTTTCTTCTTGGTCGGAATTGAGTTTTCAGTTGGAGAGATAAGGTGTTTTTCTCGCTTTAAAAGTAGTTATTTTATTTTTTTAGAGGCCTGACAGTTGATGCATGCAAAAAGTGTGACTTTCCACTTTTATGCTAACTTTTTGCATAGATTTTGGAATCTTTTCCTTGAGCTTTTTTCAAGAGCTCAGATTAGGGTTTGAAACATATATCTTGGGAGAAAACTTAGGGTTTTCTAGTTCAATCTATTTTGGCTCTTACACATTTTTGAGCTGAAACTATTTTTGTACTCAGTTGGATTATTTTTGGCATACTCCTATAGTGAATAAAGAACAACATTCCTACCTATCATTTTTGTGTCCATTTACAATTCAGTTGATGTTATTCTTGTGATTTTTAGTTTAATAAATCCTTATTATGTCCTAGGCTGTAGTTTGATGTAGAAAAGTGAAAAAATATAGGTTGCATGTTGTGTGTTGAACAAACCTTCATGCAAAGTACTTATGTAAGAAATTGTTCTTGAGAGGTTGTGATGTTTTGTTGGGTTTTTTAGCACTGTTTGTGAGGAAAATCTAGAATAGTCAGTATTTCATCATCCAATATTAAAAAGTATTTCAAAGTCATAGGTTTTAAGTTTTGTTTTTCTCTCTATCCCTTTTCCAAGAAGATTTTTAGAATAGGATCATTATACGGAGAACCAGCTTGCTCTAGAGATTCTCTTTCCTTATAGACCACCCACTTTTGGAAAGAGTTTCAATGTTGCAACAAATAGTCTAATTTTTTGCAAATCTGACAAGGTGCATATTTGATTGCTAACAGTCCTCTTTCCACATCATTTGTCCTTTCCCCACCTCATCTTCCACATGGAAAGATGTGAGGACTTGTGAGTCCTCAACTCACCATGGCCCTTCATCTTGTCCATGTTGGCTAAATCCTAGCCATTCAATTCTCTAAAGACTCTTCCCTTAAATTAGAAAATTGAGTCTCATTTTTTCATTCATTATGTATTCACTCTCATTCAAGCAAGTCAACTCAATCATTCAAACAACTTAGCACTTAGCACTTTCAACAATTCATCCACCATTATTGCAGCCCTCAAGCTTTCATTGCACCCACCTACCATACTTGCCACAATACCCACTTGCATCATTGCAATCCTCATCACCTCATCTTTGTCTTGCATCCATTCTTTGCATCATTTTCCATTGAAGGAGCACACAATCAAGCATAAAAAAGGGCCAACCAGCTCATCAATCCAAGCAAGGTAAAAAGTTCCTTTTCTTTGTTATTTTATTTGGATTCAACTTAGACTAATCTTGAGTGTTTTTTAGTGTTTTTCTCTTTGCATTTCATTATGTTTTGCATTTTAAGGTACAAAAACACTTGCACACATTTTTGGCACTCCCGATGGGACCCACAAATGAGTATGTTTTCTTTCACGTTTGTTGTTTTTTCACATTTTGAAGGTTTAGGTTACATAGAGGCATCCTTTGTCAGAAGATAGAGGTGACCTGGCCCCGACAGAGGTGATCTAGCCCTGACAGGGGTGACCTAGCCCAGACAGGGGTGACCTGGCCTTGGACAAAGACAATTGAGGTAAAAACATATACCTAAAGTTCATTTATTGTTGTTTTTCTCAATACTAACCCTCTAACCTGTCTTGTCGGTGAGTGTGCTTATTTTTACTAACATTTGTGCAGTTGTTTCACGTTTGTTGAAGATCAAAGGCTTAAACTTCTAACATGTTTGTTGCAGGAAAAGTAGGCCAAGTAGACTAATTAGATTATTGTTTATCATTTTCATATTAACTAGGCACATAGATCTAATTAGGAGGAGTCAATGAACTTGCCTATTGTTCTAGAAAAGTGGGCTATTGATGTATCCAATCCCCTTGCACCATTTGACAATCTTGGGTGAAGAGAAATCGTAGTCCACTTAGTCCTTTATGTTCACCTTTCTTTCTAGAGGGACCTGCTTGGGGATTTCATCACCCCAAGGGATGATCCCAACCACATGTTACTAACGGGGTATATAAAGGGGGGAGAGCGAAAGTTGTACCTCAATCTAGTCACGTCGTGTCTAGCAGAGCGTCGAAGCTAGGGTGATACCTAGATAAGACGTGAAGAGTTGGTCTGAGCTTCCAATACCTCGCTAGAAATTCCCAACTCACACTTGTGATGGGCTAGTGTTCACGGTTGTGCCCCATGTACTGTGTGTAAATTAGGGACTCCCTAGTTGCCTTGTTCAGCCTAGTTAGAGGACCATGTTGGCCATATCTTTCACACTAATCTTAGGATTGTGTTGTTTGAATTATCTTCTTTATGCAAAACTAGTGCACGTTTGTTTAGACAAGTCAGTCTTGGTCTTTTGCTTATTGTTTGTTGTGTTTTTTATCCTTTTCCATAGTTATTTTTGTCTAAGTCAAGTCCAAGTCAACTACATAGGGGTGACTTGATCCTCAATAGGGGTGACCTGACCTTTTTGCCTAAGTTGTTTCCCAGTCTGATTTTGTCAAAATTGCTCGTTCTTCATAGAACAGGCGACCTGGCCCTTAAGTTAGGCGACTCTTCTCTCAAACAGGTGACTCTGCCCTAGAACAAGTCACCTGGCCCTGAAAGGGGTGACCTGGCCCTGATAGGGGTGACCTAGCCCTAACAGGGGCGACCTGGCCTAGAGAAGAGGCAATCCTGCCCTCGGTTCAATCAATATTTTGGTTTGTTCACTCATTTCGTGCATCCGTTTGCCCATTTTGAGCATCCATTTCACCATTATGAGCATCCGTTTTCCTATTCTGAGCATCTGTTTGCATATTCTGAGCATCCATTTGCCCATTCTAAGCATCCGTTTCACCATTCTGAGCATTCGTTTCCCCATTTTGAGCATTCATTCACCCATTCTGAGCATTCATTTCCCCATTTCGAGCATCATTTTCCCATTTTGAGCTTCTGTTTCCCCATTCTGAGCATCTGTTCGCCCATTCTGAGCATTTATTTCCCCATTTTGAGCATCTATTTTACGGTCTTGAGCATTCGTTCACCCATTCTAGTAGTTCATCTACCTGTTCATCTCATTTACCAATGTTATTTGATTGTTTCTCAGACTTAGAGAATTTTGGAAGCTATTTGCGCGACCTAGCCCTGAATAGAGGGGAAAATCTACCTTTTCATCTTCATTTGGGACCCCGTTCAGGTCCATTTTGGTGTCTGTTCGACCATTTTCAAACCCATTCTTCATTTGAGTCCTCATTTCAATCACTTTAGACATATCCATTTATCCATTGGTGGTCTTATCCTCCCTTTGAATCTCCATCTAGATCTGTTTAGTCAAATCTCGTCATCCTATTTGTCATCTCATTCCCTATCTGGGACCCTATCGAGTCCATTTTGGTGTTCATTCAGCTATTTTTAAACCCGTTCTTCATCCCCTTTGACTTGGGAAACCTGTCCCTGATAGGGGCAACCTGGCCCTTAAGTTGGGCAAATATGCCCTAAAACAGGTGACCCTGCTCCAAAATAGGTGCCTTGCCCTATAACAGACGACCTTACCCTAGAACAAGTGACCTAGCCCTGACAGGGGCGACCTAGCCCTAGAAGGGGTGACCTAGCCCTAGAATGGCCAACTTGGCCCTAGAAGAGGCGACCTAGCCTTGAACAGAGTGGCGAATCTACCTTTTCTTCTTTATTTGGGCCCCGTTCGGCTCTATTTTGGTGTTCATTCGATCACTTTCTGCCTTGTTCAATGCCCGAGTCCTCATTCTGATCCTTTTAGGTGTATCCATTCGTCCATTGGTGGTCCTACCCTTCCTCTAAGTCTTTCTTTGGGCCCATCCATTCCTTTCATTGGCTATCTCATCTTCCGTTCAAGACCTCATTCAAACCTATTTTGGTGTTTGTTTCCCCCATTCTTCATTTAAGCCCCTATCCGAACTCATCTCATCAATAAAATCATCTAAGAGTATCTTAGGGCATCCTTTGATCACATATCCATCATCATTTCTAATCCAAGTTGGCTTAGGTGTTTGATCCTAATTGTCATCGTTTGCACCTGCTTAAGATTATCATTCATCCTGAGTCAGTTAATCATCATTACGACCCAATCAATCTACTTCTATCCTGAGGTGGATTTGGTTTCGTAATATATTTTCACAATCCAATCCGATCATCAACACCTTACGCCATCTAAGTCAAATCTTTGAATTGGGTTTAGAATCCATTTCATCTTTTTATCTAATCAATCATCTGATCTTGTCTCATCAATCCTATCGCATCCCATCACATCCTCTAATCATCCTAATCTGAGCTTTTATCTAATTTGAATATGAGCTTTTATCCAATCCCAATATGAGCTTAACCTGAATCCTAATTTGAGCTTCCGTCCATCTTTTGATATCAAAACAAATCTTAAGATCTCTTGTTCCTTCTTCTTCCAATCCATTTTATTTATTGTTCCATCATCTAGTCCCCCCATCTTTTCAATCTGTATCCATTTCATCTAACATCATGAATCCTTATCTTCCTTTCATGCAATCGACAATACTAGTCAAGGGGAATCCAAACTACGTTGATAATGATAATGAAAGTCTTGTTGATCAAGAAGAGTATAATATAGATCCCCTTGATGCTATCATTGCTAGCAAGATTTTTCCAATTGCCTCCCAAAATCTAACCACTCCTCCAAACTATCCCCCCATACCTTAATATGCATCTAATAACAGTCCTTATGCTACCCTTGACAAAGGATATCCAACATCTTCACCATCCACATATTCATCATGCCCTCCTTCTCCATCTCTATCCTATCCAACATCCACATCCTCCTATATTAATCCACCTTCCCCATACTCCTATCCTTATCATCATCAACAATCCCAACATCTCTACCTTAATCTCACATCCCAATCTTCCCATCCTAATCCAAAAACCGTGTCTTCCTATCATAATCCACCATCCCAATATTCCTCTTATCCTAATCCACCATCTCAATCTTCTTATCCTCATCCATCACCCAAATCCTCCTATGCCAATCCACCATCCATATCCTCCTATGGTAATCCACCACCTCAATCCTCCCCTTTCAATCCAACATCAACACCTTCCTGTCATAATCCACCATCCCAATATCCCTACCTTAATTTCACATCTACGTCTTCCCACCTTAATCTAGCCTCCACATATTGCTATCTTAATCCACCATCCATGTCCTCCTATGTAAATCCGCCACCCACATCCTCTTTTCCTAATTCATCCTCGCAATTTTCCTACATTGATCCACCATCCCAATCTTCCCATCCTAATCCATCATCCACATCTTCCTACTATTACCCACCATCCCAATCTTCTCAACCTAATCCAACATCCACATCCTCCTATCTTAATTCATCATCCACATCCTCTTGCATCACTCCCCCCTTCACCACATTATATCTTAATCCTCCCTCTAATCCTAATCCACCAATCCCTAATCCTAGTCCTCCAACCACTCCTAGTCCTCCATCCAATCCCATCCACTCATCTAATCCTAATCCACTAATCCCTAATCCTAGTCCTCAAACCGCTCCTAGTCCTTCATCCAATCCCACCCACTCATCTACTCCTAATCCACCAACCCCTAATCCTAGTCCTCTAACCATCCATTCCCATCACCTCGCCTAAACCTGCAATGCCCAAAGATCTCCTTCCAAATGTCGTCCAATGACTCATGACAGAAGAGACATCCCCGAATCCACATCTTGATTTTGTCGAACCATGCCTTCCCACTCTATCATGTACAATCACTAGTGATGAGGCCCTCCTCCATCACACACCCATCGCCCCTGTTACCATTCCTAGCACCGTCCAAGTGATTGAAACCATCAAACTCGTCGAATCCATTGAATCCCCATCTTTTACTCCTAGAACCGATGAAACCAATGAAGACACCAGAATCCAATATGTTCCTCCTAATCCTAGTATCACCAAACTACACTCCCATAACCTTCATGAATCCTTCGTCCTTCCATCTCTCCCACTTGAGGAGTCCCCCCAACACTCCTCCACACAAGATGAGTCATGCAAAGAGCTTAATCCAAAGCATACAAGCATAGATCTTGCCATCCTATCTAGTCTATCTCAAGATCATATTCCCTCATCCATTTCATCTCACAATCCCTCTCCTAGGTGGGATCCTAATCCTACCATCCCATCTACCTTGTCTCATGATCACACTAGCTCATTTTCAACATCCCATGATCCCCTTTGCAGTCAAGATCTAATCACTCCATCTCATGAGCCCTTATCATCCACTACCACAAATCTAGATCCTATCATATCACCTAATACCTTATCACTCATTCCTCCTGATCAGGATGCTGCCATCCCATCATCTCCATCTCATGACCCTTCATCGCTTCCTAGCTCTACCACCCCAACACCACTTTTATATCACCTTCATAACATTACACTCATCCATGGTGGTCTTCTTGCAGAGGAAAAACAAAGTATATGCACCACCCTTCTTGCTCCCCCTGCTAACGGACTCACATCATACTTCCAAAATAATATGCACCCTACCATAGATCGCATGGTCAAGAACATGAACTACTAGGGAAAAGGTTTAGGCCTTCATGAGCAAGGTACTTTAGAGCCCATCCAGGCACACAAGGTCTTGGATATATCTCGTAAGAATCACAATCCAAAAATGTTGGTATAACCTCCATACATCCTAAATGATCCTCTTCTAAAGGAATGAAAGGCACTTCACATCGCTCTACCAAACCATTTGTCACCATCCCTCCTCCTCCATCATATTACCTCTAAACAACCGCCCATCTTCCTCCATCCTCTAAGTCCATTTTGGGTCCTTATGTCCCGCTATCCGCCATCACTCATCCTACATATACATCATCCATTTTGGGCCCTTATATCCTAAAATCACCTCCTCCATCTTATCCTCTTCATCCTCTCATCCATCCATCACATGTCCCTAGCACGCATCATAAGAATCCTAAATTCATAACTCCTAATCAGGATCAATAAAGGCACCCCTCCCCACATGCTATTTCACACCCTCCATCTACACATCATCATCAAAATCCCACCTTTATCCCTCCATCCACATCTCCTGCACATCTTTCGTCACCTCATACCCATCCTATTGCTACTAAAAGCACTTTGGATGCCAAAGTAAAAATATATGAATCCAAACATCCACATGAATCTAAAGCTCCTCATTTCCCCTTTAGAAGACATGTTGAAGAAAATAAAAATTAAATCCGCAATCCAAATCCATCCAAAAGGCCACAAAGGCCCTCTAAAGAAATAATCAAAACCATGTGGATCCAAAAGAGAAAAGATGCCATGCCTTCAAATGAAAAATCCCTAAAGACATCCAAAGTTGCTTATCCCAAAGCCAATCATTCACATCCTCCATCTCCTAAATTGGTTTTGGGTCCTTATGTCCCAAAATTCACTATCCCAACTCCTCCATTATCACCACATTCTCCATCCATCAACCCTCCTATCATTTCACATCCACCACATGTGCCAATATTGGTCCTGAACACCTTCCCCCATCACACATCCACTCCATCATTCCATCCAAAGATTTACCCTTTTCGTCTAAATATCCTTTTATCCACATTAGTTAAATAATGTTACTATTATTTAATTAATACCCCTAAAGTCCTTTAAATATATAAGGTATTTAGTTAAATAGTTAAATACCTTCCCCCTTTATCCCTTTCTTCCAAGGAATTAAATAAATAACTCACTTATTTAATTCCCTTTATGTCCCATCCACACTTAATCCTAATTCATCTCCTAATCCCATCATTATGGATGTGACACCTCCCTAATCCATGATCAAGATGTGTCACATCCTCCAAATTTTGCAAGTTGGCTCCTAATCATCATTAGCCACCTAACTCTCTTCTAATCCTTCATTAACTAGTCTAATCAGTTCTTTATCTAATTAGTCTTTTAGTCAACTCTTCCCACATCCCAATAGAAATTTTAATTCCATTTTATTCTCCCAACAATTTTAATGGAATTTTTAATTCCATTTACAATCCCCATGTCCTCTTCCCCATGTGATAGGTCACATCAGTCACATGGGACAAAGACCTCCTTTATGAGGACCTTGTCTTATCCCCAAGGTACTCCCAATCATGTGAATTTAAAATTCACATTTATTCCCCCAACAACTTCTCTCATCCCCATGATTATAAGAGATGACTTTCTAAAATTTCTCACTTGTCACCATCATCCTCATATGGAGACAAGAACTTCCTTTTTGAGGAAATCCTCCCTTGATCCCAAGGTACTTGCAAGTACCTCCAACTCACATATCTTCTTTCCACATCATCTGTCCTTTCCCCACCTCATCTTCCACATGGCAAGAAGTGAGGACTTGTGAGTCCTCAACTCACCATAGTCCTTCATCTTGTCCATGTTGGCTAAATCCTAGCCATTCAATTCTCTAGAGACTCTTCCCTTAAATTAGAACATTGAGTCTCATTTTCATTCACTATGCATTCACCTCATTCAAGTAACTCAACTCAAGCATTCAAGCAACTTAGCACTTAGCACTTTCAAGCATTAATCCACCATTATTGCAACCCTCAAGCTTTCATTGCACCCACTTACCATACTTGCCACAATACCCACTTGCATCATTTCAATCCTCATCACCTCCTCTCCATCTTGCATCCATTATTTCAATCATCTTTCATTGAAGGAGCACACAATCAAGCATCAAAAAGGGCCAACCAACTCATCAATCCAAGCAAGGTAAAAAGTTTCTTTTTCTTTGTTAATTTTTTTGGATTCAACTTAGGCTAATCTTGAGTGTTTGTTAGTGTTTTCCTCTTTGCATTTTGTTCTGTTTTGCATCTTAGGGTAGAAAAAACACTTGCACACAGTGGCTATCCAACAGGTATGTATATCTGCCATTGTATGTGTCATTTTGCCAATTTGCAGGAACTATGAATCACGAACAATGGTTAAATGGGTTTTCTAAAAAGCATTGAACGACTATTGGTTAAAGAAAAAGGGTTTTCCTTGATGGCAAAATAAAATGTTTTGTTTGCATGTAGGGTTTTCATATGAAATGAATAGTTGTTTTTTGAAATTTTGTGATTGTCGAATGAAATAGCGTGGAAATAGGAGTGAAATAAGTGAATAACGTTTACATAAACTAGAAATCATGTAGAAGAATGGCGTTGTTCTAGACTTTATGTGGTTTTCAAAATATATCATTTCATTGTAGAACCCAGGTTGTGTTTTCCAACCTCGTAATATATTTTGCATGGCTTTTGCTTTCTATAAACGTTATTCAATAATTTCTCTCATATTTCCACAATGGGTTGTCATTTATTTCATTCGGCAATGGAAAATTTTGAAAACTAGCATATAGGAGGAAAGGAAACAAAAATTAAAAAACCCTCGACACAAAAAAATATTAACAGCTTTGCATTTCAAATAAATACCCCTTTCCCCAATGAAAACCCTGCAACGTTCAAAATAAGAATGTGAACAATGGTGACATTCTTGGCTTTATATCATTTTCACAATATACCATTTCATTTCAAAACCCACGTTGCGTTTTCCAACCTCCTGATATATTTTGTATGATTTGTGCTTTCTATAAATGTTATTCACTTATTTCACTCATATTTCCACAATGGGTTGTCAACTATTTCATTCGGCAAGTGCAAAATTTCAAAACCAATAGATGGGAGGAAACAAAAATTAAAAAACCCTCAATAGAAAATCGCATAAACCATAACCCTGCAGAATGGCATTGGAAATCATAATTTGAAAATAGGAAAAAGCCCAGATGAGATCCTATTTTTATCGCCATTTTCTACATTGTCGTTTTGGAAAACACACTATCTTCTAAAACCCTTACTGTTCTAAAATCCTTTAGAAGTAACAACCAGTTTGTTACTCACACCTGACCTCAATTTGGTATGTTTTGTGATTGTCTTGAGAAGATTTGGTGAATTAGATAGTAAGAACGTAATGAAATTGGAAAAAAATAGGTATAATGAAACCTGCAACGTAGTGATAGATTGTTTGCAGTGTTGGAAAACACACTATCCCATTTCAGTTAGTTTGATAAATGAAATCCACTTTCAAATTTTTGAACAACTCTTTGCTACAATCCAAATGTCATTTCACTTTCTTTATCCAATTGGAACAAATAAATTGCTCGCATTATTTGCATAGTTGGAAAACACACTGTGTGCTTTTAGTTCTAGAGGGTTTTACAACACTATATGGGTTGCTTATTTCTTAACAACTTATATGGAGATAGTGTGTTTTCCAACAATGCAAATAATGTGAGCATTTATTTGGTCGAATCAGATGAGGAAAGTGAAATGCCATTTTGATCTCATGTTACATACATAGGTGTTTTTTATCTACAATTTAGCTTTCTCCTTATTGGAACACATAAATTTCTCGCATTATTTGCATAGTTGGAAAACAAACTGTCTCCTCTCAATTGCAGAGGGTTTTACAACACTATATGGGTTGCTTCTTTCTTAACACCTTATATGGAGACAGTGTGTTTTTCAAGACTGCAAATAATGTGAGCATTATTTTATTTGGTCGAATTAGATGAGGAAAGTGAAATTCCATTTTGACTGTACCAAGCAGAAGAGAAAAAATAAACATAAATAAAATTCTCACATTGTTTGCAATGGTGGAAAACACATTGTCTCTTCTCAGTTATTCCCTCATGAAAAGTGTTGGTTTTGTATGCTCCAAAAATGTAGTGAAGTCCACCTTGATATTTTATAAAAATTCTTTGGTGATGTAAATATGGCATTTCCCTTTTTTCATCTGATTGGAACAAATAAAATGCTCGCATTATTTGCAGTGTTGGAAAACACAATGTTTCCTCTCAGTTTAAATGTAAAGGGTTGTCTCACAGTGGGTTTCTTGCTTCTTAACACGTACAATTTTGCAACATGGAATGTTACAAAATAGTATGAATGTCTTCAAAATCACACCTTCCATTGTTGTGTTTGAATTTTGCATGATTGAAAAGAAAAAGTGTACAAAATAATTACAATTTGGAAAACACAATGTTGGGTTTCAATTATTTGAATCTCCTTGTTTAAATGTAAAGGGTTGTCTCATGGTGGGTTGCTTGCTTCTAAACATGTACAGTTTTGCAATATTGAACATTACAAAACAGTATGAATGTATTGAAAATCACACCTTCCATTGTTGTGTTTAAATAAAATGCACGCATTATTTGCAGTGTTGGAAAACACACGGTCTTGATTTTTAACACCTATAGTTTTGAAACATGAAATGTTACAAAATAGTATGAATATCTTCAAAATCACACCTTCCATTGTTGTGTTTAAATAAAATTCATGCATTATTTGTAGTGTTGGAAAACACATTGTTTCCTATTAAATGTTCCTTCTAATATTGGTATATTATATGAATCGGCCTTTAATACTGGTATATACTCTCTAGTATGGAAAAAGCTAACTCCAAGACAAAAAGAACCTATGTATGTAGCATGGTATCGTACCCCCCATATCCCATGCCATGCGGTGGAAAAAAAGCACCTTGATGAACGGCTCGCCACGTGTCGTTAGGTCGCGTCGTCGAAAAAGGACGCGTGACCCACGAGAAATGAGAAAAAGCTAGACAAAACGCACTTACCATCGCCATTTTCCACATTTTCATTTTTCCAAAAGTGGTGGGTGGGGAGGGAGGAGGCGAGAGCGAGGAAAATGGCCAAACTAGAGTAAAAAAAATAAAATTTCTTTGTACATAAGTGCCTTTTGTCTACATTTTTGCTACATGTGCAAAGCTAAAAGTCACCATTTGCAACATTTCATTTTGCAGTTTGGTAGGTGGGGAGGGAGGATGCGTGAGGAAAATGGAGTTGTAGGCCGCCTATGTATGTAGCATGATATTGTACCCCCCATCCCCCATGGTGGACAAAATGGTCCCAACATAAAAGGTGGCCATATGGGCAAATAGCACCAACAAAAAAACTTGATGGTTGTACATTAACTCCGCGTGTCGTTGCTTGTCCCGTTGTCGGGAAAATGTGTCAGCACTGGTGGGTTTTTTAAACCCAAAAAAACGTGGCATTCAAAACCATTATTTTCAAATATCAAAAAGCCCATACGAGGTCCCATTTTGTAGAACGACGTTTTGGTGGAGAGCAACGGGAAGGAGTTGCAGGTGTTCGAAGCTAGCAGGTATGTATATCTGCTTGAGTGGATTGCAGGTTTTGTAAAACACAGTGTTTTGCATCCTAGGATTTTCCAAAACAATATGTATGTATTGAAAAGCTTTGTGTTATTTAGACCGTAGGAGTGTGGTGATAGGCACCATTTTCTAGATAGCCAGTAAGGTATTTGGCTTCAGTGTGTATAGGGTTTAACAACATTTTGTGTTTTGGAGGTTTCATAAACCATGTTGTCACCTCACCTTCCACTATGTTTTCCAACCTGTAATCATATTGTGCATGTATATTTGGATCATATTAAGAAACGGAAATGCAATTTTTATTTTGCATAAGTCTTGTTATAATGTTCCTTTCATTAAACTTGTACTGTCTAAATTACATTCATAACGTTTGTTAAATTCTAGGTTTTAAAACATTGGTTTTCTCCTCCAACTCCTACATGTGCACTCCAACCTTCAGCTTTCAATGTGCAGACATGAAATGCAGAGTGTTTTCCCCCTTCTTTATCCAAACTAAAAACACACATGTCATTCTGCCTCCAATTCCCACGCTAGAAAAATATATCTAAAAATGACAACTCATACTCACATTGCTTGTATTGTCTAAATTGCATTCATACTGTTTTGTAAAATTCTAGGTTGAAAAACACTGGTTTTTCAAAATCTGCAACTCACTTAATGTTTGAAAACCCTTTACAAGTAACAACCTAATTGATTACTCACCCTCACCTCAATTTGGTATGTTTTATGATTGTCTTGAGAGCCTTTTGTGAATTAGATAGTAAGAATGTAATGGGATTGGAAAACACTGAGTTTTAAGAAATCTACAACCCACACAGTGTTGTAAAACTGAGAAAATTGAGTTGACACACCTATGTACATACAGTTGGTTAGAAACTCCTCACCTCAACTCGGTTGGTTGTCTCCCCCACTTGCAATTCCCCCTTTCTCTCTAATGATTCACTTTCAACCTGCGGAATGAGAAAACCCAAAACACGGAGTGTTTTCCAAAAACATTACTTGTTACAATCTAAAACACATGTCTTACTCGCATGAACGCCCTTCCCTCTCGTAGTGAACGGATAGCTTCTTGCACAAGGAAAAAAAAAATCGGCACAATTCAATGTGATGGAACACCTCCTCACTTTCCTCACTGTGACGTTTCCTTCCTTCTGTCGGTTTCGTCACTTCTATCATTTGTTTGGCAGGTCCCACACTACGTCTGCTCTTCATGTTATGTATGTTTCCATGTATGTTTTTATGCATTTTTGTATGTACATAGGTGTGTTTTGTCAGGAGATTAGTTGTGTCCATAAAGGTTTTTACAACATTGTGTTCCCATTGGAGGTTTCATAAATCCTGCACTCACCTCCCATTGTGTTTTCCAACCTACAATCATTTAGAGTTTTAATGGTTGTTGGGAACCATTGGGTGTTTATAAAATGTTTCCTTTCATTGCATTCCTACTGCCTAATTAACAAAAGATTTTCAAGACATTCTTGCCCATGCTCTCAACCACGAAACTTTGAATGTACAGAATGAAATAAATGGAAAACCACATTGTGTTTTCCAACCTACAAATTATATTGTGCATTTATTTTTAAATGATATGACGAAATTGAATTTCAATTTTTTTTTCTATAAGAGTTTGTATAAATTGTGAAGGTGAATGAACTTTAGTACGTTCTTACTACCTACAAACTCTAAGGTTTTCATTAGAAGCATGTTGTCTACATATACTTTCATGTTGGAAAATAGTATGTGTTATGAAACCTGCAACCCAAATACTATTCTAAGCTTTGAGAGTGTTTATTTGATTAGAGAATGTAGATGTTTTGTTTTTAAGAAGTTGTTTACAAAATTTGTCTACCTTTTTCACATAGGAGTCTCATGTCTCCATCCAACTGATTTTATTTTTTGCAATGACATCCTATTCTGCCTTGTTTTCATGTTATGTTTCTATGTATGTTTTTTTGTACGATTTTATTCATTTTTGTATGTACATAGGTGTGTTTTGTCAGTAAATTAGTTGTTATTTTTTGGTCAATCAAGGTGATAAACAAGGATTATTGACTTGTTAACCCTTTTTCTTGCAATGATTTGTATTTTTTCAGTCGTTTGTATAAGTAATGGTTTTGTTTACAATATCATTGAACAATGGTTACGATACCGATTTGTTATCTAGATGTTCATTGAGAGACACAGGATATAAACAAAAGTCTGATAGTGGTACGTGGTATCCTTCTAGTTTTGTCTTCTATGCGCTTATTGATTATTGTAAGTTATGGCCTCTTTCATATGTTAGGAGGGATGAGTATTTTATATATCCGAATGAACGTTCAATGCTTCAAAGTTCCTGCAGAATGGAAAAATGGCAGATATAATTGTCGATACATACTACTAGTGTTAAATTGGAAATTAAATTCACATTGTATAGTTTAATATGTTTGTTGATTTTTTGTGCAAGCTGACATTTTGCACTCACCACAACATCTAAATTGTCTATTGGTGAAATTTGGAATAAAAAGAATTCTTTGTAGCACCAAATGTCTTTAATTTTCCAATTTAATCTATCGCTAACACTTGTCTTCCTTCTAGGTGGTTGATATATTTGAGGAAACAAAATTGAAGAAATCAATGACAAGTGGATTGAGAAGGACGCTTTAGGAGACGCGAAGCTTCTCCACTATATACAGGTGATTCTAGCTGTCATAGCTTGAATTGCAAGTGTACGAGTCAATTAAACTTCCAAAATTTATTTTGCATTAAGAAGTTATGATATTTTTATAGATAAGATGCTTACTGTGGTGAATGCAAAGAATTTCCAGTTCAATTTTTTTATTCTACATAAACAAAAACAACTATGCATTTCATATGAAAACCCTACATGCAAACAATTTTTTTTTTTTCCATCAATGAAAACCCTTTTTCATTAACCAATAGTTGTTCAATGCTTTTCAGAAAACCCATTTAACCGTTGTTCAATGCTTCATAGAAACCCATTTAACTGTCATGCTTCACAATTCCTACAAAATGGCAAAATGGTATATACAACGGCAGATATACATACCTGTTGGGTAGCCGCCATGTGTGTTGAATGTGTTTCTCTTGTTCGGCCTCCATTGTGTCGCCTACACTCCCGACCAAACTACAAAATGAAATTTTCCAAATGGAGACTTTTAGCTTTATTTACACAATAAAAATTTAGACAATACACACCTATGTACATAAAAAAATGATTTTTTTTACTCTGGTTCAACCACCTGCAACTCCATTTTACTCGCCTGCACCTCCTCCCTCCCCACCCACCAAAATGGAAAAATGCAAATGTGGAAAATGGCAATGGTAGGTGCGTTTTGTCTAGCTTTTTCTCGTTTCCCATCGGTCGCACATCCTCTTTTGGCGATGCCACCTAACGACACGCAACTAGCCATCTGTCAAGGTGTTTTTTGTCCACCGTGTGGCATGGGGTATGGGGGGTATGATATCATGTTACATACATAGGTGCTTTTTGTCTAGGAGTTAGGTTTCTCTGACTCCTAGACAAAAAGTACCTATGTACACACAAAAATGCATGAAAACATACATAATGACATACATGGTAACATACACAACATGAAGAGACGTTGCAGTGCAAGACCCGCCAGATGGATGATAGAAGTAATGGAACCAAAAACAGAAGGAAACATCACGGTTAATAAGTAAGGAGTATTATTATTGGAAAACACTCTGTGTTGAGGGTTTTCTCTTTCTGTAGGTTGAAAGTGAAAGGTTGGAGAGCAAGTGGGGGAGATGAAAAACCAATGGAATTGAGGTGAGGGGTTTTTAACTGATTGGGTTGTCACTTGTAAAGGGTTTTAAAACATTGTGTGGGTTGCATATTTTGAAAAACCAGTGTTTTGCAACCTGGAATTTTACACAACAGTATGAATACTCGTCTCAAAAATCTTTTGTTATTTAGACCATAGGAATGCAATGAAAGGCGCCATTTTTAAACACCTAGTGTTTTCCAACAATGATGAAAACTCTGTATGATTGCAGGTTGGAAAACACAGTGGGATGTGAGTGCATGATTTGTGAAACCTTCAACCCATACAATGTTGTAAAACCCTATATGGACAGAGCTAACCTCCCAAAAAAACACACCTATGTACATACATAACATGAGGAGATGGCATAGTGCAGGGCCTGCCAAGATAGATGATAAAATTGATGAAATCGGAAGACGGGAGGAAATGTCATGGTGAGGAAAGCGAGGAGGTGTCCTCTTGCATCGAATTATGCTGACATTTTTTTCCTTGTGCGAGAAGCTATCCATTCACTATGGGAGGGAAGGGTGTTGATGTGATTAAGACATGCATTTTAGATTGTAACAAGTACTGTTCTTGGAAAACACTCTGTGTTCTGGGTTTATTACTTGTAAAGGGTTTGAAAATAGTATTTGAGTTGCAAGGTTCATAACACCCAATGTTTTTGAACCTGCAATTACACATAGACAGTATGAATGTAATGAAAACGTTTTGGTTACTTACACTGTGAGAGCCCAATTGGTTGGTGACACCTTAGTTGATTTTGGATACTTTTATGTATCCCCCACCGACAATTATATTTACAGTATGAATGTATTCAGCAACCCTTACTTTCAGCAAACATTCCATTTCAATATCGTCATACATTTGGAACAAAAAATGCACATAATAGTTGCAGGATGGAAAACACACAGGGTTGTGACTGACTTTTGAATTATTGTTCAATGAACACTTTATGTTATGAAGACTGTAACAAAACAATGTTTTGAAGTTCACCTTCATATTTTATGACAACCCTTACTTTGAGCAAACATTCCATTTCAATATCTGTTCATATGTTTGGAACACAAAATGCACATAACAATTGCAGGATGGAAAACACACAAGGTTGTGACTCACTTCTCAATTCTTGTTCAATGACCACTTTCTGTTATGTTTTGCAAGCTATGACAATAATCGTTTGGTTATGTGTTTATAATATGCATTCTATTTATGTTAATATGAAATATACTGATAAGCAATGCCACCTGAAGTCTTATTGTTTATGTTAGCTTGCTTATAAATGAAAGAAAAAGGTCGACATTTAAATCATTTGAGGTTGAATATTTTTGTCATCATGGATACTTTCAAATGAATAGTCGTATTAAATGCTATTTGTAACAATAAAAATGGCATTTCTCTATCTTCATTTGATTGCAAGAAAAAAAATGCTCACATTATTTGCAGTGTTGGAAAACACACTGTCCCCTATCAGTTATTTTCATGTCAAAAGTTTTTGTTTCCTACGCACCAAGAATGTAAGGAAGTCCACCTTAATTTTTTGTTTCTTATGATTGAAAAACTATATGCTTGCTGATAGCAAACGGTGCAATAAATTTTGGAACTTTAACTGTCTCGTAACACTTGAATTTTTTTTACATATTACAGGCCCTGCAACCACGGATGCATACTTGGAAGGGGAAAGTGGAATAAAGCGGGAGAAAGGGTAATATCGAAATCTTCTTTTTAATGTGTATTTTGATATTTTGAACGAATTAGTTGAATGTGTCTGAATTTGATGTGATGCTTACATTCCTGGTATTAGAGGGCAAGGATGGACAAGGAAGTGGTGGGGGCGAGCAAGTTAGTGTCCATTTGGGACAGGAAAATGTGCCTCGATAGGGTAGCAAGAAGAAAGGGTGCCTGGGGAGGAGATCATGCACTTTCCCTTTTGAAGTATACATTTGTGGTTGGTTGTAATATGTGTCGTTGCAGTCACTTTTTGCTACGATTTTAGAGTGTATTTGTGATTTCATTTACAAAATTTCATTTCTGTTATGAATATGTTGGTTTTGACAGTATATTGGAAAACACATTGCCCCTCGTTCTTTAAGAGGAATTAAGTGGAAGAAAGGGTAATTTTGAAATCTACTTTTGAATGTGTATTTTCATAATTTGAATGAATTCGTTGCATGCAGTTGAATTTGATGTGACGTTAACATTCTTCATGTTGTAGGGAAAGGATGAAAAAGGAAGTGGCAAGTGTGAAGAAATGTCACTAATTAAATCAAGGCCTCATTTTATTGATTCTTGACACTACCCTACTTAATTTCTCAATTTCCTTCAACTTCTGTGTAAGAAGCGAAAAAATCGGGCCTCAATTATTAGTGACATTTCTTGGTCTGTCTGATTTTTCCTTTTCCTTCTCATCTATTTTCAATTGTATTTCTCCTCCACATGCTCATATAAATGTGTTACGAAAGTCGTCTGCATTTTCAGATAGGACTTTCATCTCTCCCCTACTAATTCTCTTTCTTTGCGCTTAGATCTAATGTTTCCTTTTCCTTATATCCATATGCTAATTGTTGAACATAGTCATTTATTCATGGGTTTCTTACATGATGAAGGTGTTGAAAGTGCAATGGTCCAAGCAGAGGCTTCCCCGAACACTCGTACAAGTGGAATCACCCCACCGTTAGTGCCAAGGACTTAAAGAAGCCTATAAGATCTTATCTGACTGTCTCCTCAATCGCACATAAAAGGCACTATAGTAGAGGATGAGAGAGGGTGACAATATTTTTTTCCATTCGGTCTTTGATCATGTAATTATTGAATAATTATGGTTTGGAATTACATTATCTTTGATCATGTAATTATTGAACAATTATGGTGTGGAATTACATTATCTTTGATGATGTAATTATTGATCAATTATCATGTGGAATTATAGTAACGGTCCTCTGCCAATAGTGGCATTGTGTGATTGTTAATCTTTCCATCAAGGCTCCAATCCCTTTGGGGTTTAGTTTTTGACAATTTATATTGGGTATGAGGTCCCTTGTTTGTGACCTCACCGGTTCATAGCTTCGAGTCAAAACCGTCTACTCCTCTTAATTAAAAAAATATAAGACTGTGTTCTTGCAGATTTCATGACACTTTTTGTTGCCATGTAAAATTTCATGGAAAACAATGTCAAATGCCATCAAATAATGGTAGGAAATGCCACCTCAAGTCTACTTAAAAATGTAAGCACATGCAACTAGAACTTTTTGTCAAGTGCAGACTGTAACAAAACAATGTATTGAAGTTGAGCTTCATATTTTTTAACAACCCTTACTTTCAGCAAACATTCCATTTCAATATTTGTTCATACGTTTCAAATAGAAAATACACATAATAGTTGCATGATGGAAAACACACTGGGTTGTGACTCACTTCTCAAGTCTTGTTCAATGAGTGATTTCTTTTATGCACACTGTAACAAAACAATGTTTTCAAGTTCACATCCATATTTTATAACAACCCTTACTTTCAGAAAACACTCCATTTCAATATGTGTTATATGTTTGGAACACAAAATGCACATAATAGTTGTATGATGGAAAACACACTGAGTTGTGACTCACTTCTCAATTCTTTTTCAATGAGTGGTTTATTTTATGTAGACTGTAAGAAAACAATGTTTTGAAGTTCATCTTCATATTTTTTAACAACCCTTACTTTCAGTGAACATTCCATTTCAATATCATCATACGTTTTGTGAATAGAAAATGCAAATTTTTTTTGGAGGAAATGGAGAACACATTGGGTTGTGACTCACTTCTTAATTCTTGAAACAATGTATTGAAGTTCATAACAACCCTTACTTTCAGCAAAACACTCCATTTCAATATGTGTTATATATTTGGAACACAAAATGCACATAATAGTTGTATGATGGAAAACACACTGGGTTGTGACTCACTTCTCAAATCTTGTTCAATGAGCAGTTTATTTTATGTAGACTATAAGAAAACAATGTTTTGAATTTCATCTTTACAATTTTTAACAACCCTTACTTTCAGTGAACATTCCATTTCAATATCGTCGTACGTTTTGTGAATAGAAAATGCAAATTTTTTTTGGAGGAAATGGAAAACACATTGGGTTGTGACTCACTTCTCAATTATTATTAAACAATGTATTGAAGTTCATAACAACCCTTACTTTCAACAGAACACTCCATTTCAATATCTATTTTATATGTTTCAAACACAAAATGCACATAATAGTTGCAGGATGGAAAACACAGTGAGTTGTGACTCACTTCTGAATTCTTGTTCAATGATCGCTTTCTTTTATGCAAATTGTAACAAAACCATGTTTTGAATTTCACCTTCATATTTTATAACAGCCCTTACTTTTAGCGAACAATCCATTTTAATATCGTCGTATGTTTTGTGAATAGAAAATGCAGAAAAAAGTTGGAGGAAATGGAAAACACACTGGGTTGTGACTCACTTCTCAATTCTTGTTAAATAATGTATTGAAGTTCATAACAACCCTTACTTTCAACAAATATTCCATTTCAATATTTGTTTATATTTTTCGAACACAAAATGCACATAATAGTTGCAGGATGGAAAACACACTAGGTTGTGACTCACTTCTCAATTCTTGTTCAATGACTGCTTTCTTTTATGCACACTGTAACAAAATAAATTTTTCAACTTCACCTTCATATTTTATAACAACCCTTACTTTCAACAAACAGTCCATTTCAATATCGTCGTACATTTTGTGAATAGAAAATGCAGAAAAAAGTTGGAGGAAATGGAAAACATACTGGGTTGTGACTCACTTCTCAATTCTTGTTAAACAATGTATTGAAGTTCATAACAACACTTACTTTTAGCAAATATTCCATTTCAATATTTGTTTATATGTTTCAAACACAAAATGCACATAATAGTTGCAGGATGGAAAACACACTGGGTTGTGACTCACTTCTAAATTCTTGTTCAACGACCGCTTTCTTTTATGTACATTTTAACAAAATAAGGTTTTCAACTTCACCTTCATATTTTATAACAACCCTTACTTTCGGCAAACACTCCATTTCAATATATGTTGATATGTTTCAAACACAAAATGCACATTATAGTTGCATGATGGAAAACACAACGGGTTGTGACTGACTTCAGAACTCTTGTTCAATGACTGCTTTCTTTTATGCACATTGTAACAAAACGATGTTTTCAACTTCACCTTCATATTTTATGACAACCCTTACTTTCAGCAAACATTCCATTTCAATTTCCTCATACGTTTCCAACAAAAGATGCACATAATAGTTGCATGATGGAAAACACAGATGGTTGCCACTCACTTCTAAATTCTTGTTCAATGACCAATTTTTGTTATGCACACTATTACAAAACATGTACAGCAGTTCAAAATAGTTCAACTTAGCTTTAATGGTCCTACAAATGCAAAAAATAGCTACATTGGAGGTTGGTGGAGGAGGGAATTTGTGTAATGCGGTAGTGGATACAAAATAGACAAGAAAGCTCCCAGTTCAAGTAGGACATCTACATACATGAGTAATGATTATCCCTTTAAACAAAATCCAAGCCCATACAATTCAACTCCTCGCCATTCACTTCGGCCAATAGGTAGGCCACTTGGCTGAAAAGCGTCCCCTTTGCAACATTTGAACTACTGCAAACTCATGCACTAGGAAATACAAATTGGATAGTTGGTTCAATTTCATCTTCATATGCAACAAGAGATAGTGGCAACCATGCATTTCCATTGCTCAGCAATTTGGCTGGTGATTGTTGAGTTGTGGAGGAAATGGTATGGGCTTTGATTTTGTTTAAAGGGATAATCGTTACTCCTGTATGTAGATGTCCTATTTGAAGTGGGAGTTTTCCTGTCTATTCTGTATCCACTACCGCATTACACAAAATCCCTCCTCCGCCAACCTCCAGTGCAACTATTGTTGTGGCATCTTAAATTTTTATTAGTTGTGCAACAACACCTTTGAATTCTGACCTATCAATTGTGCAACAACACCTTTGACATTTGACATTTATCAGTTGTGCAACAAGACCTTTCACTTTTGACCTATCAATTGTGCAACAACACCTTCCATTGTTGTCTTTGTTTTATCAAATTCTTGTCTTTTAGATTGTAGCTCTCTCCGAACAACATTAAGCTCCTCTTCTTTTCACTGTGACAACTTCTTCTTGTGCTTTAATTCCTTTTCTAACTGGTTAATTATAGTGTTCAGTTGTTCTAATCCACTTTGAGCATTTCCAACTATTGATTTTGCAGTGTCTTTACAATTAGAGAATGCAAATGTTTCTTTTCGCAAGCTCGTTAGGGAACTTCTCTACCTTTTCGGATAAGACTTGCATACCTCCACCCAACTGATTCTCTTTTTTTGTACTTATATCTGATATTGCCTTTTCCTTATCATCCATTTCCAATTGTATTTGTTCCATGGAATTGCTAACTAATAGAATGCTTGCCTTCATTTGTTCAACTCCACTTACAACATCATGTCTGCCTTTCTTTGATTGCACAAATTCATACACAATAGAAAACCTTTTGAGTTAATCCACTTATTCATTGCCATTTTCCCCTTGCACATACTGCACATGCTCCTTCCTCCACTTGTCATGAGAAGGAACAACCTCTTCAGTCAATACATTATCTATCTCATTTACTTTGGTCTGCTTCTTTCCAAGTCATTTTCTATTGCGTGTTTCTTTTTTTTCACTACACACTTTCCAATATGTCTTCGTATTATTTTTATTACTACCACATCATACAATTCTCATAACAAATATTTTTTGGATTCTATCGGATTTATTTTGGGCAAAGGGATAGAGTTTTGAATGTATTGAATGCTTTCAAATGATAAAGGGATAGACATGTGGTAACAAATTTTTCATGTTTATGAAAAATTCAATATGAAGATCATCAGACATATGCAATGAAAAATATCTTTTATTCAATAGTAGTGTTTCAAAACAGTAGATTTGGTTATACAACTGTGAGTGGGTTGTTGTTTTTTACAACACCCTATGTTTTAAAATATGTAGTTTTACAAAATAGTATTCATGTATTAAACAATAATAAATAGTAATAAAGAGTGATTAAAAATTGAGTAATAAACACTAATAAACAACAATACAAAATATCATTCATTCAACTGTAGTGTTTGAAAAGAGTAATACATAAAAAAGTCAAAGTTTTAGTTTCCATTTTTCATTTAGATAACAAGCCTTTCCACATCCTAATCAGATGAACACTCTTTACATTTGTTGTCTTTACATTTGTGCCCTCATTGGAATGGCAGGGGCATTCTGCACCAAGCCACTGAATAACCCTTTCATCATTTGTTGGAACTGATGCGGGGTGGTCAAGCAATGTGCAAAGGGCAACATATATCTCCCTTATGCCCACTTCAATGTGTGGCTCAACAACATGACCATGCAATTACATTACTTTGTCAAAAAAATGATCACCCTGATGTTGTATGATGCTGCTAAATGTTTCTTGAACACACCTCATATCTGAGGATGATTGAAGTAACAAACATGGGAAGATGCCACCAATGAGGTCGAGACCCTGATCAACATCATATCTTTCCAAGCTTCGTCAATTTGTTCATGATTGACCACACGTATCCAAACATATTTTGCACACAAAATTTGAACTAGAATACGGTTTGTCAGCAGGTCCATGGTGTTTGACAGGAACCTGCAAGCTACATCCACCTCCGAATAGGGGAGTACAGATTTGGTGGGCTCCAAAAATATACCGACCTTGCGAATCGCACCCTCCAGTGTCTGGCAATTGAATTTGAAAGCACAATGCAACCTCTTCGTACTGAATGTACTGCCATTGTCTTCCTGATTATTGTGGGGAACTTTCCCAATGTGAATTCTCGAGTTCAACATTTTTAGTTGTACTGTCAAAAAAAAGGGGAAAAAAGTCAGTAACAAATAGCGTTGTAGGCATCTAGAAAAAAACTGTTATTTACTTCCAACTATTGATTCAGCCACTTGTTGAGAAAATAAGTAAATATTGCAATACATTTATGAAAACAAAAGCTCTTAGTTACATGAATCCTGTTTTATAAAACTACAGATTGGAAAACACAGGGTATTATAAAAACTACAACCCACTCACAGTTGTAAAACTAGATGTAAGTGCAAAAAAAGAGAATCAGTTGAGTCGAGACATGAAAGTCTTATCTGAAACATATCAATTATATAATCACAAATACACTTGTTGCAAATAACTTGTTAAAATAAACATATGAATTTTCAATTATTTAATCATAAAAAACACTTGTTGCAAATAACTTGTTAAAAGAAACAAAGGGATTATACAATCATGAATACACTCTCAAAGTTGGGAAAAAAGCAGCTACAAAGGTACATTAATTTATTCAATAGATTCAAAACTCTATCCCTTTGCTTGAAATAAATCCAACACAATCCAAAAAATATTTGTTATAAGAATTGTATGATATGGTGTAATAAAAAAAATACGAGGACATATTGGAAAGTGTGTAGTGAAAAAAAGGAAACACGCAATAGAAAATGACTTGGAAAGAAGCAAACCAAAGTAAATGAGATAGATAATGTATTAACTGAAGAGATTGTTCCTTCTCATGACAAGTGGAGGAAGGAGCATGTGCAATATGTGCAAGGGGAAAATGGCAATGCAGAAGTGGATTAACTCGAAAGGTTTTCTATTACATATGAATTTATACAATCAAAGAAAGAGAGACATGATGTTGTAAGTGGAGTTGAATAAATGAAGGCAAGCATTCTACCAGTTAGCAATTCCATGGAACAAATACAATTGGAAATGGATGATAAGGAAAAGGCAATACCAGATGTAAGTGCAAAAAAAGAGAATCAGTTGGATGGAGGCATGAAAGTCCTATTCGAAAAGGTAGAGAAGTTCCCTAATGCGAAAAGAAACATCTACATTCTCTAATCATAAAGACACTGCAAAAACAATAGTTGGAAATGCTCAAAGTGGAGCAGAACAACTGAACACAATAAATAACCAGTTAGAAAAGGAATTAAAACACAAGAAGAAACTGTCATAGTGAAAAGAAGAGGAGCTTAATATTGTTCGGAGAGAGCTGCAATCTAAAAGACAGGAATTTGATAAAACAAAGACAACAATGGAAGGCGTTGTTGCACAACTGATAGGTCAAAATTGAAAGGTCTTGTTGCACAACTGATAAACATCAAATGTCAAAGGTGTTGTTGCACAATTGATAGGTCATAAGTCAAAGGTGTTGTTGCACAACTGATAAAAGTTTAAGATGCCACAACAATAGTTGCATTGGAGGTTGGTGGAGGGGGGAATTTGTGTAATGTGGTAGTGGATATGAAACAGACAGGAAAGCTCTCACTTAAAATAGGACATCTACATATAGGAGTAATGATTATCCCTTTAAACAACATCCAAGCCCATACCATTTCCTCCACAACTCAACAATCACCACCCAAATTATTGAGCAATGGAAACATGAGGCTGCCACTATCTCTTGTTGCATATGAAGATGAAATTGAACTAGCTATGCAATTTGTATTTCCTAGTGCATGATTTTGCAGCAATTCAGATGCTGTAAAGGGGGCACTTTTCAACCAAGTGGTCTTCCTATTGGCCAAAGTGAATGGTGAGGAGGTGAATTGTATGGGCTTGGATTTTTTTTAAAGGGATAATCAACTTTCTTCCCATCAAAAGGCAATGCAAGATTCTTAGAAGCATCTATTGACATCCCACACTGTGTTTTCCAACCTGCAATTATTCAGTGCATTTTGATTTACCATCATATCACGATTTTGAAACCCAAATTTTAGTCCATCGAAGAGTTGTAATAAATTTTTAGGTGAGTTTCATGAAATTCGTAAGGTCTAAAAACCACAAGAGTTTCATGAGAACCATACTGTCTACGAATAATTGCAAGTTGGAAAACATTGTGTGATATACAAAATACAACCCACTGTGTTTTCCAGCATGCAATATGAAGGTGGACTTAAATACATTGTTATAGTGCACATAACATAAAGTGCTCATTGCAACAAACCATTTGACTGCCATACAAATTATTTGTGTTTGTGCATTTATCAAATATCGAATGATACATTTGAAGACCATAGTAATATATAATCTATATATGCTTGGAGGTGTGTATGATCTTCCGTAGTGGGATGGGGTATTCAAGATCTAAATATTAATCAAGCGAGAAAAACCATAACCTACCATTCAAACTTATACCCAACTCATGTCACCATCCATGTCATCCTTTTCATCCATTGACAAGGGAACCCAAAATGTCTTCCTTGTTGAACCAAAAACTATCCATCCTATTTCACCAAAGGAACACCAAAAGTCACCCTATAAGGAATATAATACATGATGCAAAATTCTATTTCACAAAATGGTAGTTGTAGTCTTCTAGTTCCACCCACTTTCCCCTCATCCATCCCAAGTTTATCCAGCTCATCCATTTCATGTTTTTCGACCTTCATAACGCCTATAAAAAGTCAACCATGTCACACACTTGACCTTATTGATTGAAAGCATGACATCATATATCCCCCTTTTACGTGAAGCTCAAAATACTTCCTCTCATGATCCTAGTTCATCTCATCATTCCATTCCATTTCATGACTCCATACCATCTCATGATCAAAGTATGTCAACTCCATACAATAATCGTCGTGTATAAATTCGTTAAAAAAAGATTTCCATCCATTCAATAAGTCAAGACCCCCAAGGTATAATCATTTCCCTCACATCACATGATAATCCTAAACTTTCACAAGATCCCATTCATGAACCACAAACATTTAAGCTTGGTTCATCCAACTTTATAAAAGCCGGTTTTATCGTACAATACCACATGCCTTCATGAGTTCCATTAACCTGCACACCCTAATATTAAAACACATGTAATTTCTTATGGCCTTGGCTACATACCTCCTTCTTAAGACGTTGGTAGCTCTATCAAACACAAGAGGCCTCCCTTTACATCAATACGTCCACCTCCTCCATCATATTTGCCATCTATTGTTGGTCTGTATCCAAGAACCCTTCCACCCATCATGGGCCCATATGTTCCTAATGCATATCCCTCGGTGCCCTTTCAAGAACAACAAAGACACATACCCTTGAATTCATTCCAACACCTTCCACTTAAAAATCCTCTCATTTCATAAAATCCCTCTATGGCCTATAGAAGCAATTGGGATACCAAACAAGATATACATAAATCAAAGAATCCACTAAAACCTAAATATCATCATGTCTCACTAAAAAGACATGCCAAAAAAAAGAAAAATATGCTCCAAAATCAAAAGCAAAACACTTCCAAAAAAATGGAAGGTGCCTATTAACAAAAAATGAAAAGGCTATAAAGACAAATCAAAAGTGGAAACAATGTGGATTCCAAAGCAAGCAAAATAATGCATGCATTCAAAATAAAAAAATCAAAACTGGTATCCCTACTTGCTAATCCAAAAGACTCCATTATTCCACCATCATCCATTCCTCCATTATTCATCCTCCAAATCCATTTTCCGTCCTTATATGCCCAACTTTATTATCCCAACCCACTCTCAATCCTTCAACTTTCACCACCCTTCAAGGTGTGTGCCAATGTTGTTCTTGCCCACATTCCTTCATAACGACTCCATTCCATACTTCCATCCAAGCTTCATCCCCCATTCCATAGCTTTAATCCAATCCTTTGCATGAATCCTTAATCCCCTTCTGCCTACCCCTATCCATTCCATTATCTTTACCAATTTTCCTACCAATGTCTTTAATTGGGAACATGTTAGCCATGGTCTATAAGAAACATTTAGTCAGTGGGGTACTATATTCCACAAAGAGACAATTGAGTCCTCCATTCATATCCATACACCTTCATCAACTTTCATTTCCATGGCCATTCATATCCATTCATATCCACTAGCTTTCACATCCATACATGTACCCTTGCTTGTACACTTGGGTGCAAGACTTTTCCATTCATACGATACAATATTGATTATCCTATTTCCACTTAGCCATCATATTCCTTCATTTATATTCCATATTATCTACCTTATCCATATACCTTTCGTTGATCTTGCATAAAGTATTGGGGCAAAATAGCAAGAAATTGAATCTAATGCATGCTTTATACCATGTGTGTCTTCCATCATCCATGTCATGTTTCCTTTCATGTCCATTTATCTTCCATATCCATGTCATGTCGTTATAACTTGTCATACCTCTTACCATGGGGGTAGGTTATTACTTTGACATGCCATCTTTGTAGTCCTCCATAGGTCCTCTACTTCTCCTTTGTATAAGAGCAAACATTTTGCATTCCCTTCTCATTGGTTCCCTCCACCCATAGCATTCCATATCTTGATCCATCTAACTTCATCCTCCATATAGGGTGTATCCTTACATGTCCTATCATTAACCCATATCATTGATCCCTATCCATCCATATGCCCTCTAGTTTTTAGCTTGACTAGGAATAAGATCTTGTTTATCATTATCATTTAAATTCTTATTTATCATTGCATTATAATTGTTATGAGTAACACATTTAAAGAAACCATAAAATCGTTAACATAATAAAACATTGGACTTTACTGAGTCACAACCCAATGTGTTCTCCATCCTACAACTGTTTGGTGTGATGGTCCTTATCATATGCATTAACATTTTCATTTTTTCATTATCACGGTCTTGCATATTTATTATTTTCATATTGCGTGCATGACAGCTTGTGCTTTATCTTAACTCTTGTCTGTTGTCTCCATCAATATCATTATCTTTTTATATCTTTTCTTTTCTTGTTACATTCTGAGGAAGCTCGAGGATCTCTACACTTCATTGTGTATGAAGGAGAGTGAGGAAAGGGGCATGCATCTTTCTTATGTGTGTGTATCGAGTCAGTCGACCCTATGATGATTACAAAAAGAATAACCGATAACAAAGGGGAAATTGTTCCACTCTATGATGAAATAAATGATCACTTCCTACCCTTTCCATTCCATTCATTTCCATATCTAGCCTTCCATATCCTTTCCTCCCATATCAAATACATTTCATAAGCCATTTATATGCTTTCCTTGCATCACATCAATGTGTTGCATTCCTTTCTTCTTTGGATCCACCTAGGTCATTCATATTTGTAAATCTTGCATATCATTTTCTATCTACAACTCAAAAATGATGAATTGATAGCATTTCCATTCCATTCATTTGCATATCCAACCTTTCATATCCTTTCATCCCATACCAAATACTTTTCATAAGCCATTTATATGCTTTGCCTGCATCTAATCAATTTGTCGTTATCATTTCTTCTTTGCACCCACCCAAGTCATTCATATTTGTTAATCTTGCATATCATTATCTATCTATAGCTGAAACATACCTTCATCTATCATAACAAGATTCACACCATACCATACAAAGAACAATATGAAGGAAATAACAATGTTATGAAACCAAAGACTAAGGGCAACAACCATATCAAGGTTCCATGTTGAATGTGAGTTTGTTTCATTTCATGCATGCATTATCTTCTAGCTCTTAGATACAATTGAAGTTTACAGTGGGTATTTACAGATGTCAAGTGTTCACATGTTCATATAGAAGTCTGAAATATGTATCTTCTTGCTCGAAAAGTGTTACTAAAGTGTTCTTAGTTATTATGACTGACAAACGTATGAGTTACAATGTTGTGTTCTACTTGTATACTTGAAACATACCACATGTCTTATGTACACTTCAACATTTTTTAGACATGTCTACATTGATGTTGTTTGTCATTGATGTCAAAAGGTGTATGATGCCAACTAAATGCAGACTGAGTTGCTTCATTATGTTCTCATGGATTGGTTTCAAAGAGATTATTCATTCATTTGGTGATCTACAACCAAAGTGGTTGTTGATGTTCATGTCAAAGTCCTTGTTGTTCACTCATTACTTGTTCACATGGTGTTGGTGCAAAATGTATTAATAGTTGCTGCAAAAGTTTGACAGAGTTGTTTCATGACAAAGTTAGAGGTATTGAACAAGTACTCATTGCACATTCATCATTCACATTTTATTCTTGATAGCTAATACATTTTGATGTTGTGACTCTAAGGTATTCGATGGATAGGTTTTTGGCATAAAGACATGATTGGTGTTTGTTGATGAGATCTTCATGCTTCTACAAGGATCTAAACCAATGTCGAAAGCATAATATTCTGCATCAAAGGTATATGGTCACAATGAAAGGTTACAGATCAGTTACATGTTTTAAAGCCCATTAAGTTTGTTTGAAGTTGTTTTGCATTCTTTCATTGCTTGCAAGTTTGATCTTAAACCATATATGAGGTTCATTATGCAAAGTTTATAACAGGTTTACTCTCATCTGCAAATTTTCACTATGCTTGAGTGTAATTAAACCACCTTTTAAGGGGTACCTGATTGAGTTCATGTGATTGGATTTTTTGGGTTGTCATTGATAGATTTACTATGTTCAATGATTTACTATTATGCTTTGATAGATTTTTTGCAAGCATGCGTACCTTGTTCAAAATCACTTGTTATAGGCTTTTAGCCATAGCAGCAAGGCAGTCAACTATTTGATTAAATGCTTTGGTAGACATGTATGAAAATGTGGTAGCATAGACAAGGCAGTGAACTGTTTCATAAAATGCCTCAAAGAAATTTGGTCTCACGCTGATGAAATGCCATGAAAATCCATATAGCAACAAGGCAACAATATGGATTGTCATGGCATTCCATCACCACGTGACCACATTTCTTTCAGGCATTTTATCAAACACTTCACTACCTTCTCTATGTTGTTGCTTATCATTATGATTTGGTAGATTTTTTGGAAGCATGTGTAGCTTCTTCAAAAGAACCTATTTTAGGCTTTTAGCCATAGTAGCAAGGCAATGAACAATTTAATAGAATGCTTTGGTAGACATGTATGAAAAATGTGGTAGCATAGTGAATTGTTTCATATAATGCCTCAAAGAAATGTGGTCCCATGTTGAAGGATTTCCATAGCAATTCATCAAAGAATTCTATCAAAATGTTCATTTCCTTGTTGCTATGGCTAAAAGCCTAAAACAGGTTCTTTTGAACAAGCTATGCATGCATCCAAAAAATCTATCAAAGCATAATAGTCAATATGGATTATCATGGCTTCGAACACCATGGCTAAATAGTAAATATGGATTATTGAAAAAATATATCAAAGCATAATTGTAAATATGGATTGTCATTGCATTCCAACACCATCGTCTTGCAATGCCATGACAAGCCATAGACAAACAATAGAAATAGTTCATTGCCTAGACTATGGCTTGTCATGGCATTCCAATCATCATGGTGTTGCAATGCCATGATAATTCATATTTACTATTATGCTTTGATAGTAAACACCTGATGTAAATTCCAAAAAGCATATACATGCACAATACAATTGGAAGTTGGAAAACATAGTGTGAGCTAAGTATATGTCTGCCAAAACACACTAGAAACCCAAAGATAAGCAATCATACACATAAACAATTCATTGCCTTGTCTATGGCTTGTCATGGCATTCCAATCACCATGATGTTGCAATGCCATGACAATCAATATTTACTATTATGCTTTGATAGTAAACACTCGATGTTTTCAAACAAGCATACACATGCACAATATGATTGCAAGTTGGAAAACACAGTGTGAGCTGAGTATATGTTTGCCAAAACACAGTGGCAACCCATAGATAAGCAATCATACACAAAAGCAGTTCATTGCCTTGTGTACGCAAATTGACCTTTATATAGTATTGTCTGACTTATGTTGAACAATATGCAATCAACCAATTAGGTTGACTAAGATCCGTTCATGGCATCTATGATTGTCCTAATGCAATTCAGATCCATCATAAGTTCAAAAAGTTTTAGTGTATAAAGTAGAAAATTCAACCTCCTAAGACCTGAAATAATACCCTTATGATACTAGTCACAATAAAAACCCATTAACTTTGTGTTATGCCTTAGTTTGGAGATGTCATACACTAAGCCTCCATGATTCTTGTTCAGAATTGGAAGTTGCCTTAAATTGAATTTGCTTGGATAATTCTTCGTTGTATTCAGGGATGTTTGAACAAATCCAATTATCAATGCTTCAAGGACATACATCATACTATCAACCACGTGGCTGATCAATTGGATATCAAAGCTGATAACATAACCTACATAGTTGAACGCTTCGATTGGGTACTATTCAATTGGGATTGTTTCAGTTTACAGTTTTCTCTTGCTTCGGTCCCATTTGGTATGTGACGGATTTATTGTCGTTTATATTTTCATTTTTCACTTCTTTGGAGGGCTAATATGTATCTTAACTAGATGGCTGCTATGTAGCTGTACTATTTATGGCTATTGTTTTCTCGTAGCCATGGCTCTCTGTATTTTTTTCAACAACTTTGATTCAATAAAAAAAATAAAAAATTGTGCTATGCAATTGTTCAAATAGACAACTTTCGCCAATGAAAATTATGTAACTTTAGAATCAAACACACAGAATTAAAAAATGCAATAATATGTATTATGACAATTCTACAACATAAATCCATTAAGTCAGTACTGTCGTAGCCCAAACTTGATATCAAGTTGACCTTCCATCAGAGAATTTCCTAAGAAGTTATGTCCTCAATCATAACCACAATTATACTTTACATCATTGTTGTACCATACATATCACAAGAAACACATTTCTACACAAAAAGATAGGACAAGGTTATCATATGTCACAAAGACAAATGGAACTTATATTTCAAGGTTTTCTTTTGTCAGGATGTGGAAAGCTACTTTTGTTGTCATGTAAAAGAGGGTCATAATTGGGAACCAGTAGCATGTAGCAACATTAAATAGTCAATATTTATTCTAGTGTATACCCTTGTGCATGGACATATTGGATATGTGTATTAAGTTGAAGATTAGAAATACCTGTAGATTATCCTAGTTTAATCTTAGCATGCCTTTAAATTCAAACTCCATATTGATACAACAAAGCAATTATATTATAAGCTCTGATGTCTAACTTGCATATTTGTATTCTAGATTTACAAATTTCTTCTAGCAGTCGAAACAAGAAATATGAAACAAATGGTGCATTGTTTGGAAAAGAGAGGGAATAAAATTATTTAAATTAGTTTATAAATGCACCTGAGACTAGTTCCCGCGACCATTTTGCATGCATGGCACAAAGAGGAAATAACAATATCAGGAAAAAACAATGTAAACTAACCCCATAAAGCGGTAGATTTATTTCAAAAGACTAATCATTTCATTCTAATGCAAGAAATGAATCAAAATAATGAACACAATCTTTGAATCTTACCTTGGAGGATATGGGTTGCTTCCCAATCCTCAGCCCATAAAGTTCCAAAGTTATCACAAAAAATTAATAGTAATACTAATCTTGTCATTCTAATGCAAGCAATAAAACAAACAATGAGAATGGTCTTTCAATCTTATCTGATCACTATGGGTTACCTTCCAATCTGCAACCCCCAAAAAAGAATAAAAATGCAATAGAACAAAAACAATGAAGTGCACAATAGAGAATACACTTCTAAAAATAATTATGGTATGATGCATGGAAGCTTATACAACACAATATGCAATAGATTCTCGTTGTTAGCTTTAATGAAACCATAGACCATAAATATCTACAACACTCTAAAGTAAATGGTAAAATACATATAAGATAATGGATAGTGTAATTGCAAGTTGGAAAACATAGTGTGAGGTGAGTATATGTCTGCCAAAAACACAATGGCATGCCATATATAAGAAATCATACATACAAAAAGTTCATTGCCTTGTTTATGGCTTGTCATGCCATTCCAATCACCATGGTGTTGGAATGCCATGACAATCCAGATCTACTATTATGCTTTGATAGTAAACACATAATGTTTTCCAACAATCATATACATGCAGACTGATTGGGTGTTGGAAAACATAATGTGAGGTGAGTATATGTCTCCCAAAACACAATGGCATGCCATAGATAAGCAATCATACATAGAAACAATTCATTGCCTTGTATATGGTTTGTAATGACATCTCAATCACCATGGTGTTGGAATACCATGACAATCCAAATCGACTATTATTCTTTCATAGTAAACACACAATGTTTTCCAACAACCATATACATGCAGATTGATTGGATGTTGGAAAACACAGTGTGAGGTGAGTATATGTCTCCCAAAACACAATGGCATGCCATAGATAAGCAATCATACATATAAATAGTTCATTGCCTTGTTTATGGCTTGTCATGTCATCCCAATAACCATGGTGTTGGAATGCCATGACAATCCAAATCTACTATTATGCTTTCATAGTAAACACACGATGTTTTCCAACAACCATATACATGCATAATGTGATTGCAAGTTGGAAAACACAGTGTGTGGTGAGTACATGTCTGCCAAAACACAATGGCATGCCATAGATAAGAAATCATACATAGAAACAATTCATTGCTTTGTTTATGGCTTGTCATGTCATTCCAATCACTGTGGTGTTGGAATGCCATGACAATCCAAATCTACTATTATCCTTTGATAGTAAACACACAATGTTTTCCAACAACCATATACATGCATTATATAATTGCAAGTTGGAAAACACAGTGTGAGGTGAGTATATGTCTACCAAAACACAATGACAAGCCATAGATAAGCAATCATACTTACAAACAATTCATTGCCTTGTTTATGGCTTGTCACAACATTCCAATCGCCATGAAACCACATTTCTTTGAGGCAATTTTCAAACTGTTCACTACCTTCTCTCTGTTGTTGCTTACTAATATGCTTTCATAGACAAGGCAGTGAATTGTTTGAAAAAATGCCTCAAACAAATGTGGTCTCTTGGAATTCCATGACAAACAAATGTAATTTGCAGCTACAATTATCAGTCTAGTATGAATGAATTAATATCTTTGACAATAATATTTGGTTGCATAGGTAGAGTTCCCTATAGTTGTGGGTATAGTTTCACAATATATTGTTGATACCTCTACTAAAGATAACAATATATATCTGCAAGACAAACTACATTGCTTGTTAACTAAGGTGTTTCCCACTTTCTAAAAAAAATTGGCTAGGGGGTCTCCATCTACAAATATCACTCTAACTATCTGCAAGCCTTTAGGGAGGAACTAAAAGAAGAGAAAAATAACAATCCTAACAAGGGAAAAAGCAAAGAGATTGTAATTATATTGATGGAAGGGCAGAGTAGCAGGGATCTTGGGCTTTCAGTGGACGAGATGGCTGCAATAGAGACACTGGTGACACTTGGAGACTCAAACAATACAATACAATCCCTCTAGGAATCAGCCTTGGAACATTTTTTTGTCTCCTTTTGGTTATAAATCGTAACAAGTCTGGTACATATGTTACATAGATGTAAAACCTTATACAATTGCACATATGTAACTACATGCTACAGGTATATATGTAAATATTTTGTAGATGGTACTTGGAACAATGTTAATATGAGATGACAAATTTGTTGTATCAGGGGCAGTGTGGGAATATGTATATTTTGTAACTAGGGAAATAGGATGTTATAGCATATGCAGGGCTTCCTAGAGGCTTGATACTAATGCAATTACTCAGATGCACTATGTAATGATCTCTCTATACTTAATACAAAAAAACTATCTATAATTATTTTGTAAAAAGAGTGCAGGATGAGAATGTCTTCCAAAACATAGTGGCAAGCCATAGACAACCAATCCCACATAGAAACAATTCATTTCCTTGTATATGGCTTGGCATGGCATTCCATTGACCATCATACCACATTTCTTTCAGCCATTTTTCCAAACAGTGCACTACCATGTCTCTTCTGTTGCTTACTATTATGCTTTCACACACAAGGCAATGAACTGTTTTAAAAAATACGTCAAACAAATGTGCTCTCATGGAATGCCATAACAAAAAAATACAATTGCAACTGCAATTATCACTCTAGAATGAAGAAATTAATATATTTTCAGAATAGTACTTGGTTGTGCAGGTGGAGTTCCCTATAGTTGTGGATATAGCTTTTACCTATGCAATGTGAACTAAATGCATAACTGCTTTTAGGTTGACTATGTGAAAAACCTATATTGTAATTTAAATTTTGTCATCTATCTATGAGCATCTACTTATTAGTTATGCAATGTGAAGTAATCCTTTCGGTTTGAAAGATGTGCAATGGAATGAAGTGGAAAACACAGGGTGTTTATAAAACCACAAGCCACATCACAACATACCCAAACCATCGTGGTTTTCAAGCCTGTATATGTACGTGTGCATTACAAATAGCAAGAACACCAATTTCTTGATATTATCACCGATAATGAGTAAACTTGTTCAAAGTGGTGAAACATAGTGTTAATGCTTCTTGGGAAACAATAGGTGTTTATAAAACAATGCCTTTCATTACATTCCTAAGGTCTAAATAACAAAAGCTTGTAAAGGCATTCATTTTCTTTTTTAAAATTCTAAGATGCAAAACATTGGGTTTTACAAAACCCTAAACCCACTTAAAGTTTAAAAACAATTTACAATTAAAAACCCTCATAACATTTAAAAACCCTTTACAACTAACAACCCAAATGATTAGAAACCTCTCAACTCACTTTTTGCAGTCTCCCCTTGCTCTGCAACCTTTCACTTGTAACTCCACTCTCCAACCTTTCACTTTCAACCTGCAGAATGAAAGAGCAAAATACACAATTTGAAAGGTTGTTGGAAACAACGGGTGCTTCTAAATCCATGTTTCATTACATTCCTATGGTTTTAATAACAAAAGCTTTTGAAGACATTCATATGTTTTCTAAGATTCCTACGGTTTTAACAACACAACTATAAATCAACATTTGATTACATTCCTACGGTTTTAACAACACATGAAACAATACAAAAACACATGAAACAATACATAAAAACTTTCAACATTCAATACAGTTGGTTAAAAACACCTCACCTCAAGTTGGTTGGTCCTCTCCCTTGCCTGCAGTGCGCCCTTGCTCTCCAACGTTTCAATTTCAACCTGCAGAATGTGAAAACCCAAAGCATAACGTGTTTCCCAAGTGTCTTCCAAGAACAATACCTGTTACAATTTAAACCGCATGTCTTAATCACATCTTCCTGTGCTTAACGGTTAGCTTCTCCCACAAGGCAAAACGCCGACGTAATTCGACGACGGGACACCTCCTCGCTTTCCGTGTTGTTTCATTCCGTTGCCGATTTCGTCATTTCTATCATCCGTCTGACGGGCCCCACACTACACCGTCTCTTCATGTTATGTATGATTTCGTACGTTTTTGTAAACACATAGATCACTTTTGTCTAGGAGTTAGCCGGCTCCGTCTTAAGTACTCTAAGCACTACCTCCATCTTGCTCTGAAAATACAATCTAAAATCCCTTTTATACTTATCGTGTGGTTGATTATAGTTTGACCTCACGAATGTTATTATAAACCTTAATTCAATAAAAATTATAAAACACAATCTTTTATAGACCAAACAATTTAACTAAATATAAAACACAATCTTTTATAGACCAAAATATTCTATAAATTTCCCTATCAGCATACCCCAGTGCAAGGGCTAATCTACAAAACAGACATTTCACCTTAACGAAAAACGTGCAATAATGCGAGGTGCTGTCCGACAAGACACCTCCAACTGTTCCTTTCATCGAGGAACGAATGGTAGCGGCGGTGTTTTGAGGTGTACAGTGAAAAACCTTGGAGATTCAACAGCCTTTTCCAATGGACCTGCATTCTTTTTAGCAATTGCTTAAGCACTCGCATCTCCTGGTCCCCGTTACTCTAATGTTTCGGGGGGAAAAAGGAAACAAACGTGGTGAAAAGCAAAGAGAAATGCATTGCGCAGTGCAATGGCTGTACCTTTGGATGTGTACGGAGAATGAAACAAGGCTGACAGGTGATGGCGATGGGCATGTGCTTCGACTCCGACCTCCACCTCCGCCTCCACCTCTCCTTTTTATGGCCGTTTCACTGCAACGCCAATGCCGCATAATGCGAGAGGTAAAATGGATAAATCCGAGAGGAACAATGGCGGCGGCGCCATTGACGAGAAGCCGGAGGCGGCAGATGGTAAAGCAGGAGATGGCGAACAGGGTTGGAGTGGAGGGAAAAAGGCAAAAGTGGTGCAGACTCCGAGGTGCCAAGTAGAGAAATGCACTGCAGATCTAAGCAAGGAGTACTTTCGGAGGCACAGGGTTTGCGAGGTCCACTCCAAAGCCAGAAAGGTACTTCTCTTGGGTTTCGAGCAACGCTTCTGCCAGCAATGTAGTAGGTATTCTTCATTCTTCTCTCCCTTCGCTACCCCACATTCAACACATTTTTAGATATGACAAAATATAGGCATAGCAGAATTCAAAATGATTCTTACTAAATTTGTTGCACGCTTGTTTGCATTTTGAAATTTCTAATGTATTTGATCACCCTTTTTCTGTAATAGTGGGTTCTCTTCTATTTCTTTCTGATTTTCCCCTTTGCTTAGAGACCAGTTTCGAAAAACGTATATCCTGTATTCAGGCGTGCTCATATAAGAATTCAAATTTAAGCTGTATCCAAACATAACGCGGTACATAAATTGTTCCAACATACATACATATTTAACACTTCATAGTACAAACAAAAAAATATAAAAATCAAAATATTATAGTGTTATCTTCTATGCCTTTAGAATCTTAGATTTATTAATAATTGAATATACTGATATTTTTATGATTGCTATATCCAGTGTATTTGTATTGGGGTTCCTGAAAATTTACCCCATATTAACAAACAAAAAAATATAAAAATCAAAATATTATAGTTTTATCTTCTATGCCTTTAGAATCTTAGATTTATTAATAATTGAATACACTGATATTTTTATGATTGCTATATCCAGTGTATATTGGGGTTCCTGAAAATTTACCCCATATTAATCGGATACTGCATCAGTTTCCATTCAACTCTGGGCGATGATTGCCTTCCCCTCAACATCATTGCTTCTTCAATCTCCAAAGAATTTCTATTCATACATGGAAAAAATCCCCATCCAAACAAAGACGGCATAGACATCTCTGAAAGACCAGAGAACGATACAGGGCACGCTACTGGCTTCATGTGAGACATCTAAGAGTAACCCCATATATCTCGCAACAATCCATTCAAATAAAGCCTCTTACTGGGTGAAAGGAGCCTTACTTGTTTAACAGACCATAGACTAACTGTTTATGCACAAGCATCCAAACCACTCTGAAAGTTAAGCCTAATGACAGCTTGAGGTACCCTAGAGTCAAAAACTCTAATATCCATTAGAGAGATTCAAACTACAACTTATTCCTCTAGACATACAAACTCTATGGGAATCCTTATCTAATACCTTACAAACCTTCAAATGCTGATGATGTTTCTCTTTCTATCACGGGAGTGTCTATCTCTTTCTTCATAGAGCAAATTCCTTAGCAATCGCAGTAAGTTCTTTTTGTATTTGGGGGTTCCACATGATAAGTTTCTTGGTCATACTTGCTTTTCTTTTCTTGAGAGCTTTTATTTGATATCTCAAACCTGCAATCAGTTCCTAGAAATTGAAGTATTCCTTACATGTGACGGCCTGCGTAACATAAATTGTCTGAATACCCTAGATCAAGCTTGAACATTTTCTAATTATAATTATAATTTTTCAAATACTGTTTTACATCCAACACTTAACCAACCATCCTCTTAGAGGTTTCTTCTACCATTTTAGCAGCAGTTTCAGTTTGATAAAACATTTAGTCTGGAATGAGTGGTTGCAAGGTCATGGCAATATTATGGGCCATGGCATATAGGAGCACAAGTCCTGGCACTGGAGTATGGCTTCTTCTTCTTCATGGTCTTCTTTGTTATAGCTATCCAATCATTCATGAATTTAGTTGTTCAAGGACTATGTTTTTTTCAAGAACTTGGAGCCTTATTTGTTTGACTTTGAACTGCTTAGCAGGGTTGTAGAATATACAATGCCTGGTAGTCGTTTCAGCTTCTTGTGATCTTATTTGCAACAGCTCTCTTTCCATCAGTTGAGTTGGCCATTAGATTATTTCAACTTCTCAAAATCAAGTTAACTTTTCCAGTAAACAGCATAAAACACATACTAATGTAATTATAGCCTCCATTTTGGTTAGACTTCTAAACACAGTTAAATGATAATGTTAAATCGGGGTTTACATCATATTTGCCTGTGCCATTGCCTTCAGTGATGATAGTGTCGGTGTCCCTTATTTTTGTTGATGATTTCACCTTTACAAAATGAAGAGACTTCCATAAGGTTAGCCATTAAATCCCAATCAGCAAGGATGATGGAGGAAAATTTGGCATTCCTAAACCTGATGAATTCGTTAATTTCTCTCCTCAGAAATTATTTTTTGACAAGATTGCTATCGAACAAGAATCATGCTCCATGAACTCAACCTATTTTTATAAATTTCCTGTCCTTCGATTTAATGCTAAAATCTCTGTGTTAGTATAAGGTGGCAGTATTAATGCTTGATATGATAACTGAACTTGTACCAGTTATGGTGACTGACTTAAGCTAGACACATCAACCCTCATGGTTATTTATACAAGCCAATGAAAGGCATTATTCATATTGCATTGAATCTCCCTCAACAATTAAGACTCCCAGCCAAGTTATATGGCTGTTTTATCTTTTAAGTACTTACTTTCAGCTTCTCTGTCTTCCACAGTTTTGAAATTAAAATAAACATCCATGGAATATGTCAGTTCACTCTTAATCTTCACATCTTATTTATATTTTCTCACCTCACACATACTCACCATCTCTTAGTGTATAATCTTATTTTTATTTTTGTATATCTATGTCTCTCTCTAAATATTTATCTTCAAATATTTTTGAAGTCTTTACACTGATCCTGGGTTGCCCTCAGAGCCCTATCAGAATTCAGTTTAATAACTGCTAGCCAATATCCACATGTTGCTATTGACCTGATGGCTGGCAGTTAATACTCATGCGCACTAGCATATCAGTCCACAGGAGTGGCTCACCTATGCATGTGAGAGTCCTAGTACCCTCAAACAGGCCTACACACCTAGCAAGCATTCATAAACATATATGCAAAATACAATATAACATTCACATACTAAAACCATCAGAGCTTCACTATATTAATTCTTCCATAAAAAGCTTATTACTATTTGATCATAAAGGGGTTTATAAAGAATTTCTTTCCAGCACCTCCTCGACTATAATTGGATTGCTTTAAATCTATTCTAGCTTTCTTTTATACTTGGAATCCATGCATAAAACTTACAGGCCTAGAATTCTATCACTTCTCCTAAAAGCTAGCTACAAATCCTCTCCTATGCAGTCTATATTTACATGTTACTCAAAATATCAGCCTTCTAAAAGCTCTATTCTAATATGCACTTTCACTCATTCTTAGAGCATCAAATTACAAAATTGACACTGATGTTCTCTTGGCATGATGCTGTTTTCTGTTCTCAAAACACTCGGAGAATATAAAAGACAAAACATAAACTAAGTACTACCATAAAATAGACTGGAAGCTTCTGGTTCCACATTCAAAATTTGCACAGCCAGTGTTCATTTCCATTTTGTCCTTGCATTTGTGATTGTGCACTCTGTTGGCATTTCAATGTGCACCTCTGGTGTGCGGATTGGAAACGGACAGCTATACACAGTTGGACTGCTCTTCAAATTAGGAGGGGAAGCTCCCTCTTTTGCTGATTATGCGTAAAAAGAAAAAGTAAACTAAATTTCTATCTTTTTATCTCAGCTGAGAGCACAAGGTTATAAAACTCTTTGTGTTGCAGCTGAGGTTTTCTCTAGTTTCGTAACTTCAACTACAACTAGGCCTAAAATTATAACGCTTCTATCTTCTCAAGTAAATTTAGAGCAAGAGAATCTAGAAGTAAACGGGGAATGATTTTGGTTAACACAAAACTTAGACAAACTTGTTTCCAAAACACATTTGAAGGCTCATTGCTCTTTCAGATGTATGCTGAAATAAAGTTTATGAAAGCAAAACATCAAAAGATAAATTTGATCTCAAAATTCCCTCAAAGACTCATTGTACTTTTGAGGTGTAGGCTGAAATAAAGATTATAAAAACAAAACATGAAACGATAAACTTGATCTCAAAATTCCCTCAAAGACTCATTGTACTTTTGAGGTGTAGATCAAAATAAAGATTATAAAAAACAACAATACTGAAAGATCTTGAGACTTTGGATCAAAGCACTATCGGCATAAGATTTTATTTCCTCAAACTCCAACAATAATTACACGTTTGGGACAACAAATTGTATGAAGAAGACAAACATACAACATACGATCAAACAAAATACACTAAACAAAGTGAACAGATATTGACTAGCAAAGCTTGAAGGCGCTAAGGCTCAACAATTTTGTTATAGTAATAATGGTTAAGAAATAATGAGCAAGGCTGCTCTTATTTATACACAAACACAGGAGTAGGGAACCCTAACATCTCCTTGTGTTAACAATCAGTCTTGCCAATTAGCAAGATTTATTTCTATGTCTAAACAAAATAAACAAACAGTTAACTGGAAAGACTACATCAGTTAATTGATCTAAAACTAAAGAAAGCTCCAACTGTACAATAAATATCTCCAAAGATAGACATGCATGAAAAGTGGACATAGACTTGGAAAAGGCCTTGAGTTGAATGCTATCATTACTTGAGTTCTATTTCTAGAAATATCTACATGCTTCAACTGACAGTCGACTGATTGGTAACTTTGGTGGCTTTGTAACTGGAGTGATGACTTCTGTTTCTTCAGCAGCTTTATGCTTCTGACGTTTTTCTTGATTTTTCTCAATGGAGGAGTATTGCATGATGAAACTATGAAGTTTGACTGTGAACATGGATATGTTCGGACAAGTTCTGCACAAAAGCTAAAAATAGCTTCGTTGAATGGTAGATTTTTGGATAAAAATTTGAGATATGGGTTTTGCAGAGAATGTCGTGCCGAATAGACCCAAATCGTCCATTTTTCGAAAAATTGATTTTTTCACGGACATGCAAGAACCCCTTAGAGGTAGAAGTAGCGAGACAATTTTTTTCTCGAATTTTTTTTGAGACATGGGTTTTGTAGGCGCCTGAATGTTGAACAAACCCAAATTGATTGTTTTTGAAAAAGATGATTTTTTTAGAAACCCTAAAAAGTGGAGGCAGCGGGGCAATTTTTCCCAAAAAATCTAGGACATGGGTTTTGTGGCCAATTTTGTGTTGAACAAACCCAATTGGTTAGATTTTTGAAAAAAATGATTTTTGTTGAACATGTGAGAAACCCTAAGACAGAGGAAGCTGAAGAAGCTGTTTTTTCCAATCTTGGAGAAGATTGAAAAAGAAGATTACCCAGATTGTTAGAAGCTGAAAACTATGAATTGATGCCTTGGAAAAACGCTTTATGAAAATATGTTCATTTGTGCAACTTGAACTCGAAAATATGAAGAACGCTAAAAACCCCTTTCGTTTGAACCTTCAAATGTCGTAGAGAAGAAAATTTTGTGTTTGGCGTTTGAAGTCAACTTGCAAGAAAAATGAAAAAGGATGCCTAAATGCTTGATAAATAGATTTTGGAGGTGCAAGCATCAGTTAACTCATGAAAACCCTAATTTTAGGAGTCATTTGGCGCAAATATCAGTTGACTCGGAGACTCCCTAAAATTTTGGGCGGCCAAGGCATGAGAAAAGTCTTCAAAAATTTGTAACTCAAGTTGCCTTGGGCCCACTTGGATATAAGGCGTCCAAGTTTGCCAGAGTTAGTAAATTTTTGAAGATTTTCATCTTTTCTGGTGATAAAATGCCTCTGTTTGATCCTTGATTCTGAATGCCTGACATGTCCTATGAATTGGCTGATAGATTCACTGCGGAGCATGATCAAATCTAAGAAGATCATCTTGGGAGCTGCAAACCTCAAAAATTGGTTTTGGTGGCTTAAAAATCTAGGCGCCCCTAGCCAGCAGGGGCGCTTTTGGCTCTAGTGTTAACCATTTTTTAAGTGGTTTTCAAATTCTTCAATTTGCACCTCTTGTGCTTCAATCCGCAATTACCATCGACTAGTGCATCCCATGATTAGGCTGAGATATTCAATGGAAAGCCTGAATAATTCCGGAAAGGATGATTGGTTCTACAAATCTCAAAAGTTGATTTTGATGGCTCAAATTTCTAGGAACCCTTGGCCAGTAGGGGCGCTTTTGTGTGCAAAAGGTATCATTTTCACTTTGTTTCCTTGACGAAAACACCTGAATTTGATCTTCATTTGTTGGTGTTTGACTTCCTCGATGAAATTGCTAATGGACTCATCGCGAAGCTTGACAAAATCTGAGGAGGACCTATTGGAGGTCATGAAAGCTAAAAATTGAAATTGATGCTTCAAAATTCTAGGCGCCCTTGGCTTGTAGGGTGCTTTTTGCTCTATACTTGGTCAATTTTGAGTTTCTTGACTTTCAACATTTCCTGCTTGATCTTCGTTTTTGGGTGTTTCACAGGTCTCATGAACTAAATGGTGGATTCATTGCGAAGCTGGAAGAATTCTGAAGAAGGCCTCCAACACTGCAAACCCTAACAAGTGCATTTTACCCTTTGAATTCATGGGGGTCTCTAGCCAGTAGGGGCGCTTTTCCTTCAAGAACTTGATGATCCTTTCGTCTTTCGTGGTGTGTCTTCACTCGATCTACATTTTGTGACGTTTAATGACTCCTTTGTGTAAGATGGGGAGAATCAAATAGCATAGATAAAGTGACAGCCAACACAAATCTAAGCTATTAACCTCATCCAAACAAGAGAATACAAACAATGAGAGAAAAATACTAAAGTCATTCAAATTAAACACTTCCCATTGTAGTTGTTTCATTTCCCTTGTCTCTCCTATTCCTTCTTATGCCAATATTGCCCTCAGATTTGTTGATGAAGTTGTGCAAATACTTGCAAATAGTAAGTAAGAAAGTTGGAGATAATGGCTGTTAAATCGGAAATGGAGGAGAAAGGTTGTTTTTATGGACAAAATTTCGAATGGACGGCTGAGATTAATCTTCTAGAAAGATTCTAAGATCAACGGATGAGGATTCATGAGAGGGAGGTTACAAAATGGATGGCCAAGATCAAGTTTCTAGAAAGATGCCAAGATCAATGGTTGAAAATTGATGCAACCAGAATATGCCATGCATGGAAAAGATATGACGCCGACGACTATGACACTCGATGGCTTGACAAACATGTAGGCAATGAAAGACATGCAAGCTATGACATGAAATAATGATAGGGGATCTTTGACCAAAAATGGAGGAATTATTTATTCGAAAATGGAGGACAAGTGGAAAATAAATAATTTATTTCAAATTATTTATTTGGAGGAAATGAAAAAGGAGATTTCATTAAATTCATAAATTTAATTAAAGGAGGAGAAAGAAAAGATTGACACATAATTAAATAATTTTGTCAATTATTTAATTATAGAAGAATAAAAGGTCAAATAATAATTATTATTTGACTATAGACAAGTGATGAAAGATAAATTATTAAATAAATAATGATTTATTTAGTTATTGAAGAGAGGGGGGATTAGTGACACAATTAAATAATTTTAATTGATTAGGATAGAATAAAGATTAGAAAAATGAATAATTATAGAGGAATATGATCAAGCATAATTGAACAATTAAAATTATTCAATTATTGAAGGGGAATGACCAAGAAAAATGACGCTTGCAGACTTAGGACATTTTTCAGTATCTACATTTTGCCCCTCTTTGACATAATGCAGTTCAACGCGTTGTGTCAAATAAATTTAATTTTGAAATATGCCCGAGTGTAAAGAGAAAGGGGAAGGATGACTAGGAGGGTTGTGGTATGCCCCCTCGAGAGGATGAATGGGTTTAAAGAACACAAATATGCTCTCGAAATGGAAGATAAGTCTAGAGGATGAAAGATAGAAGAAATGTTAGCACGAAGGAGATGGATGTTAGCGCGAAAAGGGGAAAGAAGATAGACAGGAAATGATAAGAGAACCAACTTTCATGCTTTCATTTTTATATTTATCATCATTGGGCATCAAAAATGTCACAAATGGACTACAAACACCATGGTATGACATAAACCAAGGTGTGCAAGGTGACCATTTGTGAGAGACAAGCAGTCAAAAAGACAAGGAATGCCCTAGCTCATACTAAGGATCCAATTATCTTAGTCTTTTTGCCAAGACAAACCACAAACAACAAACAAAGAAAAGAGGCCATGATCCATCATTGTCCCTCTAAATCCATTGATAGGACATCCTTGAGGAGACTAGTAACATGACCCAAAACCAATCGAAAAGATAAGAAAATCCAGACCAAAAAAGTGTTTGCCAGTGATAATGGTGATTGTTTGATTGATTGATTAGATTGACCAAGACGACCAAGTTGATTGATAGGTTGACAAGGATTAATAAAATGATTTGATTGACCATGCCTAGCCTTAGGAAGGACGCAACTTGATGAAGGAAAGATTGATTGGTGTGACAAAGTTGGTTGACAAAGGTGACAAATTGATTCGATCGATAGATTGACAAAGATTGATTAACAAATTGACAAAAGCTGACAAATTGATTTGATCAATAGGTTGACAAAGATTGATTGTTTGTTTGATGAAGATTGATGAATATGACCAAGTGATGTGACGATACCCAATCGCAGGAAGGACACATCCTGTTTGAGGTAGAGGACACATCTGATAAAGTTGACCAGGTGACAAATGTTGACAAGACACCTAACTGCAAGAAGGACACATCCTGCTTAAGGTGAATGACAAGGTTGAGAAAGTCTAATCCCAGGAAGGACGCATCTTGATAAAAGACAAGAGATAAGACCGAATGAGACAAATGACATAATGCCCCATTCCAACCGAATGACCAGGTTGATGGATGATAAGATAATTGATTGATGAAAGATTTCATTCGTTTGTTGTTTCGTGATGTAGTTTGAATGATGATTGCTTCCTGACCAAGGACATGACTCGACTCGACGAACCCTAAAGGACTTGACCTAGGGGGCCTCGAGGACTCATCAATAGATGGCCTTTCTTATGTAGCAGTGCGCAGAGACCTCATAGTTTGACACGACTTGACCTTGTCTTATTCGACAAAATATTGAGTCATGATTTTATTTCGACAACCTAAAGGGATTGACCTAATGCCTCAGGGGCTCATTTAATATGAGCCTTGCCTACGTAGCAAACATGCAGAGGCAATGTAGTTCGACCACTCTAACAAAACTGACTCATACTCAAACTTTGTTTTTAGAAGTTTAGAAGTTTTGGATTTTGAGGATTTTATGATTTTTTTTGATTTTTTTTTCAGGACATTTTATGATTTTTTATGGATTTTGAAGGCTTTAAAAGGATGATACCGTGTATTATTTTCCATGAAGATGTAAGTTAAGGAATTGCCCCTAGTCAGGTCTAGGACCGGTTTATTATGTGCGAGGGGAATAAGAGGATGAAAAGGATGATCATGAAAGTGAAGGATGCTAAATGTCGATGGTTTTCAGGCCATGAAAAGGATGATGAAGCTTTATTATGGACGAAGGAGACTTTGTTATGGATGATAACTATAAGGATCATGACAAATGCATGTGGAAGATACCCACAATCAACTAGGTAGGCATGCACAAGGATCCAAGGACAAACATGATCTTGCCCCTAGTCAAACTGAAAACCAATTGATAGGTGATGATGATGATGATAATGTTGTTTGATATGGGAAGGACACATCCCGAAACAACATGAGGATTGGGAAAGACATATCCCGTTGATGATAATGTGACTAAAGGATCAAGGTTTGCAGCAAGGCTAGGAACAAAGCCAATGAATGTTTTGGATGATGTGCTAGAGTGCATAGCAAGATTGCATGGATTAGGCTTGTTGCATTTGAAGTGACTAACCTTAGGACTAGATGGGATTATGGAGGGAACTTGGATAAGTGGATTAGAATCCTTAGACCAATGACAAGGGAAAACCAAGTCTAGCAATAGGTATGGAAGGATAATGGATTGATTTTGGCAAATGATAGGAGACATGAATATTATTGGCTGAAGGAATTAGCATATGATCTCCAAGGACTATGTCGCATAGGAATAATTTGTTTTCTCTGAGATATGGGTTTGGATAAATTCTATGAAGGCAATTACTTGATATTTCATGGATAGTGTATGACCAAAGGATAGGCATGTCAAGAATTTTCCCAAAGCATGATTTATGTTTGTACCCCATTTCTTATCAAGATCAAAGTAGGTGGGAGAATGGATGAAAACGATATGGATTGGATAGATAGATGCAAATGTTATGAGAAAGGCATGAAAGATGAGACAACTTGCCCCCAAGTGTAATGGTCCACATAAATAATTGCTCTTACACATGACGCCTGTTTGCTAGGTTTTCATCATGGTACTTATCCAAAACGCCATAAAAAAGGTTTTCACTATTGGACGAAATTTTTCTTTTTACTATTTTTTTTTTTTATGATGTCACACAAGACACCTGTTTGCCAAGTTTTCATCAGGGTGACAATTTTTTTTATTTTTTATATCGACTTGATGTTTTGTATGATCGTTGATTGTTTTGAATCCTTTGATGGTGTTGATGTAGATACTGGTGTCATGATATGCCAACAGTGACCTTTATGGAGTAGTTGTCTTGTCAGGATAATAGCACTTGCATACAACTGATCGATGTCATTGTGATCCTCTCCAATACTAGGTTTGGCCTTATTGAAATACGCACATCGTGATAGAGTTCCATTTGAGTCCTTATGATAAAGAGTTGCTACCAAGATGCGGCAAATTTGTGATGTGGGATTTTTAGACTTTAGGCGAGATGTAGGATTATGATGAATGATGGTAGGTGTGGATGGACTATTTGGTGTTTTGGATGTAGCAATTTTTATTTTCCAAACTTGGGATGGTGGATGATGGAGTTTGGAATTTTGATTGGGATAGTGTTTGGAACCAACACTTTTATATGTCTTGCTTGATGACCATTTAGAAGGAGGTGGACATTTATTATATGTGGGAGTCCTCTTTTCTTGTGGCTCCACATTTTGATTGATTTTTGGACTTGGAATATTTTCTTTGCTTGATCCATTTTAACTTCATTTGTCCACTTGTATTTTTGTTTGATTCAATGGCCTTTGACATTTGATTTTGAACTTTGGATTTGTAATAATTTTCTTTTTGTTGGTTCCAAATGTAAGATTTATTCATGTTGGAATGACGGTTTATGGTATCAATGGAAGGAGTGTTGGCAACACCTTATGACATGGACTACTCATGGCCTCCATTTTGATGTTTGTATCGAATAAAGTTGCCCCCAATATCGAGGAGGTTCCACTAACATCATTTGATTCTCTGACTGAAGAATAACCAAGACCTTGATTTCTAGGATTTTCATGAAACTGTACTGGTTCTAGAATGCCTTGCTCATGTAGGCCTAGTCCTCTTCCTTGATACTGCATGCTCTGATAGATTCTGTTTGCGATGGGGTATTTGTTGTTTTGAAAGCAAGATGCGAACCCATCATTCTGTATGTGGAAATTGCTGCTTGGAATCTCCTCATCTACAAGAAAGCCTGCTTTGACAAAGGTAGATGCTCCTAGTTGATAGGATGTTTTGGCTTTATCATTCATCATGCTTGTTTCTTCTTGATCATTTGGGATGTTGATTTGATCCATGGTAGATTTTGTATCTTCTTCTTTGCCTTGATCAATAGTAGCTTGTTTATGTTCTTTTTGATCCATAGTATCCTTTTTGTGTTCTTCTTTGACTTGATCCATGACATTTGTTTGATTATCTATGTGTCCAAAGGAGGCAAGTGTCTCATTTTGGGAAATTGAGGTATTTGGAGTTTGGATAGGACCAAATTCAAATGTTTGATCATGAATGGCATAAAGGTCGATGAGTGGATCATTTTGGACTTCATGTTCAAAGGTAAGATCTTGGTCAAAAATAGGTTTGTCTTGGATGACATGATTGGGAATGGGATCTTGATCAAGGATAGGTGCATTTTGGATGCCATGATTATCTAGAAGGACTTAAGGATGGGGTCATGAGATGAACTACTTCGATCTTGATATGAAGGTGAAGCTATGATGTCATACTTTGGACTTTCTTTTTGACATGTATCCTCAAGTTTAGGCAATGGAATTTGATTTTGAACAAGGATATGATTTTCTTTGATAGACCCATGATTTTGACATGGCAATAATGGAGCTTCAATAGAAAGATCTTTTTTCGGTATTGGTAGGCAATGGAGGACATGATGGTGACAAATGGTTGGATGGTGTAGGATCAACAATTTGATTGGATTGCCTAACTTTGTTTTCATTTAGGAGTCGAACAAGTTCCTTTGCTAGTTGTCCTTGGAGAGCATTAATTAATGTGCTTTTATTGGATGGTATTGTAGTTTGGGATGGAGTGGATGGCAATGGGTTAGTAGATGATGGATTAGGATAAGATGTGGAGGATTGGAATGGACTAGTGGATGATGGATTATGATAGGATGTGGAGGATTGGAATGGACTAGTGGAAGGTTGGTTTCCCTTTTCAAGGTTAGGATAAGGATGATTAATGGACATTTGTTGGGGATTAATGGCATGGATTGTGTCAAGTGACTCTTGATAGTGAGGGTAGATGGATGAAGGACTGGAGCTTATGGATTGTTGGTAAGAAGGGTAAGTGAGTGGTTGGTATTGACGTTTGAGGATTGATTGGTATTCAGCTTGACTACAAAGAAGATCAAAGGTAAAGTGAAGACAAGGTCATGAATTTGGATTAGGATGGATAACTAGGCAAACTTAGTGAGGACCATACAAAACTTGTGACCTTTGGATGACAATGCAAGGTGCCAATGCAAAATGGATATGAAACTATGCTATTTTTTTGTGATTTTCAAGGATATAAGGATGCAAAGTGCCAATGTACCTAAGACCAAGATTAAGGAATGGTGGAATGATAATGACCCTATGACCAAAGGATATGATATGAAAGGATGATGATGACCAAAGGATATGTTTTTGTTTTTTGGAGATTTTTGGGATAATATAGGGATGGGGAGTGATAATCCAAGGATAATAATGACCTTATGACCAAAGGATATGGCATGCAAATGAAGTTAAATGCTAAATGATGCAAGATGGTATGAGAGTAAGCTATATTTTTGTGATTTTTTTGGATTATAAGGATATGAGGATGCAAGATGATCATGCAAGGATAATGTTGACTTTGAGACCAAAGGATGAAGCTAAATGAAGCTAAATGAAACTAATGGATGCAAAGGGTATCAAAGGTGGACTAATTAATGATGAAGGATAATGACAAGGAGACTAAATGATGCCAAATTAATGATCAAGGGTAGTGATGCAACTAAGACTAAGGTGAAATGAAACTATGTTTTTGTGTTTTTGAGAAATAAGGATGCAAAGTGAAAGTGCAATTTAAGTCCAAGACTAAGGATTGATAGAATGATAATGAAGCTATGGTCAAAGGGTATGATATGAATGATAATACTAAACATATGAATTGTAAAATTTGAGACAAAGGGTGACAACCAAGCTAATGTAGGTCCAAGATAACAAACCCAAATGTCATTGACCTTTGTGATAATCAAGATGATAAATCTGACAAGGTGAGTCCAAACTAGGACACAAGTTTGAGACCCAAAATTTTGACCAAGATGACAATGACAAGGATTGATAGATAAAAAGATAAGTGTCAGTGACAAATTAAATAAGTAACCATGGATTGTCCAAAGGCTTGATAATCTTCCTACGTCTGAAATCTAGAAGGTATGTGCAACCTAAGACCTAAGATTAATTATGCAAGGCAAAGGTGACCTAAGGTGCAATCTAAAATGTAATGCAATCCTAAATGAGGATGATGGAATGGACTGGTAAAGGTCTACAAGTCTCTGGTTTGGAAATCAAAATCACAGTCAAGATGAGTTGGATCAGTTTTGGACAATGATTTTTGAAACTTTGGTGATTAGTCTGTTGTAGTTTTGTTTCAAGAAGTTGCGGTTCACAAAGAGTTATTTTGCAAATTTGATGTTTTGGACTGATTTTGAGTGGATTTTTGACTGATTTTGATGAAATTTGTCTTGGCAAAACACAACAGACAGTGTCAAGCACTAAAATGTTTGATTTTTTTAAAAAAGATAAGCACAATCCTAAGGTTGGCAAGGACAATATTCGTTGAATTCCCACTTGGATTAACCAATTGCGCTTATTCTTAGCGAATGACTTAGAAGCTTGGCCACACTGGCTCCCCCAACACGACACTCACTTCTCGGGTCAACCAAGCTTCAAGTTCTCATGAATCTCCCATGACGAACTCTTCATCTCTACTAAGAACCGTGAGTATGTAGGATGTTTCGGAGGTCCGACCTCCTGCACCAACAAATCGAAGGATTTTGAATGCTACAAACAAGAGGTGTCTAGTAAGGGCATCCGATTCAAGGGGTACTAGGATAAACTCCCTTAGGAGGTCAACCTACCCTTAGAACAATCATAAAGATACTGGGGGAGAGCTATCATGTACCATGTCCTGTTGATTGCAAACTTTCCTTGCAATCATAAATTTCTATAGCGGTTCAGAAGGACTTGGCTTTAGCTCGTTACCCGCTTGGGTCCTTCCCACCTTTCGAAGTGGGGTGGCAGGCCATCTAAGAGGTAAACACAAAAGTGGATGGGTCTGGCTTTCTGATCACCGAGTTTGCACAAGGTGAGAGCATAATACCTACCAACCCTTCAAGCATAGCAAATAGTGTTCATTAACCTCCTAGTTAAATCTATGTGAAAAGAAGACAGTTGTTCTTTTTAAGCAACAGTTGAAAAATGTGATGCAAGTCAATTTTAAATCCCATGAGTGAAAATATGCAAATTGTTGTTCATTTTAAATCCATGAATGGAATATGCAATTTGTTGTTCATTTTAAGCCCATGAATGAAATATGCAATTTGTTGTTCATTTTAGTCTTCATGAATGAAAATGCATGTTTATTTTAACCTTTATGAGTGTGAATGCAATTTGTTGTAAATTTTAAAACTAATGAATGAAATGCAATTTTAGCTCTTTAAAAGGTGTGTTGAAAAACACAAAATATTTCTTATTCAAAACAAGCCAAAAATCTTGCAAAACCACAAGTTAGATCTTCTTGATGAAAGCCACACGCTGAAAACAAAACATCAGTAAACCAAAAAAAAGCTTGAATAAAAACAGCAAACTAAAATAATGATAACTTAAACAAAATTTTAAACCGTAAAAATCTATGGAAAGCTAAGACGTAGACCTTCAAAACCCGATTTTTTTTGGGCAAAATCCTGCACAACAAAAGTGTTATAAACAAAAGAAAATTCGGATCTTAATAGCTAAATCTTAAAAAACTGTGAGCACTAAAACGGCCATAACTTTCTCAAAACATATCGAAATTTCAAACCGTTTGAAGTTCCAAAAAGCTAAAAGTGAGGCCTACAAAACTCAGATAATCGTTTTTTAATATTTTATATGCCCATTTTTCTATGCTCGAAATAAGATGACGGGATTTTGTGTGAATTCTTGGCTATAACTTGCAAATCAACCAAAAGAAACAAATTTTTCTGCAAAATTGTAAGATTCACGTCAGGTTCACCAATGTAAGATGGGGAAAATCAAATAGCATAGATAAAGTGACAACCAACACAAATCTAAGCTATTAACCTCATCCAAACAAGAGAATACAAACAATGAGAGCAAAATACTAAAATCATTCAAATTAAACACTTCCCATTGTAGTTGTTTCACTTCCCTTGTCTCTCCTATTCCTTCTTATGCCAATATTGCCCTCAGATTTGTTGATGAAGTTGTGCAAATATTTACAAATAGTAAGTAAGAAAGTTGGAGATAATGGCTATTAAATCGAAAACGGAGGAGAAAGGTTGTTTTTATAGACAACCTTTTGAATGGACGGCTGAGATTAATCTTCCAGAAAGATTCTAAGATCAATGGATGAGGATTCATGAGAGGGAAGTTACAAAATGGATGGCCAAGATCGAGTTTCTAGAAAGATGCCAAGATCAACGGTTGAAAATTGATGCAACCAGAATATGCCATGCATGGAAAAGATATGACGCCGACGACTATGACACCCAACGGCTATGACAGACATGCAGGCAATGACAAACATGCAAGCTATGACATGAAATAATGATAGGGGATCTTTGACCAAAATGGAGGGATTATTTATTCGAAAATGGAGGAGGACAAGTGGAGAATAAATAATTTATTTCAAATAATTTATTTGGAAGAAATGAAAAAAAAAGATTTAATTAAATTCATAAATTTAATTAAAGGAGGAGATAGAAATTAAACATGGATAATTGATTTGGATCAATTATTCAAAAGAAAAGACTGACACATAATTAAATAATTTTGTCAATTATTTAATTATAGAAGAATAAAAGGTCAAATAATAATTATTATCTGACTATAGACAGGTGATGAAAGATAAATAATTAAATAAATAATGATTTATTTAGTTATTGAAGAAAGGGGGGGATCAGTGACACAATTATAATTTTAATTGACCAGGATAGAATAAAGATTAGAAAAATGAATAATTATTGAGGAATATGATCAAGCATAATTGAACAATTAAAATTATTCAATTATTGAAGGGGAATGACCAAGAAAAATGACGCTCGCAGACTTAGGACATTTTTTAGTGTCTACACTTTGGACTAGGTGACAAATTCGTTGGAAAGCCTGCTTAGATCTGGAATGATATTATTTGCAACTGCAAACCTTTAAAACACTTTTGACTACCTGAAACCTTGGGCACCCTTGGCTAGCAGACAACCATTTTTTGTTGGTTTTCATCCTTCTCGAGCTTTGCATTCACCGTGTCCTCGACTGCGTTGACCGCGATCACCTTCCGTCGATCGTGCTTGCTGTCCGCGTGCAACACCAACACCAACTGTTCACGTGTTTGTTGATTGCGTTGGTCATCGATGTTGATGTGTTGATTGCGTCCGCCATTGTGCGTGCGTGATCTGCAAAGTGTCCAACATTCCAGACATTTTATTTTTTCGCAATTTTCAACTTTTTGAAAACTCCTCTGCCATTCACCATTTTTCGAGCATCTTTTGTGAAGCGTAGATTTTGACACCTGAAACTTGCCATCCTCCATTGATGACCTCGGAGGTCCTAACTTTTCTCTTGAAAAAGTGAAATAGATCCACCAAAGCAAAACTGACTTTTTCATGATTTTGATTGGATCAGTGTGATCGTGATGAAAAATTAACCAATCAAAATCATTTTGAGTCATTTCTGGAAAGATCCTATTTTTAGGGTTTTTCTAAAAATAGGGGCCTGAAACCCTAATTTCAAAATTTTCAAAATTTTGCAAGTATCCTCTTTACATTAAACCCAGAAAAACCCCATGATCCTTTTTTTGTTCAGAAATTTCTAAAAATAGAAAATTGTTTCTTTTAGACATTTTGACCTTTTTTGACTTTTGATAACAATTTTACAAGATTTTGACCATTTTTACCAAAATGCCTTAATGAAGCAAAATTTTTATTTTGGGAACAACACACTCTTAACTCCTGGGCAGCTTCGACAATCTGTTGAACTACATCATCTTCTTTTGGCTTAGTGCTGAGAGCTGACTTTTCAAAACTGCAAGTGTGGTGTGCTCTCTTGGGCAACCTTTGCAATGTTTTTAATTGTGGTGCAAAACAACGATTGAAGCTTTTTGAGTTGTACAATGTTTCTTGCTTAGGCACGTTCAATTTCTGAGAGAAGTGCCTCTACTTGCGCACTAGTGTTGTCTAGATCCTCATCTGTGAGCTGTTTGGCAAGGCTCGCTTGCATCATGCTCAATTTAGCTTCCTTATCTGTGAGCTATGTGTTAATCCACTGGAATATGACCACGAAATCTAATGTGCCTGAGCTATGTTATTTTTAAACTGTGCTTGCAACTCACCAAGAAATCTGAGCTGTGTTATGACTTTTTGGTGTATGCTTTCCACCTTAGCTCTTTTCTCTTCCACCTTGGCCCTTGGTGCATTTGTGGCCAACCTCTTTTTCATGCTCTAAAAATAGCATGTTGCCCTTCTTCCCGCAATTTGGGGTATCTTAATTTATAAATATTATCTGAGACATGGGTTGTTCGCCTTTTGTTTCCACTCGAACCAATTCAACACCAACTTGACTTATTGCCAAGTTCATCCCAGGACAAATCTCTGATACTGCTTCTCTGCCACAGTGTGCTGTGCCACTGCTTGTACCAGATCTGACCTAATTCCTTGAGTCCAATCTTCTTGGACCACCCACACATTCCCCCTCCTGGGAACCAAAGGAATGTAGTTCTCTGAATAAACATACTTTAAGAATAAACAATACTTTAAGAATAAACATAAATCTCCCAGCTGATGTGTGATGGGATTCCTGACCTACCTAAGGTGAACTAGGAAGAATATGCAACATACATCCCCACACTTACCCATACTTTAAAATATCTGCCATGTAACTGTAGAGCAAGTCTTGAGCTTCTCAATCAGGAGATGGCCAATTCTTTCATTCAGCTTATATTGTCACAATTATACAAATCATGACCAACATTTGATGGTATACAACTTGCTGCCCATCAATCAGCATGTCATGTTAAACTTCTGGGTAAAATGAAAATCAATCCAATCCCTTTGTATAGTTATTCTTACGTAGAAAGCCATACTTACAAAATGATCAGACCATTTAAATTTTAAAGTACCTCAGTATAGTCCACTTAATAAGCTATAGTTGACAAATTTGACAGAGTCAACACCATTTTATATAGATCTTTACTCAAGACTATAACCACTCATTTACAAAGTGCAACACTTTTATCTCCCTGAGCTCTCACTTTGGTGTTCTCTTATATAAGAACATTGTGATGTTAGCACAAGAATTGGGCAAAATATTATAAGTTGAAGATGATTTGATTAGGCAAGCTCATTTGATTTCTCACTTAAAAGAATTAAATCATGATACTGTTCCACAAGACATTTCACATTCATACTTTCAACTTGAACCCACTGCTATGTATTTAGTATTCTGTGAGCTGGCTTACTGAAATCAGGCACCCTATTAGGTCCTCTTCATTACATAGGGATTCTTAACTTAGTTTTCTAAGAATACCAATTTTAAATTAGTACAGTATGCCTATTGTCAACTTAGTTTTCTAAGAGTACCAATTTTAAATTAGTACAGTATGCCTATTGTCACAATATAAACATAGGTAACTGACCAGATAACAACCCTTTACCAAAACTGAAATATAATCAAAGGTTGTATTGCACTCATTCCCCATGGAACAGTCGGGGTTAACAAATTCATCAAGATCTTTTGTTCTCCCTACAGATCTGAAGTAGATAGCTGATACGACTTATAATAGCACACACAGTCAAAAGTAAAGTCTAACTTCAACACAGTATTCTCAATCATTGACAAGTCACCATCGACTCAAAATATGTAGTTGCTTGTGAAAAACTGTTAATCCATCTTATTTACAATCTTCAGCCAATCCAATAACAATTAAGTTTGTGAATATAGTCAACTCAAGCTTACAACTTTGGTTCTTGGGATAATCTCAATGTCAAATGAGGGGACCTGAACTTACTAGGGTTTGGTTACTATCCTTAGACAATCCTTTCAAGCCTTCACTGGTATTATCATAAAGTAAATAAATCTCAAGTGTCAGTCCATATTTTGAAAACAAAGATCATGATATCCATTCTAAATGTCAACCCTACAGTCCACCAAACTTCAAATCCTACTTATGACCACAAATACTTTTGAGTGTGCTGTAGGTATTCATAATAAATAACTAGCTGAAAAAGGATCCATTTTAAGTCAATAAAAGATAACTCACAGAACAGTATATTCACAAAGCTTTTATTTCCCAAACAAAGAAAATAGGTTCAGTTACTTACCAGAGATTTATAAATTAACATCTTAAACTTGAGATTCTAACCTTTAAGTTAGTACAGAGGAGTAGAATCCATTGAAATGCTCACAACTCCTCCTTAAACTCTCACAGTTTCCTTTTTTTTAAACTAGATACTTTCAAGGGTTTCAACCATAATAATCCCTTCATAAAACCTTGTGAAGCTATATGGGTTTCAAAATTCCTTAAAAATCAACTGTTGCAACCATACAACTGGAGTTGCATTCAAGGCTAAAAATAATAAATATTAATGGATCTAAAATGAGTAGGTGATGTGGCATGGCTTTGCCATGGCCACCACTTCTAAAATTCAAAATATCAATGTGCCCTATTTTCCTCACAAAACCTAAATTACCAACTTAACTGCACCATCACTTCAGTTCAAACTCCCAGTTAAGATTGGTTTGTTCTACAAGCTTCATGTCATTCAAGGATTTATTAAATTATCTTTATTGTTCGTTGTCCTACCCATGCATGGTGAGGTTAGATTAAATTAATAACTCTAATTTCCCCATCACCATACACCGGCTATGCATGACATTTTCTTCAATAAACATATCTTCAATATGACTTGTCCATGTCATTTATGTGGAGCTAGGAATTAATGAGAATTTAAGCCCTTTAAATAAATATGGTATGACTTAATAATAGCCTTAGTCATTAGGTCCAAGCAATAGGATTTAGGTTCTAATTTTAGTTGGAACCTTACTAATATTAGTGGATCCTAATCAATTTAACCCTAAATATCAGGTTTAGCAAAAATTCTAGTCTCCTCGAGATGGTAACATCCTCGACCATGAACACAACACATCCTAAAGGTCAATCAATGATCATCATGTTGTTTCATGATACATAAACCCAGCCTATCCACTAGGAAGCTAATGATTCAAACCCACAAGCCTAACAAAAATAAATAATAATTTTACACCTAACCAGAGAAAAACAGCAATCGAAAACTCCAAAAAATGACAGCCATAATAGAGCAGTATTATATATAGTTGGCCTAATTTGTTGCTTGCATGGATCTGTCTCTACTATGACACCTCCACATCTCTATTCTTTACCAAACATGTCAAGGTATCTATACCTGCGATGCAAGGATCTCATCAGCAGTATCTATCTATGATAAGCAAATCAAATGTATATCACAAAAGTTATGATAATCATTAAAGAAAAATCATAATGTCATCATGTCCTAAATACATGTTTATGAATAGAAATAAATGCAGTCAGAACAGGGGATATCACATCCTCCCCCCTTAGACAAACATTGGTGGTTATAAAACGACAAAGTTGCCATCACAATTTTTTTTCCTTCTAATTATAATTATTATTCACATTACTATATAATGCAATATCATCACAAAATGTAGTAACATACAATTTACAATAAAATCTGTGAACTAATATACCATTTTATATTCTTATTTAGCTTGTCTGACCTTCATCCATTCCCAATCTAACTCTGAATTAGTAATGGGAACTTTCCAAGTTCACTTCATTTCACATTCCTTCAATCATGATCTTTGATATTATTAGGAATTTTAATCGCTAATTCCTTGCAATATTAGTTTAGCCAAAATCTACCATCTTAAACACATAGTTTAATACAAGAATCCTTCATTAAAGCATCTTGAGATTCTAGCACAAGAAGCTAAATTTGAAGCTATTTTAGATATTTTCCAGTCACTCAACCATCAGATAATCTTATAATCTCACATACCGTCTTCTAGTCCGTACAAAATAAAAATAAAAATTTAACATATAAGTTATATACCCTTCTCTCTTATAAGGGTCAAATTAACTTTTTTCTAGGAAGGACCATATTCCTTTCTCATCCTTAACTTTATTTGAGGAACTTTTTCTCAAATCAAATCATACCTGCCCTTATTCTTGATCAGAAATTATGTTCTTTTAATTCTGCCATCTCTGGACGTGCGTTGAAAGCACATATGCACCTCATCCTGAAGTTGACCATTCAGATTTTCCAAAACGATTTTTCATAAATCCTCCATAAAAGCCTCATTTTTTGCCCACCCTTTTATAAGTGTGCTTAGAAATATTCTTTATTTCTGCCATTCCACCAGAAATTTTCCAAACACAAGGTTCTCTTTCTTACTGTTCTAAGATCAAACTCCTGGAATCAATGATAGACAATATTTCAATAAAATATCCCATCCACTTCCGAGTGTCAAATTTCTCTTATTATATTTTCCTCCACTCATGGAAGTAATTATTAATTCCAAGAAGCTCATCCTATCATATAAGGTATTTGATTCTTAGAATTTTTGTCTCATAAAGCGGTGGTGAAAATAAAAATAGCTTAATTCCAAGTAGGTTCATCTAAATCATCAATTTATTTAAATAGAAAAAGCCTCGACAGTTACAAATTCTTTGGTTTAAAAACCTATAGCAATCATAAGTCTTCACAGCAATTGATTTAAAGCCAAAAACCATTCTTAAAAATCGAAGGTCAATAAGAAGCAATTAAACTAAGTGTTGCAACAGTAAATAATATTCATTGCAGCAGTAAGCACCTGGCTTGCAATCAAATATTAAGCAAGAAAAGGGGTTCAACTGACCTTGGTACATCAGAAGTTGATGATCATGCATCCCGTTCTGCATGGCCATCTTCTTCCTCAATACACAAACACCTTATTTAATGTACTCTATTTGTGACAGTGATAACAACCACCATTTTTAGATCTTCAGGATTCAGGAAACTTCTTTATCCTGACAACAGCTCTGGCTGGAGACTTACACAAATATATGTCATTGTGTTTGCAAATTCATATTTACTGCAAGGATATTCTTGAATCATATAATTAGACTATCATCAAGGAGCCTAATTTTTTTTATTTTGCTTCTTTCCCTAATTAAGGAAACATACAGATTGGCAATCTGTTAATTGTGGACAGCCTTGTCCTTATTTATTTCCCCTTTTATTCCAAAATCTAGTCATATGTGCCCAAGTGAATCTCACCTTGGAAATATGAATATTTAGACCATTTATCATGTTATTTTTGCAAATCTGTTCTTATTAAGCATTAAGGTGTGTTAAAAAGTAAAAAGTCAATTTTCTCAAGCTTAAATTAATATTTTCCCAATATGTCATTAGGAGTTTTGTTCTAGGAGCATCTTTGCTCTTCATCAGATTGGCTAAAGTACAGCGCTCCTAATTGCCTTGTCCACATAAAGTCCAAATGTAACAGAACAGACTGTGGCACTTCAACATAAAATTGGGGACTTTCTGCCAAGAATTTCCTTATGCTTAATGGACTGATCATGATGCAACTTATTTGTATTTCATCTATCTTGGTACAAGTGGTGTCATATTAACCTCTCTTATGCACAATCTTGCGCTAATGACATCATTGTCATTTCTTATATGTTTGAGGCTGTTGTATTGTAACTTCCTCCTTCAGTCAACCTTCTCAAGGTTTTCAAGTTCCTTCCTATTTATGGTCCAAAATGACTCACCCAATTGGGGGTCAAATATGCCAACCTAGGGTGAGAGTGTCATATTTCAACACACACACCTCAAACCTATGTTGTCAAATATGGGTCCGGTTTGAATTGAATTTGTAATTCAGGTTGATTCATCTGAAAACTCACATAGGAGGCAGGCTATGCACTTTGTGTTTGTCTTCATACCATACGAACCCAGGCAAACTTGGATAGAATCTAGCAGGGCCTGATGCTGCCCGCAATGAATCTGTGTAGATAAGCAGTATTTTTTTTAATCATTTTAGAGTTTAGAATGAACCAGCACATAGTCACATGCATACCATTTTAATTTCTTATAACCCTTCCTATGCTAGCCAAAATGTCCATGCCCTATGGTTTAGAAAAGAATGGAGAATGCAGTTGCTGGAATGTCTTGCTCTTTAGTATGTTGTAGCAGTTCTGCTTGTGTAATTGATAATATATGCAACAATTTTATAAATTTCCTGATTATATTCAATCGAACATGGCAAACAATTTAAAAGCTTTCCCAATTATCTAATATTTAATAGGGAATATTTTATTGATTCATTGTTTTTAATAATCTAGGTTTTTCAGGTTTTTAATTTTTAATATTTGATAGATAAAAATGGCCTAGGGGGGCATACCCATATATTAACTTGATAAAAAAGTTTAACATTGCTTGGTAACTCAACAATGGAAGGCCCAAATTACAAAAATCTGAGGCGTCAGAAACAAAATCCTCAGAGACAACTATATTCACCATATTTCCTACTAAAGCCTACCCTTTTGTATATTCATTTTTACATATATCACCTGATCATGAGCAACAAAATATTCCACAAAGCCTTTAAATTTCATCTTCACTGTTTGAAGTCTCTTCCTCCAAAGCGAAGGACCAATCAACTCCCTTTTAGCATATTTTAAAAAGGCTATCCCCCAGTTAGCTTGATGAAGATGCTCACCATTATTAGTATCTGACAAATGGAATCCTCTCAATAACACCTTGAAATATTGGCCATATACCACTACCAGAAGGGAATTCTAAACTTGGAACAACCAAATTAAGAATAGAGCCTAGTCCACCTCTCCAGCAAGGATTTATCATTGCTGTTGAAACTGATCTAACCACCTCAACCGATTCTCCATTTTCTAGTAAGATCCCAACAAACATTGCAGAAATATCTGTTTTGACACAATAATGGCAGTTTGTAGAGAGAAACAAGTCACCTAAAACCCTGCAATAGCATGCTCCATAATCATAGCCTTCACTTTGAACACAGTCTTTAGCCTAACACCCGAAACCTCTCTTCATTGACGCTTCTTTGCATAAAGCCTCACATTCATCTCTGTTGAAACGTAACTCAAGATGATTTTGCCAAAAATGGTAGGTGTATCCTCTAAATGCCATTGTGACATAACTTCCTATGATAACTTGGCAACTAGGGCGTGTCCTTGACAGGACTTCATAAATTATATCCAATGCAAATTAATGATTAACCACCATCTTTGTGTGCAAATTGTCTATCAACGGGAGTGACAAAGCTCGAGATAAGGTTGGGGGATCAAACTAACCAAAAATTTAAATGCTTCCTGAATACATGCCCCTTAAATACTCAATAGTAAAATTAGCAAGTTCATCTGCATGCCTATTCCCTTCTCTCAAAGTGTGTTTGGTAGAGAATCCCTCAAAGCTATTTTATCAAGGCCACACTTGATTTAAAATTCTAATTATTTTCCAATTTTGTGCCCTTTTCTTCCTTAGAGCGTTGATGATAATTTGTGAGTCTCCTTCGATTTCCAAATTCTTTATCCTCAACTGTAAACTTGTTTGAAGGCCTAGAAGAAGTGCAAGAGCCTCTGCTTCATTGTTCGTTCCATACTCTAATCCCTTAGAAGCAGCTCCAATCAAGTGACCATGATTCCTCACAATGCGCCCCATTCTAGATATGCTTGGATTTCCCCTATAAGCCCCATCATAATTTAATTTTTACCAGCCAATAGGTGGAGGATTCCACTTGATGTCCTTTTTGCAAACTTCAAGTGGATTAACCCATCCAAACCCTTGAATAGGGGTAGGTTTTTCTTTTTTATTTATTTAATATATTTCTTATATATTTAATATTAATTAATTTAATTAATAAAAACATTCATAAATATTATATTTATTATTAATTAATTTTTTTATTTATAAAATTACAACACTTATTTCTTTTTCTTTTTCTTTTGATGTTTATATATTTTACAAATTATAATATATTCGATGCAATGTGGTATTCTGAATATAAGTCCTGCTTTTATGCTGCATATATATATATATATATATATATATATTGTATGGATGAAGTGAAAATTGACAACATAGGATCAAACATGCAAGCAACCTTTGAAGAATATCAATTCCTATCTAAGCTGGAAATTATAAGGAAAAGGGATAGAAGGGTGCAAAGAAATAAGATAAAAGGAGTTGATGTGCCAAAATAAAAGATCAATTGAAAACTCCTCTACAACATTCAACCATCTATTTATTCTAAACATAATGACTTTGGTTGGAGCTGGTTCAACCCTCAACCAGTTGAGGACCCATAAGTAGGCATCCATCAGACACAAAACATCTAGACAAAGGACACCCTTCAAGGGTATTTGTTAAGCAACATAAGTAGATATAGCATATTGATTAATATATCCAAATATGTTTTTTTTTTGGATAGGTGAAATGGGCTCAAGGGGGCCTAACCCCAAACACAAAGATAACAACATAGCCCATGAACAAGCAAAAACAAACGGAGAAAGAGACGACCAAAAAACCACCATATTGCATCGCCGCCACTCCGCCACTCCGCCATCTCCTGCTCCATATCTTTGACCCTTACGTTCGTTCGCTCCACCAACCCATTGCCATCCGATGCTGTTGGTAGCGCCAACACCACCATTCTCCCCAACAGGTTCCCAATGCTAGCAATTTCCTTAAGTAGGGAAATATTGCCCGCTACTTCAGCAAGTTGAGGCTCTTGTTCCTCCCCCATGCTCCACAAAATGAATGGAATCCATGGACCATTGAAAGGTGGAGTCAACACCGACAATATACCACTCGATGAGCGTAGCCCCAGCCCTGGGACCACCATAGCCAAATAGTATTCCATAGCCTCCCTCTAGTTTGCAGCCACAAACTTACACATTAAAAAACACACCATATCAATGTCTTCCCTCGACTGAAACAACCAAGCCATAAACATCGATGAAATGTCCGAGTTTATGCGAAAATGATAGACAAACATCAAAAATCTGGCACCCAGGATAGCCTTAATAGCACTCAGGTCCTCTTCATCATGGATTTTGAAATTTTTCTTCAGCCTAGCATTCAAAACTATCCCCCTTGAAGTCCATTTGCCTCACCTTCGCACCCAAGCATATAGTATTATCCATGGCAAACTTGCATCGGAGATCTCCCAAGCTTCTCTTAAAGCCTATGCTACTGCCATCTGAGACCATAATAAATGAATTCCCAACCCAAACAATAAAGGCCTCCATTAATTCACCTCATTCGCTCGTCCTCCGTGTGTGTGAGATCAGTGGCGAGAAGCCGTGCTTGATACTTTTATCGATGGCAATCTTTGACAACCTATCCGCTTCAACATTCCCTTCTCGATAGACGTGGGAAACTCTGAAATCCTCCAAGCTCTCTAAAATTTCCATTATTTGTATTAGCCATTTATTCAATTTCCAATTAAGGGTGGCTCTCTTCCTAATTGCATTAATGGTGATCAATGAATCAGCCTCCAGATGAATTTTGTTTGCCCCCAAATGTTTTCCAAGCAAAAGTCCCAACCAAGCCGCTTGGAATTTGGCTTCATTTTCTGTCCCTTCCATTAATCTTTTTGCCCATTCTGCCAACTTCTCACCTTTATGACTTCGGATGATGCATCCAGCACTAGATGGGCTTGGGTTCCCCTTTGCTGCCCCATCAAAATTTACTTGAGCCAACCTTCTTCTAGCGGTTGCCATTTCACGTTTACCCTTGGGTTGTCAACAAGATCAACCTTCCGAACCCCATAAATGGGGGGATATATCCAAATATGTGTTACAAAGAAGTAAAACCTTATATTTAAGGATTGCCAAAGTGGGAAATGCAATCTTAACTGTTGACCTAAATAGGGGAATTTGATAGACGAGATTAAAGAGGATGCTAATCTAAAATGGACTTCCTTATTAGATTACTTGCCCCTCACTCCTCATATAGGGAGGAGAAATATTACATAAAATTTAAAGGAGGTCACTACAGCTGCTCCTATTACATGCTATATGCTCCAAGGGCATTTTATTAAAATCTGAGTTTAATGAAAAATTTACCACATTTCCTAGAGCCCCTAGTTTTCAAGTGTTCAACTTCAAGCCTGGCTCTAATACTAGATGTAAAAACCCCTGTAGAACTGATCCACATTTAAAAAAATTGGATTAGAGTCCATTACATTTCTAACCATTTAGCATTCTAAGCATCAGGTTTCAATCCTTAATGCTTTCATTTAGATTTTTACTCTAGGTTCTTTTCACGAACCTTATAACCTGTGTGATTCTGATGTCTTACCAATCACATTATTTTGTAAGGACTTAAGTAGATATTAAATCTTAACTAGTACAACCTTATGTACCATCACAAATTTTGTTTTTGGATCTAGTATTGTTTCTTAACTCTTACCATCATTGATACCCATCGTAAACAGATATTAACATAACTTGGAGAAGTCCTAATGAGTCCTCTGGATATAATGTTCATGATTGTGATCACTTAGAGGACTGTTTTACCCTCTAACATTAATCGTGGGTGTTCAATGGCAAGCATTTCTCTATTGCTTGCTTTTAACAATCATGTTCTCTTTTATTTTCTCTTGGATAAGTTTCCAGCAATGGCACATGTTTCCTGCCTTGTCAATTGATTCAATTAATTCCACGAGCATAACCAAAGTAAATTTAGATCCCCTAAGAGTTCAATAGAGTTGGTTCGTGAGACTATAACATTCTTACTCCATTACACAATACCCTTTAGAATATAATCATTTTATTTATTTTGTCCAACAACTAAGTTTATATCAATCATAAGAGTTTGAATCTTTTCAAGTTCGTTGCCTTAACCACAATTTGTTCTTAAGAGCTTAAAACCAATTCAATATCTTAAGGAGAGAATCAAGTTAACCTTTTGCACTCTTAGTTAGTGCTACTAACTTAAGTCATAAACATTTCTACGTTTCACTGTCAAACTATATTTTTATCATGATTGGAGAACAGGGTTTCTCCCAAAGATTTTGTCTTCATAGATGATCTATCCACCAAAAGTGTTGAAGGTTTTCCCCTCTAGTTTCACAGTCCAAGCCTTATTCAACTTAACACTGCAGGATTTTAAATCTATTTATGCAGCAAGATATTTAACTTCTTTACTTGTATTTGCTGTTTTCTTATGATAAGACTGAATCCCCAATCTACTCTAGGAAGTATTATCAATTTCTTGCATAGTAAACAATACTCCTTGAACCCTTGGTTTCCTTAGGTGTATCTTGCCATGATTCATGGAAGGATTTAAATTCAAAATCATACGGTATACCAGCCACAAGCAAGCTATATTCTATGCCTTATGAATAGTTCAAGTCTCATTTAGACCCTTGTCTATCTTGAATTCACATACAATCCAAGCCAAAGTTTTATGTTTTTCCTGGTTCTGTATTATTTGTGGTCAGCTTGTGAAGTGGGCCCCATCCAGTATAGAAATTTAACTAGGTTTTTAGTTGTGATACTTCATGGTCCTATTGCCAGTTGGTGTTTATTTCATAGACAAACAAAAAGTCTGGCAATTGGAAGTATCATCGTAGAATTAAATCAACTAATGGTCTACACTTAATTTTTAACAATTGTCTTACATTTCAATCATTCAAACGATAGTCCTTTCATCCTTCATTAAATTCATGTTGCTAACAACATATTATGACATTTTAACATAATCTATTCATGTATTGAGTACACAATACCCCAGAAGAAACAGTATTTGCAAATTCACCAGAATCTACCACTCAAGATAATGAAGGATCAAAATTCTCTGACGTAACGAATGATTCTATTTCATATACAATCCTTCTTTGCTTGTTGATATGATTCTTTCAATAACCAACTCTTAATTTAAGGGATACACATAATTCTTTTCACAGAAGTATAGCCCATGCGGCCATCCTTAGGTGCAAATTGCAAATACTATATTCAACAAGATTCCTTTTTCTTTACAACATGCCACAGAGGTCTGGAGGCCTTAATAACGTGGCAGAAACTTTGACTTAACATTTCTGTTTGAGAGGTCTCTCAGTTGGTTCCAGAGTCGTTGATCAACACTTGTATGGTTTATAGATACATCATTCATAGATTATATTACAATCTCTGAGTACTGACTGAGACACTTTTTCCAAGTTTCTAGGGTCCCATTTTATACACCAAGATGTCTCTATTACAAATAAGTTCATCCTATGGTGCTCAACTACCCATACAGTAGAAATTTATAGTCAGGTGTCTGTCATAGTTCAATACAGGATTGGTTCAAAACTTAGACCACTTAGTTATTGCTTGAACTAAACTATATAGATTGCATTATACAATACCAGGGACATGACTCAAAAGTGGTACAAATAATGATGCCATAACCCACTATGAATCTATAGAAAGGCTGTTCCGACCTTGACAAATCCTTCTAAGCTCAACTAGTTACAATTCCATTACCTATTCAGGCTTCACGTGACAATTGAATCATGCAACACTTATTAGCAAAATATTCTAGACCTGACCTAATTCCTCAAGTCCAATCTTCTTGGACCACCTATATACCCTCCCGAGAATCAGAGGAATGCAGTTCGCTAAATAACTGCTTAACAACCACCACTGCTTACAATACTTCAATGATGAACATAGTGTTAAACCTCTGTCCCTCCTGACATGAGATGGGATTCCTAACCTACCCAAGGTTATCTAGGAAGAAAATGCAACATACATCCCATGCTTATCCATACTTCAAAATATCTGCTCTGTAACTCTAGAGTAAGTCTCAAGCTTGTCAAGCAGGAGATGACTGATTATTGCATTAGGCTAATAGTGCCACAATTATATCAATCATGGCCAACATTTAATGGTATATGACTCGCTGCTCATCAATCAGCATATCATGATGCTAAATTTCTGGATAAAGTCAATCCTATCCCTTCGTACAGTTATTCTACCCAGAAAGTCATATTTACAGAATGATCAAACTATTTAAAGTACCTCAATACAGTCCACTTAATAAATTACAGTTGACAATTGATGACACAGTCAACACAAGACCATAATCACTCATATACAAAGAACAACACTTTGATCTCCCTTAGCGCTCACCCTGATGTTGTCTTTTGTAAGAACATTGTGATATTAGCACAAGAGTCAGGCAAAAGGTTGCAAATTGAAGATGAGTGATTAGGGCAAGCCCATTTGTATAAGCTATAAAACAACCACCTTAGTTCTTGCACCAAAGAACTAAATTATGATACTATTCCACAAGACATTTCACAGTCATGCCTTCAACTAGGAACTCACAGCTATATAATTAGTATGCAGTGAGCTGGCTTACTGAAATCAGGCACCCGATTAGGTCCTCATCATCACTTAGGACATCTCAACTTAATTTTCGAAGAACACCAATTTTAGATTATTGCAGTATGCCTATTTTCACAACATAAACATAGGTAACCAACTACTTAACAACCCTTTACCAAAACTGAAATAGAATCAAAGTTTGTGTTCCACTCATTGCCCACGAAACCCTTCTCCCTAAGGATCTCAAATAGATAGCCAATATGACTTATAAAGTTATAATAGCACACACAATCAACTTAAAATTACAGTAACTTTAACACAACATTCTCAATCATTGGTAAATCCCAATCAACTCAAGAAAGCAGTTGCTTATGAAAAACGTTAAATCCATCTTATTCACAATCTTCAGCCAACACAATAACAATTAAGCTTGTGACTATAGTGATGCAGCAGCATCCTGGGTCTTGACAAATGGCATTGGACCAGAGGTCTGGAACCAATTGTTGGGAGAAGAATGTGCACTTGCAGTTACTGGAGATTTGCATTTGCAGCCACTGGCAAAGGAGGCACCATGGTGCAGAGGTCGCAGCAAAGGTGGCTACTTGCAGCCACATGACTTGCAGCAAAAGGGCAGAGTGAGCATTGGCTCACTTTCAGCAACAGGGAGTCTTGGTGGAAGGATGAGGCTACTTGCAGCAATTAGAGGTTGCCCATGGAATGATGGGCACTTGCCGCAAAAGGAGGTGAGGCATGAAGTAGGTGCACTTGCAACAACAAGAGGTTGTGAGGTGGTGAAGGTGTCACAAGAGGGGAGCAATGATGTTGCAGTTGCATGTACATCAAGGGACTATGATGGGAGTGCTCGTGTGTCAAGGAGGTTGCAAGAGTGACGAGGAAGGTTGGTGCCCCACAAAGTAGAGTACGCGGTTGCTGTTGGAGTAAAGAAGTGGCCATAGTGGTGAAGAGGCAGAAAGGTTATTAGTTGTTGACATAGATGAGAGGGGAGTCCGTAGGCATTGTAGAGAATGTTTGTTGGCTGCATGGATGCAGAGGTGCACTGAGGGGCTGAGGAAGAGCCTGAACAGCTGCAAGGTGGCAGCAAAGAACAATAAAAGGTGATGAAAAAGGGTGTTGCTAGTGGTAATGGAGGCGATTCAAAGGGCAGTTTGGAGATGATAATTGAGTGATAGAAGGAACTGTGACAATATTGAAGAGGTCTGTTGGGAAAATGTATGACAATGGCAAAGGATGGAGGAGCAGGTTTGAGGGGTGTTAGTGAATGAAATGGCTCTTGACAAATATATTTAAACTATGACTCCAAGCCTAGATTTAGCACCAAATGAATTCTGCTAACAGCTCCAAAAAGATCACAATTGTATTTGTGACTTTTCTCTGAATTTTGTTGAGGTACAGCTCCCTCACAAGATTTTCAATGAATTGAAACACTAAAACAAAATGCCAGGTATGCTTTTGACCAGAAAGCAGAAAAGGTATACCCAATATCAGAAAAAATTCAAATATCAGGTGCGAGTTTCAACAAATAAGAAGTATTAGCACAAAGACTAATTGATCATTAGAGACAGACATATGCTCAATACCATGCAAGAAATGAAATCTGTTACAAGAACTGCATTGCTCATACAAAGATAAGACATGAATAAGATATTCTCAAACGCAAAAATTCGAGAGCTTAAATTCACTCCACCAAAATGCACACAGACAAGATAGTAATTTCATTCATCAACAGTATTGAGCCAAAATTTTCAAGATTGTCTAGAGAGAGCATATGAAAATAGATACATCTTTAAATAGGCAGGTGAGTGACCACCTCTTCATGTCCATAGCCAATTAAAAAAAAGACACTTAAAGGAAACAAAGAGAACCTAGGCCGTCACAACGGCGTCGTTTCGTTTCCAGCCTCCAAGATCACCAAAGGTTTCTTTTGCCATGTTTGGAAAGCCTTAAGGATATGCAACAAGTCCTTATACTGAGGAATGATTACATTTATCATCCTTACAGTCCACGTCAATTGGAGATCTTTAGCCGTTTCCATGTGATGCTTGCAAACCTTCATAAGATCCATCGCTTGAGATGATACCAAGTGTAATTCACTTAATTTCTGTAAGTGCTTAGCATTAAGTGAGGATGACTCAAGAGTCTCTTTAACCGTTTTCTTGAAACTGGCTGCCAAACTACTAACGTCCACATCATCCCCTATTTCATCTTTATCTTGGAGTAGACCAAGAGCCACTAAGGTGCTCAACGCTTCATTTGAAACTGCAATGCATTCATTGATGATTTCTTTAAGCTTCTGCAAACTTTGTTTAGCAACTTGTAATTTCCATTGTACTCCATTAGTCCATGATAGGTAGCGAGCATCTGAAGCATTAGGTATGACTTGATCTGCAGCTAACCTTTCCATATTTGAGCTCATCAATAACTTCAATTCAGTTTGATAATTAACCCACAATTTCTCTTCTTTCTCAGTTGCAATGACCTCATTCCCTAAGGTGGCTTTCAAAGCATTCGCCTCTTGGAAGTATTTAAAAGATTCAGTAATGACAAGGCTTCCCTTCTTGATTAGGGATTCATTCCAATCATCTACAACCCAACTTAAACTTTGACAGCTTTTGATTTTAGTTAAGGCTTGTTTTCCAACTACAGTAAGAGATTCAACAGAAGAATCTACCTAGGAAAGAGGCTGTGGGACGAACTCAAGAATAGACCTTAGGCAATTGGTCAAGTCCCGAACCTGGGCTTTCAATTTGTTTTTGCTTTCTTTATCCTTCTTTGATCTCTCAACCATCTTGGTTGCTGACACTTGAAAAATCTGGACATCCCCATCCCTGGTAGGAGGACTGAGATCTACTCTGCTCACTTCAAAGTCACTTGCTGCTACCTGAGAAACATCTCTCTGCATTGAAGGGTGTGCAATTTCCAACTGGAGTGTCCCTGATTCTGTGTCATCTATGAGCCTAGCAGTGGTCTTTAACTTTTTAGTTTTAGGAGTTGGAGTCCTCTGCAACAACTGACCTACCATATCTTGTTTAAGCAAGCTGGGCTATATAGCTTTCCTTTTTTGTGACAACGAATCTTCCAACCAAGATGGGGTTACTGCGACCTTAGTTGCCTTAAAACCTAGAGAGTCAAATAACGTCTGAGTGACTGGAGGAGTACCTTCTGCAGATGTAGTTGTTTTTGGCCTATGAGAGGTGCCTACCTCTTTGACAGGTGATTCATCCCGAGGGGGGAATGAATCAACATTCAGGTTTTTTAATCCCTCCTCTTCCTCCTTTCCTTCATTTTCCTTCTCCAGAGTAGGTAGATTGAAAATGTCATTTCCACAAGTTTGTGAATACACATTCTTTTCTAGTGGGTCATCATCACCATCTCCTTGGGTACCTGATGATAAGGACTGAGGTACATCACCAGTAGATTGTAGGCAGACAGAGGCTTGAGAGGCATCTTCAGCCGATTGTGAATCCTTGGATCTAGTATGAGGGCGGGATTGCTCAGTTCTCTTCTTAGTTACCCATTCTCAGGTTCTGGTCAAAACATCAACAGTTTTTGCTTCAATGGTCTCTTTCTCTTTAAAATTCCAATCCATAGTAGGAATAGGCCGATTTTCTATCAATTCAAGTATATATTGGGTCGACCATGTCAGACCCATCTTCAACAATGCCATGCAGATCCCATTTCAAATCATAAATCATGATTTGTTCTACTGTTAATCTCATCCAGCTTCTTCTCCTAACCTCATATTCATCAAAGCAATCGGCTCAATAATCTTCGAGGTTGGATTGGTCGTAAAACGTAGGGCTCAATTTCAAATTGTTCTTAATATAATTTTTCAGATCGAAAGAAGCTCGTTCCTCATACGAGGGCATGTTATACTTGGACAATTCTTTCTCAATATTCAAGGCATCAGACATTGATTAACAACTATATGGACCAAAACCAAAGGGAAAACTGATTGTCAATCTTTTCCTACCTTGGCACAATCTATTAACATCGGCCAATTGCCTACTCACCTCGATAATTACCCATTTGTCTTCAGGATACTTAGGCAACTTTGTAGGAAAACCAGCGTATCCGCCTACTTATGTAGGAAAATCTCTGGAATTGAATAAAATGGCTACCATAAAAATCCACAAATTGTATTGCCTCAAGGGATAACCTCATCGTAGGATGCCCTTGCAATTCCCTAACCATCCTCATGGTAAAAGTGTTAGCCACTCTTCTGAAATGCAAGAAGCTCTTGTGAAGTTGTAGTTTGTCAAAATAATCATAAATTGGCACTTTCCATGGAGGCAAATCGCTCGGTCTTAACCCAGGCCAGGGTCGAGTACTAGCAAGGGCATATATCAAATATGATGACATGAAGAAAAATCTGTTTAGGCTAAAGAATGACATCAACTCGTGCAAACGGTCGCTAATGTTCTTTGCCCAGTCAAGGAATTGCTCCCCGTCAATATGATTTGGATGAAGAAATACATCCATTCTTCGAAGCCGTGAACATTTTCATTTCCCCTTACCCTGTGCAACAACACCACAATATCAGCCACCTCATCTACAAAATGGTTCTTGTGTAGGTTGCGGGGCAATTGAGACTTACCCTTCTTCAGTTTGGCCAGCCAATTCTTTGCTATTATATTTCTGTAAACCCCTTTCTTGGTAGTGAACTTGACTTGAGAGCTTGTCATGTCCATTGGTGAGTATTCTTCCCTTTTTGGAGTTCTTAAACAAGACACGAAAGTAGACCTCTGAATTTTCAAAACAAGCCTATTATCCTATGTTCTAACTTCTTGTGTCTGTGAATTATAGTGTCTGATACATTCCACTAGTTTGGGACATTGCACGGATATTGGAAATGCTGCAACTTCAATTAACTCACTACCCACTACTCTTTTAATGATAGGCAGAGGGATAGGTTCTAAATTTATTTCGCAATTCATCCAGATTAACGAGCACCAATCGAGTATCACCAATTTCAGGTCTTTCATACGTTAACCCAACCACATACTCACAGCACACGTACTTAACCCTTGCCATATGCACCAATAGCTTTGACAATATATGCTTTCTACAATGCAAGCATAAATAATTCAAAAAACAAGCTGCAATGAATGGATTCTGAAAATACCTTTAATGGCGAACCCTGCACTTCAAACTTTGTGTCTCCTTTAGCTTGTCCTCAGAAACTGTCACAATGGGAATGTTTGCTGGCCTTTTATTTCATTAAACTTGGCTTCGTGGAAAAACATGGGAGTAGATGGACATTTAATGTCTTAGTTGCATTAACAAATGGCAGTTGTCGCATTCACTATTCCCCACATAACAAACTTTCAAAAATTTGAAAACAAACATCTATGGGTGGTAAAGAAAGAGGTTTGAGGAACCTTATAAATATGCGCCCAAGTTCGAACATCACAATGAAATACTGCCCAAGCCAATAATCATTGCACAAGCGGCAAGGTTCAACAAGGCATACAAAACACTGCTCGAGGTTAACATAGGAAGGTGATGAAAGGGGCCAAGCGGTAAAGTGGGAGGTTCGGTGAACTTAACAAAACACCGCCCGGGTTCAAACCGTGATACAAAATACCACCCGCATTGTAATGAGATACTTATAAGTTTGCGGGTGGCTTATTTGGTGGGATATAAAATAGTGATAACAAGAGGCAAAGTAATTGGCCACGTAAGATGAAAGACATGCATTCAATGTGTAGGGCGAGTGGTAGGAAAATATCTTATCTTAACCAATAACATTGCAGCTTTGGGATTTTTAGCATTGTTTGTTATGACTTAGACAATGTTTTGAGGCCCTACCATCTCAATTGACTCTATCAAAATGTTGGCAATGAAGTTTTGCATCCTTCACTTGCCCCTCACAATCAATTACCTTAAAAATTATTGACCCTTTAAGGCACATTGTAATGATATACCTTGTGGGTGCCTTATCAATTGGCCTCACCATGTCCTGCTAGGATGGTGATCTAATGAGGTTGAAAGGAAGTCCATTGAAATAAATACAGTACACAATGTGCTAATCAGAAATGCCCCTTGCTGCATATTGATAATTCATTTCTAATGGGCTTGCATCCTTGGTTCTTTTGTATGAAAGAGAGGGGCTATTGTCTTCTAGGAAAGACAATTTTGTAAGAAATGGATCTGGCAGCCACTATTGCAGTGGAAGATGACCTTGTAGGTGTCTGCATGATCCTTTTTGGCCAAAAGGATGAGATTTTTGGTCTAGCTCTCTCTATTGCACTATTTGCTTCCTCTTACTCTTTTATATAAGCAAGAATTTGCCCCTTTGGCTAACCATTTTTGTTTGGTGCACCATAATGTTTTGATTCATTGGCCGACAGTTGCACACAAGTGTGATTTCATTTTGACTATACGAGCTCTTATGATTATTTTGGCACTCATTACAATGCCAAACATAACCCATGCCTCCATTGAGCTTCTCAATCATTGTGACATGTCACCAGGTGGTGATGATGTGTGAAATTTGAAAGCCCTAGCTGACCATTGGCTCTTTGAACTAGAACTACCATCTATTGCAAACTATTCATATACCTACACATTTTAAACTAAACAAACTTAAGGAAAATCCAGAAAATAAAAGTTTCAATAATGCAACCCCAAGCTACAATTACTTGTTGAAAAAGTAGGAAAAAGAACAATATTTAACCATAGGCTAACATTATTTAAAAGAAAATGAATTACAAATTAGAAAACAACAATAAATCACTTTTTTAAAAGGGAAAAATGGAGCCTGGAAGTAAATTAAAAAAAAAACTTGCAAAAACTAAAAATGGTTTACCTTGAATGATGATTCTCCTTGATACAAGTGTTTTCGTCAACATATCACATAACACTCCTTGAAGAGTAGGAATGGTGCCTTCACAATACTTGAATACAAAAAATTTAGCAACCTTGAGCATTAAAAAGAAAATGGCTTTTGGGTCAGTGGAGAATGACATGCAGAAATAAGTTCATGTTTGTGTTTTGTGTTCTGTTAGTGGCATGAGGAGTGGTCTTTTCTGTAAACCTAGACTTTGAATGTCCATTTTTACTGGTCCTTTTATTGAGGGAAATATTCATTTCCTTTTTCTCTTTTATTGTTATAAATTCAAAATATGTGTTTTTTGAATTTATGCTTTAAAAGCTTTTGCATAAAATCCTAGGCATTGTATGCTTAATTTTATTGGCCCCTTTCTTGGGGGAATCGCGATTACTTATTATTTTTTTATTTTAATAAATTTTTAAAAAATTGTTATTTGAATTTATATATAGAAAATTGTTAATTAAGATTAGATTTCTTCCCAGCCAAGAGGGCATTGAGGTGGCAGAAGTTAGAATACCTAAAGGCTTGATGATTCTTGTGTTTCTTAGCAAAGAGCTTGTGGTCACAATGTTCATGGTTGGTTCCAGCCATCTTGTTAGTATTTTGCTTCTCCTTGACATTGCACTGGTAAAGCCTGTAGATGGCTGTATAGTGGCAAATTCCCTTGTCTCACCTTGGCCATTTCTCCTTCTAGGGATGCCAGTCAACCTCTTGAGGAAGTTCAAACTAATGGGGATCAGGCTCAAGGTGCTCTCATTGGTTGGGAGCCTGTTCGTAATGTGCGGGATAACCTGGATGTGTGGAAACTAGATTGACCTGACCTGTTTTGTGCTACCAGTGCTTTAGCTTTTTCTGATTAACAGCTTTGTTTTTCTCTTTGTATAAGATGTTTAAGGTGCCACCTTGCTTAGACTTTGGGATATGACTATTTCCACCCATCATTTTTTGTGATATAGTGTATTTTAATAGACTATAGTTAATATAAATGCCTATTTTATATAAAAAAATAGGATTAGGCTTTTTGTCTGGCTTTAGGCCAAGTATAGGTTTAAAGGTGACAAGCCAGATGGGCAAATAATGGCCATCAAAGAAATTTTTTAAAAGTAAATTTTAATGTATATATTCTTTTTGATTGGTAAAATTATAAAAAAACACTCAACAAGATCCCAGCTATAGAGCAATTAATTATAGTTTTCCCATAAGGCAGAGTCCCTCTGTTTTATAAATTCTTCCTTAAGGCAGAGTCACTAGGGGCTGTAATAATGGAAGAATTTAGACTTTTGTCATTCTTTAGAGACTTAGACATCAAATATTGGTCATTCTTGGCATGAAATACACCCTAGACTGAATCAACTTAAGGAAACATCATGTTCAAACTCCTAGCAACATTACCTCTTTGGGCCTGTTACCGCTCATATTGATCCCTTTAGATGGGAGAAAGATCAAATGCCAAAGGAGGGCCCAGGAACTGCTTTTCAAGCAGATCTAGTCTACTTGAGTTTGCAGAATATGCTTTTATCAGAAAATAGACATAATATTTCCACAGTCCATAAGGTATTTGGGATTGCTTCTGATAGAACTGTGTATACTTTTTTTGCATCAACGTTTTGATCACAATCTGTGATCCATCATCAAGATGAGGAAGAAAATGAGAAATCAATTGGAGAGCTCATTTTTGGTTCCCTCTTTCCCACTCCTAACCACCCCTTCTATTTACTCAACAAGCTCTGCAATCTATTTTTCAGTTTATTCCTCATCCTGATGATGGATCACAGGGTGTGATCTGAAATGTTGATGCAAAAAAATATTAAGCTTTTATCAGATATTAAATTTGTAGCATATTATGCACAAAAACCCTAAGTTTTGATGGAATTTGTTTGTAAAGGCCTTTGCAAGGTGCATTTAATGTGAGACAAATCAGTTTGATCGGTGCCTTCTACTTTTGTCAGGACTTAAGTTCTAGGTACTGGATTACTAATCGTGAAGAGAAGATGGTAGAAAAATGTTCTCTATGCTTAAGTGAGATTAAAATGAAAATTAAGCCTTAAGATAGGAACAAGCAGACAAAAAGTAAATTCACTAAGATACATGAATAAAGCATCCTAGAATTTGCAACAAAGACAAAGCAAAGAATACAGCACATAACTATACTAGAGAAATTGGAAAATACTCTTCTTTCATAAATGTTTAAGAATGCATGTCACACTGTCATGAATCTTCTTGAACATAACATTTTACAAAATATTCTCTAGAAACTTGTTACCTTAAGTAGGCATTCTGTCAATGATCTTGCAACAATTCCTATTATACCTAACTTATAAAGACTGGACAAAAGGAAGGACTCTAACTCTAAGCTCTTTGTCTTACTTTTGTTTCTGGCGGATTCATAGTGTTGAGATTCAAACGACGAAAGCTTGTCAAGCCAATTTTTGACTTGGACTCATTCTTGGGGCCAATACTCAATGCAGAATTGGCAAATTTTAAAAACATTGAAAAATAGCAAATTATAACAAAAAACTTATTGTATTGAATCTCATATCAAAATAACTTCAAATGCACACAAAAACTAACTAGTTATATTGACCATACACTTGTAGACAACAAACTAAGTAGAAAATACCACAAGCTTCAAACTTGACTGCTATTACAAAAAAAATAAAATTGTTTTGATATGTTTAGTGCTTTTTTTTGTACACAAACATTGAATTTAGAAATCTCTGTATGGGATTAGCAAAAAATACATAAAAAAATCAAAGTAAGGCTGGGAGGAGAAAATTCTCCCAACATTAGATACAAGGTGCTGGACCCTGCATCTTTTTGTGTACACCTTAGGAGCATCTGCAGCCATTTTACCTGCAAAAGTGGCAGCAGCATCATCTTGAACAAATTTGTTTCTAGTTGTACGGGTTCACGCTTCCTTCTTTGCCATAACTACAAGCTCTGCCTCATGATCAACTTAATCAACCCATGCATAATACTCTAAAAATGGGGTCGTTCTGGATGATACACTCAAATATGGGATCACACTCCAAGTCCATGAGGGCTAGTTCTTCATCTACAGCTAATTTTATTTTTGGTGGAGGCACAAATTGATGCAAGGTCATTAAACTTTTGGATTGACAACCTGTTGTGTGCTTTCATGCACCAATTTTACTTACAACTTGAAGTGCCACATGGGAGACTCAAAACTAGGATGGAAATTCTTTGATAGTTGGGTGCCTTAACACCAAAATTTTTCCACCATGCATCTATAGCCACAAGACTAAAATGTTTTAAGATTTACAAAAACTAAAATTTCAACATTTAATAACAAAGAAGGAAAATATTTAAATTGTAAATCAATGCTACAAAGAATGCATATTTTACATGGCCCAAAAATTGTCCTTGTTGACTTGCTATCTCTAGAAAAAAGATCACCTAGAGCTTGTTTGTAGATGTCAATCATGGATATGATCTTTGGCCTTGATTGTGGACTCTACTCATAGCCTTTATGATGGCATGGAGTCCTCCCATAACCTTCTCACTAGCTTTGAAGCTCTCAAGAAATTGAATGGTTGGGTTTAGGAAGTATGTGTTGATGTTCAAATTTACCTCTCATGTAAAATTATGCTTGTATGGACATCAAGCATCGGAAGCTTGCAAGTGTGGGATGCAACTTGCAGGACAACCTCTGAGATTGAGAAGCTGGTTCTTCATTACATGTTCTATAAGTTCTTAGAAACACTTTGTAGGTAAAAGGGAAGAGTGAATTGAAGAAAATATATAAAAACAACTAATCTAAGTGAACAATCAAGGACCATTCACTAGATAAGATTGATACCTCATTATAATAGATTGTGCACAACATTAATTAGATGGAATTGTTACTTAAGCATCCATAGAACAAGTAAAAGGCCATTCAAATGAGTCTACAAAAGAGGAATGAGATTAATCATAGATATTTTGCATAGTTACAAGCTTAAATAGATCACTAGAACAATTGTGGAACAATGTTGGCTCCTAGAATTAAGAAATACATGAGAATATATTAAGTTTTTAGAGCTTGATGGCATGAAAATACCTATTATCTCCTATCTAATGAGAAAAATTCTCTTATTTATACAAGATTACAACGAATGACTATGAAAACATGGGAATGTGGGTACTCATTCCTTTGGAATATAGAGAAAGGCTTGCACTATATTCAATTTTGCATTTGAAATGACGACCTCCACTTTGGTGTATGAATGCTTGCCAATCTGGATTCACAAATGTAACAACTATATTTGGGGAAAATGGCACAATGTGGCAATGGCATGGGGCCCAAGTGATATATGATAGTATTGAAGTAATTGATAGATATTATAATCTTGATTGATAGAATCAAGAGGGCCCACCTTGGTAGAGATTGATTGAGCAACAATGCATTGAGAAAAAGTTGTCACATTGACATCTTCCTGGTGGTGCACAAATGTGCTACATAGTCTTCATAATGTTATCTACTATTTATTTAATTACTCAGGACCATGTGGGTAGAAGTTGGGGGCGCTCCATGAAATTGACAAATGCACAAACCATTAGCCAATGGTGCATTGTGAAATAGTTGTTAGATTGATCTTTGAACAATGTGCTAGCCATTAGGTCAATATGCTATCAAATGGTTGGTGCTCCTTCAATATGCTTTAGACTTGACAACCCTTTGAGATAGTTTAAAGTTGTGTGTCCTTGTTGATATCATTTCCTTGTGGCTCACTATTAAATAAATCAAGGAATGAATGGGCTTGCTACAAAATTGACATGAGAGCTCCAACAATAGCGCAACCGTATTCAGTTGTTAGATTGACATCCTCGATATGTTTCATAGGTTGTCGATCAAGAGATTCATTGAATATTTTTTGATCATCTTGTAGCCAATTACTTTGAGGATATCTAAAATGTGAAAGCCATTGGTTCAAAAGGAAATGAAGGGCCTAGAAAGGAGAACTAAAATGAAGCATCGTAGGCATGAAAATGAAAATTGGAGAATTGTAGCACAAAAGAAATAAAACACGCCAAGGAGAATGCTGGCAAAAGTTGATAGCTGTGACATTAAAAAACAATGTCCCAACATTTTTTCACTTACAAAGGGAGAACTTGAACAATTGAAGAGCTAAAGCTTTATGGTATGCATAAGTATTAAGTGGCCACAAAGGAAGTTGTCTTATCTAATGGTGGCCTATGGCATCCCAAATAGGCCCATATTTGCCCTCCACATCGTTATAGAAGTGTCTGACATGCTCCTTGGTTCAATCCATTCCCTCATAAATGTAGCCCATTCCTAGCTTTTCTTCATCAACAATACAAAGGAGAGAAACCAATAGCTCAATCAATTATAAAAAGGTCAAAATTGAAGTAGTTGAAAAAATATCTGTAGCTGCTCTATGCTTAGGCCTTAATTTGTAAATGAGAAAAAACAAAAAATTGCCTTAATTTGTAAATGAGAAATAACAAAAATTTATTAGTTGAAAAAGAAAAAAAGATTAAGGACTTACATCTACGATTTCTTTTGCAAGAATCCAAAAATGGACCTCTGCAAATACCCAATCCATCACATTGATCTGCTGTCTTTCATTAGGGAGACCTGCTCCACCACATACTAACAAACATTTGCTTCAAAGAAGCTTTTGCTTGTAGCAAATATTGTTAGTTGATGAATAAGGTTGCAAATTGAGTGATACTAGATTAGACTGACTCCCTATTATATGTGAATTCTCTTGTTAAATAGAGCACCCAAGCATGGTTATAAATGTATTGCAAATGTTTTGCCCATACTCCACAAGCAGCCTAATCCACTTTCACTTGCCAATATCCAAAAAATGCAAAGGTGTCTATGCACTTGTTATCTACCAATAACAATATAATTTGCTGCAACGCCGATTACTATTTGCACTACATTTTTCTCCCCCACTTGCCAAAACATCTTTCAAAACACAACACCAATAATTTGCATTTTTAATATTCCTTAAAACATCAATTAACTTCAAGAAGATTGTGCCACCCGAAGAAGATACAAAAAAAATCAGCAGCATCCTACTTTGTCTATCTGTTCATCTATTAGACATTATAGTGCAATCCCTCTTCCTTTATATAGTCCACCGTTCATTAATTGTCAATTGTATACCAGCCACCTTTCCTGTCAAAATTGGACCCTGATGATCATCAATAGAAGGGGCTTTGAACCCTTGACTAACCACTACAATTGCTTGCCAATAAGAGGATCAAAAACACCTAAAAAAGTAAAGAAATAAAAAAACAAATTGAAAAACTTATATCCTAAACAACTGTGAAACTAAAAAATGAAAAATGAAAATAAAAAATGAGACAAAAAGTAAAAATCTTACCTCATTGCATTGAAGGCAATGTTGCAAAAATGCCCGAAGTCACCAATTGCACTCCTTGCTGTTTTGTGGTTGTCCATGTTCCAACCATTGCTTTCCAAAGATGGTTGGAAAGCAGCAGCATTGTGCAGTTGCGAGTCAACTCCCCAAATTATGATCTCTAAGCCCAATGCTACTAGAACCTGATCCACTTCTGGGCATTGAATAAGTAGAAAATGTAGCAATTTGTTGATTTTTCCTTATTATTTGTTCTTCCCTTTCCTGAAAGGACGCCAATTGCACTATCATCTTCCTCACAACCTCAGGTTCCACATTTTTACATAATGAAACATCATGTATAGGTATGTGGGCAAGGTGTATTTGAGAAATTGAGACGATTGATGACTCCTAGAAACTTCACATCACAATAGTTGCAAAAACGTTGCCCTTTTTACCCAACCCACCATGCTTCCAAGTAGGGTCTATCCTTAGTGGTTTTGGCATATTAAAATTGTAAACCCTACATCATCGAGAGATTAAAAAAATATGAGGGTTAACTAAAAAATGCAACAAAGCTAGCAAAATGCAAGAAAACTTTTAAAAAAATGATAAGAACAAAAATGAAGAAAAAAAGATAACCCTAGGGTTTTACTTTTATCTTTTTTTTTAAGATTTTGAATTTAAAATGTGTAAAACTGAAAATAACTATAAAAATGTAAAGAAAATGAATTTGAAAAAGAATGAGACAAAAATGAAGATTTTCAAATCATTTTGACTAGATGCTTAAAGTTGGAATTTGGAAATATTTAACTCAAATCCAACACCTTATATCAGCTCCTTTGAGAAAATATAGAAAACCAAGTAGAATGAAAATAGTTTGAATTTACAAATTTTGATTTCAACTTCCCCTTTAGTTCTTTGTTTCTTTCTCAAGCTCTTTGGCTCTCATCTGAAGCTTCTTATGTTCTATTTGGATTTCCACCTGCCTTTGGATGTTGCTTTTTGTATGACATTGAAACTCAGTCACTTGTCCCAAGGATGCAATTTTGATAAAGAGTCCTCTGCTGTTGAAGACAACATCCTTCCAACTGATCTTCTTTGGCTTCATTTCTTTCTCTTCTTCAATCAATTAATTGATAGCAAGGGCAGACTCATCAAAGGTAACTTTTAATTGTTTCTTCAAGGCATCTCCCTCCACAAAACTTTGCATTACAGCAGTCTCTGAGGGTCATTGGCTTGAGTTCTAATCTCATTAAAGAAGCCAACAACGTAAAGGTAAATTTGTTGTAGATGCTGCTTTACAGTAGCCAATGCTCAGTCTTCCATTTCATTTCCCATATCTACCCAACAATTTCTTCTATTTTTGCTCCAGTTGGAGTTTTTTTCTTGGGGGAACCTGATTGCTTTTGCTATCTGTTATTCTGTTACCAGCTACCTGTTGGCTTTGCACCAACTGAGCAGGAGATCCTTTAGTTTTGAAGGTGCTGTTTATGCCTTGGTCTTTGTTCTTTGTGAATGTGGGTACATTAGCTTGCAGATTGATGTTGGAATGCATGTCCACTATCTTTCTCAATTTTCTTATTGCCCTCAGGGAAAGCCTTAGTTATAGAATTCTTAATTGCATCCTTTTTGTTTTCCATTCCTTTAGTTATGCCTGGTTTTGTGTTGACATGCCTAAGCTTCATTTGGTCTTCTTGGGTCTCCTCTGTAGCACCTGTTTTTATCATCATCTCATTGTAGAAGTGTATACAGATCAGCCTCAAAGCTTTGAGGTAAATGGGAAGGAATCCCATGTTTGTAGGGTTAGGAAAGCCTTGTATGGACTCAAACAGGCACTCGGGTCATGGTATTTCAAGATAGATGAATATCTACTAATTGTGGGCTTCAACAAAAGTGAAGCAGATTCTAATATTTATCACATAGTTGTTGGGACAAATCTGCTCATTTTGATACTGTATATAGATGATTTGTTCATCACAGGTGCAGAGCAGCTCATTGTAGGGTGCAAGGCAAATTTATTTGTTGAGTTTGAGATGGACGTTGGCTTGATGCATTACTTTTTGGAGTTAGAGTTTTGGTAGAATCCAAGAGAGATTTTCCTTGGATAGGGTAATTATGCAGTTGAGATCTTAAAGCAATTTCAGAGGGAGGATTGCAGACCTATGGCCACACCTATAATCACTACTTTGAAGAAAGTAACAACTTCAGATTCAGAGGTGATTGATCCCATGTTGTACAGGAAGTTGATAGGTTCCTTGATGTATTTGGTCAACACCAAGCTTGATATATGTTTTGCAATGAACACCTTGAGTCAGTTTATGGTGGAGTCCAATTAGGAGCATTGGGTAGCAGCAAAACATGTGCTCGGATATTTGGAGGGCATAGCGGAGTATGATTTAAGATCTCTTTGAGATGGTGAATTGAAATTGCAGGGGTATACAAACTCTGATTGGGTAGATAGTGCAACAAATAGGAAGAATAGCTTAGGGTGTTGCTTTGGCTTGGGTTTAAAATCCTGAAAGAGAGAAAATAAGAAACAATTGTAAGAGAATTTTGAGAATAGTCACTTTACTCTCACTAAACTAGTTGATGTGAGAGGAGAGTGTTGTATATATAAAAATATGGGCAAATACATCCAAGAGGTGTATTAACTCCAATTACCTATAATAGGTGGGAGATTTTACCTACTTGGTAAATGCCATAACATGTGGCATAACCTATTCAAATAAAGACAAAGTAATGGTTATGAGAGGTGGCATAAAAATCCAAAAGAGGGTGTGTAACTCAATTACCCTTGTGTGTGAGAGAGTGACACATGTAGTTGATGGATTACGCCACGTGGTCTCATATTAACCAAGTCTTAAATAACCTAAGCAAGATTAAATAATGCATAGGAAAAAAGAAATATCCCCTAACATAAGAAAAATAAAGATCCTATAGTAACAAGAATGTTATCCTAGTTCAGCAGGAAGTAGATTTCAGTGGCACTAAGCTCAATAGAGGTAGAGTATATGCAACTAGTACTGCTATTTTTGAGGCCATCTGGCTTTGCAAGTTACTTGCAGGGTTGTTTGATTAGGTGTTGGATTCTACAGTCATTTACTGTGATAATTAGAGTTGTGTCAAACTCTATGAATCTAGTGTTTCATGACAGGTCCAAGAACATAGAGATCAGATATCACTTCATCAGAGATAGGGTTCAAAAGGGAGCAGTGAAGCTCCAATACATCTCCGTCGATCAATAGGTAGTTGATATTTTGATCAAGCCCTTAGCAAAAGGGAAGTTTGAAGTCTTTGCAGACAACTTGGATTGGTTTAGAATTCCTTCCTATCCGAGTTTTTAGCTCAGATAGGAACTTCTTCATTGGTTTAGTGCAAACGTGTAGGGAGAAGTACAAGTGGTCTAGGTTAGTCTTTTTTGCATTTCACTATAGTGATTAAAGTGAAAGTATTTTATTTAGCTAAATAAATCTAAATAAAGTGTAGATAAATATTTATACTTATCTTTCATCTTGTCCTAATAAGTGATAAGAATGCTTTTGTAATTAAAGCTGATTTTTGGAAGATTAGATTTTTAGCTGAATTAGTATAAAGATAGGAGCAAGATAGAAGGCTTCTCATTCAGATTGACTTTCAAAGGACTGAAAAACGAAGTTTTCCCAAGGATTTGAAAACTGAATGTAACATACTAGAACAACATAGTACATGTTGTTGGTTTTTGTGCAACTATGAGTTATATCAGCTCTGGAGGTTTCCTTGCACGTTTTTCGGAGGAATGGAAAATGGGTTATGAGGTGTAATTATCTGTGTATGCTTCTTTTTTTGAAGATTTCATTATTGTGATTGATTCAATGTATCTAACATTAGGAAATTAGTCACCTGGTATTATGAAAAGAATTCTTTATAAAATATTAGGGTGACCCTAACAAACTTGACACAAAAATCACATTTCATAAAATACTTAATAGATTAAGGCTTGCAAACCTAGATATTATAATTAATTTTAATCTTGTCTTTGAATAAAACTTTTGACAATTTCTCATGGAAGCACAACTATTGCACAAATCTGTAGAAAATCAGTATAGTCATGGACTCCAACAAGTCCCACTAGGCATTAATGTTGTTGGTTTCTTGAGATCAGTTTTCTCCTTCAATCTGTTGGCATCTCTCCTGATTGATTTCTTTCATTCAGGTATTTTAGATGATTCTCCCTCAAAAGAAGTCATCTGTAAGGTTTCCAGAGAGGATATATATTGACAGTATATTCAAGTCACTTGGATTTCTCCTCTGGAGACATTCAAATACAAGTTGGCTTTCTGTGCTGAGCATTTATTACAAATTGTACATGACATCATCCTTCAGTTTGAATATCTCCAGCATCATATTGGTCACTTGGCTTGAGTACTTCCACTTGTTACAACTTGAGATTGACCATTGTATTCTGTAGAGTGACAAAATCTGCCCTCTCCAGGAGGTGGTTATTGAGGAGTATTTTGTTTTCAAGTGTCATGGGAGATAGCACTCCATAAAAAGACTTTGTTCTGAATCCACTTCTTTTGGATATCTTGATTAGAGGCACCTGACTCTTTGTTTTTGTGAGCTTGTCATTCTCAAATATTCATACTCATAGGGGATCCCTAGGTTTGTTAGGGTGAGGACTTCCTTCTTTTGGCTTGCTACAGACATTATAGTCAATGAGCGCTTGTTGGATAGGAGTTCACTGAGATGGGGCTCTATTAATGAGATGACGTTCCTCCTTGCTTATTAGTTATTACTACTAGAGCATTCTGATCACTGGATCTTAGTCTCAAGTTCTTGACATAATGGGTTTTGTTTGTTTTGATTTAGTAGGACTTACCTTTGTTTGCAGTGTGAGGTGGAGATCCCAGAGATTATTTTTTCAGGTGTCATGTCTATTATAAGATCTTGAGGGGATACCATTCTCTGTAAAAAGACACCTACTGTTCTTAGTCTACTTCCTTCTAATATTTCTTAGTCTACTTCCTTCTAATATTTTGATCAGAGGTTCTTGCTTATTTATCTTTTTGATGTTTTGATTTTCAGTGACAATCCTTATAGGGGACAACTAGAGAATTAGGCTAATGACTTTGTTCTTTCAGATGCTATAGACATTGGAGGCAGTAAGCACCTGTTGGATACAACATTTTACTCAAATGGGGCAGATAAATGAGATGATGTTGCTCTTTGCATATTACTATCAAAGCATCCCAACCACCCAACGTCAGTCTAGACAAACTGGATCTGTTTCTTTTCAGTGTTGTGGGCCTTCCCCTTATCTAGCGTGAGGATCACAAAAGCAGCCTTGCATTACTAAACATTTTTTTCTCCTGCCACTAAAGGTTCATTGGTTGTGGGCATAGCTCAAAACTCATGGCCAAAATTTTGTCTCAGATTGGAACTTGGCATATAATTTTTTTAAAAAAATTATAAAATAAAGATAAATAACATGCAAAATAGTGTTAAAAGAAAAAAAGTGAATTTGACGCTTGCACCAAAATTTTGTCTCAGATTGGAACTTGGCATATAATTTTTTTAAAAAAATTATAAAATAAAGATAAATAACATGCAAAATAGTGTTAAAAGAAAAAAAGTGAATTTGACGCTTGCATAGCTTGGAAAATTGTTTTAAAATTGTTCAAAATCACAGTAATGGAATTTTTATTTATTTTTAATTAGATGTTAAAATTGAAAAAATAGTAGTTTTTCTGCTAGCTGAATAGTTTTTGGAGATTACTTGGTAAAAAGTTAGCCAAAGAATCGCCAAACTTGGTGGAGAGTTATTGGGCGAGTAACTAATTGACTGGTTTGACCTAGAAGTTGGCGAGTTACTTGCATAGTCTTTGAACCATGGTTGTGGGTGTTAGGTTCTAGGTGGTATAACTGACTTTATTTTTGGGATTGTCCAGCGTAGTCCCATTAAACATTATTTGATCTTGCATCGACCAGTTGCTTCTTTTGACCTGAGCCAAGCTTGCTATGAACATGTAACATTGATGCTTTCTTGCCATGGTTCCTTGATTTCATTATCATCTGCTCTATGCTTCATTGAGGGTTGCTCCCTCGGAAGATGATTTATACTCATTTTGTTTGTATGGTTTTCGGGTTTAACCACTTTGGATTTGCTCTCTTGTCATGTTCATATCCTTTTGTGCTTATTGTTGAGCTGCCTTTTATTTTTCAAACGTAGAGTCCTTTTACCTTCACGCTTTTGCTTATAACTGAATGCACTATTCAAGTCCTATTGACCTACTTTTGTTCATATATTGACATTAATATACTTTCTATCCAACCCTTTCAAAATGCAATTATTTGATCACCATTCTTACGTTCATCTTTTGAATCAAGTATTTTCAATATAATTTCTGAAAGGAGGTTAATAAGAATTTTAGCATGCAACTATCAATTAATGATCAAAATAATGAACAATTTCCTCGCAGCTATAACATGACCAGAATAAGAACAAAAGAGAGAAATAATGGATACTAACCTTACCTGTGTGAATTGAGGGATGTTGAAACTATTGATGATAGTGAAATTGAAATCAATATTTACATAGTAAAAGAATAACATACCCCTCAGAAAATCAAGAGTAGAGTATTCCGGATTTGTTGTTTACAGTCAGGACTCAGAACAAATACTATGTAACCAAAATTTTGGATTTTGCATGGGAGTATCAAGAACACATCAACAGTTCTAGAATAAGAAGCACACACTTCTTTATCAACATATCATTGAGCTCATAAGTTAAATAGATATATCTAGGCAGCAAGATTTTTAAATTCACATTGCTAATGCAGTACAATTCCTTGGTAATGGATGCAAAATTTGGGAATTCAGGACAACTATAAGCCAGATGACCACGGATGCATTTCAGCTGAAGGCATTCACATTGTCTCTGATGCAGAATTGTGGAATTTGTGGATATCTTTAGAATGACATCGCAAGCCTAGTTATATTCAGTTGAGAAGGTCATGAATACCATGTTATAGGTGGGAATCAAATTAAAAAGAAGGATTCTGTGTAGGAAAAAAAATATTCAGGCACAACAAGGATCATCATCAATTTCTCACCAACAAAAGCCATCCAAAATTTTTCATAAAAGAGATATAAATTCCATTCCAGCTTTCCATCATCAAGGATTTTTTTGAAAAATGATTCAAGGATGAAACATCTCAATGGGAAATGACTAATAGTATGCCTACTTATTATACACGTAACTATTAATAATTAACATATATTGAATAACAAAATATTGATGTTTGTAATCAATCAGTGTGACTGGTGATTGTAACCTTTCAAGGCAGAATCGATTATTGTAAAAGTGTCTACTAAATGATTCCTTATCTGTAACTTGGTCATGTGAAGAGGTTATATAAAGCTTTTGAGTTTTGATCAATATTTTCATATTTTGATCGCTTCTGCTCAATTTTTCAGGGCAACAGTGGCAAGGCATACTTTCTCTCTGGGTTTGATTAGAACTTCTGCTAGTCTATTGTGGTGGCTACATTAAAACCCCTGGCAATGTAATTTTGTGTTTATCCAGTTTCTATGTTCAGCTTGCTTAGTGCTGAATTTTCCTGTTATGTGAACACCAACCTTTTTGGATTCTGTATCTAGCAATAGTGATTATTTCATACTTTTGTCGTTTGTTTTATCTGTTAGTTCTGTACTTGAGGGACTTCACTGTACATATATTATTGTTTGAATATTGTAACCTTGTTTGCTTACTGGATGTTCTTGAGTGCATTTTTCTTTACAGATTCCATGCCTTAGCAGAATTTGATGAAGCAAAAAGGAGTTGTAGGAGACGGCTGGCTGGTCACAACGAGCGCCGTAGAAAGGCTCCCTCTGATTCGTCAACTGACAGATTGGATGCAAACAGTCATCATAGTAATAATTGGCTGACATATGGAGGAATCTAGCAATATGTGGAATGTTGTTAGATTGCAATCCCAGAGAAATAAGTTTTCAAATAGATAGAAGTCAATTAGACTCTGGGTGTGCTCTCTCTCCTCTGTCATCTCTTGGCTCAGCTCTTTGTGCACAAGAAGCATGACCAGAGCTTTAAATTTATGATCAAATTTGGACAATCTTGACCATAAGTTGTAAATCATAATACCCGTGGATTTTTATTATCATAATTTGCACAAAACTTGTTAGTCTAGAATTGAAAAAAATCACTTACCTTGTATGTTAACCTCTGAATCTTTGTCTATATGATTATTTATTTGACTTAGAGAATTTGTATTTTTATAACGCTATCAGGAGCAAACTGTTACCATGGTGCGTGGTAGTTTCTGACAAAATGCTTTTTTGGCCCCATGCGTTATGGCTTAGAAAGGCGACTAAAGTGTAATTTTGGTCCTTAGGTGTTGAGTTTTATTTTTTGAGCCACTTCCCAGATTGTCTTTTATACATATCAAATTGTGTTTGTTCCATAGATTTCCACCGCGTCTTCTTCCTGTATTCTTTGTGTCTTATACACACGTATCAATCTCTTTAGATTTTACACATGATTTCACATGCTAGTCAGTTATATTGCATATATCTACTATCATCATCTGTTTTTCTAAACCACATCCTTTTGTTATTTACAATGCATCATATTGGTCACAATTTCGTGCTTGATAAATGTAGTTTACATGATTAGATTGGTAGCTCACTCAAAATGCTAGTACAGAAATAATAATGCTGTCTAATTCAGAAAAAATAATAGAAATTTGTACTTGCAGAAATCATTGTATCTTAAAGAAAATTTCTATGAAAGTTAAGATCAAAAGAGGCCTCAAATCAAATACCTCATAAAAGCCCAAAAGAAGTGGAAAAAGAAACTAGTCTTAGTGAATGTCAAAGTAAATGGTAAAATGGTTAGAAAATCTTTCTTTGACTTGGGAGTAGACATCAATATTATGCCTAAAGAGATGTAGGAAGCATTTGGTAAACAACTACATTAGACACCATATGATATTTCTATAGTGGATAGAATCTCTTATATACCCCTTAGGAATTTGAAGGAATGTACAAGCAGATTTGATGGGCATAAAGTTAAAGTCGGACTTTGAAGCTATAAATATGTATGAAGGATTTCAAGAAGTCTTCAACATCGTACTAGATATTGAATAGTTTGTAGTTAACAACAAAATATTTGATGCAAATAAAAAAGAGTTAATACTACAAAAGAATGGAAGAATAATACATATCATTTAATGAAGGAATGAAAGGAGTTTATGTAAAATTGAATTCACATGAAGAAGAAATTAGGTATGGAAATAAGGGGACGGAGAACCCACTTTTGAAGGCGATATTTTCAAAGATAATGATAGTTTAACTATTACAAATGATGCCATAGAAGCCTAGGCATATGAAGAATTATTAAAGTATGAAAAGAAGATCTTAGGACTTTCCTGCAAAGAGGAATATCATGTGCCAAGTTAGCACATTATTCAAGGGTAGGGGTTTGTTAAAATATATTCAAGCAATAGAGAGAATATTTACAAATGAAAGGGTTTGTTAAAATATATTCGAGCAAATAGAGAGAATATTTACAAATGAAAAACTTAGAATGGAAGCTCTCGATGGAACACTAGTGCTAAGCATCGCATGATGATGGAACACTTATAAATTAATATGCCCACCTAAAAGCTTTGACTATTTTAATTAGGAACAAGTGCCTAGAAGAAATGGGATAAATGATTATAATGGAAGCGGAAATCCAAAAGACCATATAGAGATTTGCAAATATTTGCAAATATTTATGGGATGAGATAAGAGAAACCAATGAAATGTTGAGATTACAATTGTTTTATTGGATACTAACTTCCATAGTAAGAGTAGGCTATGTCCACCATGATATAAGTCAACAAGATATTGGGATATAATGAAGGAAGATCTTTGCATAACTTCATAGTTCTAGGATCCAAATCCATAGATAGATAATGTACTAAACTGATTAAAGAGGAAATAATGTTACAAGAGCAGGAAGTGTAATATAGATATGGGAAAGACAATGTATACGAGACATCTCTAAGTGAGAACTAGAAGAAAATCATTGAATAGATATTGCAAACATATTTGGTGCTACAAAGAATTTGCTATTTAGCTAAGATTTTGAGATACGGATCTCTTAAGAGAGGAAGAAGACCCTGAAAATCTAAACATATATATAGGGGAGGAGAAAATAAATAATACATAGATCTCAAGACAAATCAATATTTCTATCAAACTTAAAATAGTGAGCCAAATATGGCTAAGAGGAAAATATGGCTAAAAATGGTGAGCCAAAATTAGCTAAGATTGTAAAATATTGGAGAGAAGAAAAAATAACAAAATCTATAGAAATATTAAATGTACTTTGAAGATTTATTCTTGAGAACTTTTACATGATTGAAAGGAACAAAAGAGGTAATGGAGTAATGAGAATCCATTAAAAATAAAATTCTAAACCACATAAACAAATACCTTACTAGCTCAAACCAATTTGAAAGAAAGTTTAAACTAAAATAGATAGAATGTTGGTTGGTGGTATCATCAAACCAGTAGAGAATGTAGTTTGAATGTTGATAAGATAATTCCTATGGTGGTTTAAAACAAGAAGTTAGATATAAGGATATGTGTAAATTTTGGAGAACTCAATAGAGCTTGTGAACATAATTAACTTTTAACACCTTTTACAAAACAAGTTTTGGAAATATTTTTTAGTAAAAAAGTCTACTCCCTCACAAATGTTTTTTCTAGTTATCATTAAGTAAATATATTAGATGAGGACTAGCCAAAAACTACATTTCCAATAGAATAGGGATCAGACAAGTATACGATATTGCCATCAGACTAAAAAATACACTCCTAGTGTTTAGCAAGATTATGGCCAATGCATTTATAGATTTATACATGATTTTCTTAAAGTATATCTTGATAAATAGATAATACATGAGGTTTCAAAAGATAATGTTTAATCACTTAGGCTAATGTTTGAACGATGTCTTAGTCTTAGGATTGCATTAAATTTAAAAACAATGCATATTTATAAACTCATTTGGCACCTTACTAGGGCATATCATCTACAAGGAAGGAATGATGGTAAATCCTCTTAAATAACAAGAAATTTGAATGGACGTATCAATACCAAGTGTCACTTGATATACTTAAGAACACGATAGTAGAATCCCTAATAATAATATTCTAGAATAGACACAATCATTCCATGTTGATGTCAACACATCTAGAATTGGAATAGGTGTAGTATTAGCACAACCCAAAGGCAAGAAGGATCATGTGATTGCTTTCGAAAGTAGGAAACTTGTAGCTATAAACAATAACTACATAATGATGGAAAGAGAAGCCTTGGCCATGGTGTTGACCTTGGATAAGTTTAGACATTATTGTTTCACAAAAACTCGTTGACCTTCACGGTTATTATTTTTCCTTCGTGGCTGCGCCTTATCTTTTATCGCTCGCAACCTTTGGCATTTTCCACGTGGCCTCCTAACGAAACTTTTTGCTATTCCGTATCGCTTCGCTTTTGCCGAGTTCCATTTGCGCGATGCATGGCTTTCTCTGACCACTTTTCGAACTGGGCCCACCATGCAGTTACTATCGCTCGACATCACCCACGTGGCTTCCTCTCGGAGCTTTTCATTGGGCATCCCTTATTCTTTCTGCCGGGTTCCATCTGCTCGACGCTTGGCATTTTCTTGTGCGCCGGTTTTCTGGGAGTTGTTGCGTCGTTGTTCTCGCTTGCCGCCACGTTTTCTTCTTCGAGGCCGCGTGTTCGTTTCTTTTGCTGCATGGCCTTCTTTTCTCTGATGCGGTTGTGCTGGCGCATTCCTTTTGTTCGATGCCGGCTCGAAAGGATCTGGGGCGTCGATGTTTGATCAAGGCATCTTTCTCCGTGGTTGTCAGGTAGTGGGTTGGCCTATATAGGTTGCCTTGCTCCTATTTTATTAGGTTGTTGATTAGATAGATAGAAAAGCTTCTCGAGCATTGGGAATAGCCTCTGTAATATTTTTATTAAACTTGAAGTTCGTAGACTGTGCCAATCAATTCGGCTTTCCTGCTTTTCGTGCATTTGATAAGATTGTTAAACTGTGCTATTATTTTCCTATAATATATGAATTCCTGTTGTTCAGCTTTTGTAATCTTTTATAGCTTAATAGATACAGATCACGTTTTCAACTCTTCTGTGTTGGTCGAAGTTGTACTTGATTATGCTATGCAATTAGGAGGTGCTCTTGTGTTTTTTAAGTGCTTTTGAGAAAATTTATCTAAATAAGTAGCATTCGATGGTTCAAGCCTTTGCATCCAACATTGTGCTCAGGTAATATCGTTTATGATTCCGCGTATCGCCTTTAGCTTAGATTTACATTCTCAGTTATCTTCCTAACCTTTTACTTCCCCCCACTAAAATGAAGAGCCGACTTCAGTAAAACCCAGAGGTCACTTAGCTGTGCACATAATGTCCCCCCAACAACTAAGTTTCCCATGAGACTGCTGCTACCTGCAAAATCTTGCGTGAATAGTTCTTTTTCTGGCACGCCTGGTGGGACCCAAACTAGCACGTTCGCTTGATCTTATAAGTGTGTATGAGCCATCATCCTATAACTAGGTCACAAACTGCAAGATTCCCTGGCCAACTGGTACCGCCCTTAGTTTCTGTGCACCTGAGAGGTCGGCGAGGTAGTCCTTCACCTCCTTCGTCTCCTCCTTCTCTACCTTCACCTCCTGATCCGTTGTCGCCTCCTTTTTCCGCACCTATGACCGCTATAAATTATGTAGCCTAGGACGCTGACTATCCTTTAGTAGCACCCGTGCCTCCTACAGTATGGGCCCCAATCCCCACTTCCGCTCTAAAAGCTATCCCTAAGTATTCCGAGGATGAGTCGAAGACACCGACGAAACACCTGCAAGATGTGGCAGACGTATGTCTGGTACATGGTGTGTCAAATAAAAATGTAGCTCTTAGATTGCTTGCCGCCTCCTTCCGAGGAAAGGTGCTGAACTAGTATAGAACTCTTGAGGCTAATACTATTGCTACTTGGGACCAGCTCGGAACCCCGTTTTACGAGCGTTTTTCAAACGCTAGCGATAAGTCTTCGTTATATCATCAACTAGCCAACATAAAGCGAGCTCCTCATGAAGCTCTACTCGATTTCAATGCACAGTTTCATTCAACCTAGCAGAGAGTGCTTGTTGGTAGCCGGCCGCCCCCAGATTTGGCTTTCATGTTCTACTTGAAGTCCATCAATCCTGATATTTCCATGATGCTATAGGCTCTTGGTGGAGAGACCCTTCCTGATGCTTATGCCTTGGCTGTCACTATAGAAAATAACTTGATTGCTGCTGGAAAGTTGGCATCGAGACCCATCACGCCATTATTCCCCGAGTGCAACGTCGCGGAAGCCGAAGCTCCCTCGATCAGCGCGCATGCTACTCCTCCCCAATCTATGTACGTGTATCTTGGAATAGCTCCGAGTGTAGCTTCGATTGTGGCTCCAGTGCCTAATCCCTTGGCGGTCGAGATGAATGAGATGAGAGAACAGATGCAGGCCATGACTAATGAATTGACTACCATGAAGCAACAACAATATAGCTATCAGAAGCCAACCTACTAAAATTATGAAGGCGGAAAAGCTTCGTACCAGTCAAATTAGTGGAAAGATAGATTGCGCAAAAATACTTAGGTGCAACCGAATAACCAAGTTGCTCTGGTGACCCTGCTGATGCAGACCATCCATCCTAGTTCAAATAAAGAGCTTGTTGCGGGACAAAATAACTTAGTCGAAGATGTTAATTAATGGTGTTTTTCTTGTAACAATGCTCACATGCCAAGAAATTGTCCGTGAGGAAATTTGCAACACAAGATCGCAAAACAACGTAGCCAAGGCGGCGCACCTGATCCCGAAAACCAATCATACACCTCTCAACATATGAACAATGGAGTCCTCGTTGCTCAAATGCAAGGGATGTCTATTTAGCAAGAGTCAGACATAGTTCCAGACCAAGTGCTCTTTTCATGGATGGAAGGAGAAGAGTCAACGTTTTCGAATGACTTTCCTGTGACTCAAATGCCATGAGTGCAGTCTGATTACAACACACATTCTAAGCGGAGACTCATCGGAGAATTTACATCTCCACCAACTAATGCTCCATTTCAGCCGATGCCTAGTCCACCAACAGGCTCGTCATCAGTCACACAACAGACTAACGTGGCTCTTCCCAACTCTCCGAATCCGCCTCTTCCGAAGGCAAAGGGTCCTATGACTGTCTCGACTGTTGCCAAACAGCTTGACCTACCAGTTGCGAGGGTTACACCAACTGCGAAACCTAAGGAGCAAGCAACCATGACTCATCAGTCATGAGCATAGTTCAATGTGGTGGAACAATTGCTCTACCAATGCTTCTTTGTGGGATGTCCTGGCTATTCCGGAGCAGAAGGTGCTATTACAAAAAGCATTGTCAGGAGAGGAAGATGCGAAGGTGCCTAGTCAACCCAATGAAGAAAAAATATCCAGGCCGGACTTGGATAAAGTGCTAACAAATCAACTGGAAGAGAAGCTTGAAGCCGAAAAAGAGAGTAAGCCTAAACCTAAGCCTTTCTTTCTAACACTTATCATTGGCGACAAGCTATTACATAATTGTATGATTGACTCTAGTGCTAGCACCACTGTCATGCCTAAGCAAGTAGCTGATGCTTTGGGTTTAAAATATGAGCCTCTTAACAAGGGAGTCATGCAGCTAGATGGAAATAAAGTTAATACCGTCAGGGTAATCAAGGGATTGCCTATGACATTGTTTGCCTACCCCAGTATCACTGTAAATCAGAATATCGTACTCATTGATATTCCTCCTCTATTTGGGATTTGTTTGTCCTAAGAGTTCACAACAAATGTTAGAGGATATCTAGCACTGGACTGGTCACACTTGATCTTGAGGACCAAACATGGAGCCAAGATGAAACTATTGTCGGAAACTTTGTATTCCGAACATGTTGCTGATGAAGCTTTCCTCAACTTTGAAGCGGCACACACTTCAATTACCTAGGAAGAGAGGTTCAATGTGGAATTTCTGGAAGAAGAAGAGGCTACTAGCTCCCGGACAGAGGATGAAGAAACTTTGTTGAATGAGTTTATAGATACAAACGCTTTTGGGAATTATCATAAATCTAGGCTCAAAACTTATGTCATACATGAGGAAGGGAAGTATATGCCCAAAGTTACTAAAGAGTCCGAAGGCGAAACACCCTCGGAGTTATGGACTTTGCACTTTGATGGAGCGAGATGCAGAGCCGGAGCTGGAGTAGGAATATGTTTGACATCTCCATTTGAAGAAAATACCTTGAGGTCTTACCGCTTCTAGTTCGCATGCTCAAACAACGAAGTGGAGTATGAAGGTCTTGTCCATGGTTTGAGCCTTGCAGAACAAATGGGCGTGAAGCAAATAAGTGTGTTCAGAGATTTGGAGTTGGTGGTCAACCAAATCCGAAGGATTTCCGCTGCAAAGAATGTCTGTATGCGATCCTATCGACATAGAGTCTGGGATCTTATTGACAACTTTGAGGCATTTAATATTTAGGCTATACAAAGAGAAAGGAATTCTGAAGCTGACCGGATGGTGACTATTGGGGCTCAGTTTGGGCCGACCTCCGAGTTATTGAAAAATAAGCATGTGGTGAGAGTAATTGTAAGACCTTCTGTTCCAAACAACAATCAAGACTGACAAGTGTTCAATAGTGATGCTCATATTGCATCATTTATCCAGTCATCTTGGGAATTCGTTGATCAACTGCAACCAAAGATTGTTGAAGCCTATGGGGATCAAGTTATCCAGTTGAAATCCAACAAGCTTCCGAGAGGCCTGGTCACTCTGGAGAGCCTGTTTGATTCCGATGATGCAATGAGAGACAAAAGGAAGCTCGTAGCTGACAAAGGTGACTACACCAATTTACATATCGGAGAAGACAGAAAGCTCAAGGTCGGGAAAGAACTATCTCAGAAGAATAAAGATAGACTAAGGCACTTCTGTGAGGAATATCCGAGCGTAGTAGCCTGGTCATATGATGATCTTAAGGGATACAGCCCCATAATTATTGAGCATACAATCGAGCTATTAGAAGGAGCAAAACCGGTTCGTCAAAGATAGAGGCCTGTGAACCCAAAGATTGAATCTCTTATGTCACAATAATTGAATAAATTGATTGCATCCCGAATAGTGTTTCCAATCAAACACAACACTTGGGTGTCAAACTTGGTACCAGTCTGGAAGAAGAATGGAGACATACGACTGTGTGTAGACTTTCGAGATTTGAATAGAATGTCCTTAAAGGATCATTACCCCCTGCCTTCAATGGAGGTAATTCTACAAACTGTAGTTGGTTCTAAAATGTTTTCAATGTTGGATGGCTTTTCAAGCTACAATCAGATTCGGGTAAAAGAAGAAGACCAAGACAAAACAACGTTCACCATGAAGTGGGGAACATACGCATATGCTAAGATTCCCTTTGGACTCTCGAATGTCGGAGCCACCTTTCAGAGAGCCATGGATATTTCCTATAAGGATTTAATCCATAAGATTATACTTATCTATCTGGATGACTTGACAGTATTTTCAAAATCTGCCGATGATCACTTTGATCATCTAGAGATCATTTTCCAGAAGTGCCAAGAATTCAGGATTTCTCTGAACCCGAAGAAAGGTGTGTTCAGAGTCCCCCAGGGGAAGCTATTGGGGTATGTTGTCTCAAAGGAGGGCATTTCCATTGATCCTGAAAAAGTTGATGCAATCCGGGAGCTTCCATTACCCATAAACAAGAAGGGAGTGCAATCATTTCTAGGTAAGGTCAACTTCATTAGCCGATTCATTGCAGATTTTGTAGGGATCGTTTGGCCGATTACCTTGATGCTTAAAAAAGACCAGACTTTCAAATGGACAGCGGAGGCCAGGAAAGCTTTTGAGCTTATAAAGGAGGTCATTTCTTCTACCCCTATGTTAGTCAACCCAAACTTATCAAAAGATTTTATCATGTATGTTTTTGGTCATGGCAACAGTATTGCTACTGTGCTTATGCAGAGGGATGATGAGGATAAAAGGGAGTCTCCTGTTGCTTTCTACTCACGCACCTTAAAGGAGTATGAGGTAAAATACAATTTTGTAGAAAAACAGGCCTTTGCTATTGTGAAAGGGCTTAAGAAGTTTCGACACTTGATATCATACAATAAGGTGATTGTTTGTGTACCGCATCCTAGTGTGCGGGAGTATATCATGGAAGGAGAAATCACAGAGAAAAGAGCTAACTGGATTACCAAGATCCTAGAGTATGATATTGAAGTTAGGCCTGTCAAAACTGTAAAAGGGAAAGGACTATGCGAATACCTCGCTGAAAACAATGAACCAGTGACAAAGCTTGAAGCCCTGGAACTTGTGTTATGAACGAAGAAAGCTCCGAAGGCGATTAGTTGGAAGATCGGTTAAACTTCATGCAAACAGGAAGGTATCTGATCAATCTCCCTTCTTTAAGAGGCGTTTCTATCATTTACAAAATAACAATTATGTTCTCTTGGAAGGTGTACTTTTCAAAAAATAATTTAATGGTGTCCTGCTAAGGTGTGTAAATGAAGAACAGGCCAAGAGAATATTGGATCAATACCACAATGGCTCAGCTGGAGGACATTTTTCTGCAAGGACTACAACAATTAAAATTCAATGTGCTGGTTACTTTTGGCCAACACTATTCAATGATGCATTTTCATTAATAAAGTCTTGCAATGAATGTCAATTTTATGTCGGAAAGAGAAAAAATGCTGCTATGCGATTAAGGCCTAAGTAGTAGAGGAAACCTTTGCTCAATTGGGTCTAGAATTCATTGGAATGATTAAACCTTTCTCTTCAGTTGGACACAGGTGGATATTGACAACAACCAACTACTTCACCCGTTGGGCAGAAGGAGTGCCATTGATGAATGCAACGGAAGTAGAGATTGTTAACTTCCTAGAGTAGTTGGTAGCCAGATTTGGCCCGCCAAAAACAATCATTTCTGACAATGCCAAAGCTTTCCTCAGCTCGAAGATGAGCCAATTTGCATTGATATATGGGGTTTTCCTGAAAACCTCTTCTAACTATTATCCTCAAGGGAATGGCCTCACAGAGTCTACAAATAAAAACCTCATCAAGTTAATCAAGAGGATAGGCTCGGAACACCAAAGAGAATAGAATAAGAACCTCTGAACAACACTATGGGTAGACCGTATCACGCTCAAACAAATATTAAAGACATCTCCTTATGAGATGGTGTACGAAAAGGAGGTGTTGTTGCCTATTGCCATGAAAATCCTAGCTCTCTAGCTGCTCAAATCTTTGGAGATTGAACAAAATAAAGCAATGGAGGTACAGTTTTCTGAGTTACTTGAGGTACAAGAGAAAAGAGAGCACACTCTTTAGGCCATGAACAACCGCCAACAGGTGGTAAAAAGATGGTTTGATAAAAGGACGTTCGACTAAGAGATAAAATGCGGGGACTTGGTGCTCAAGTTCAACGAGTGTGGGGCAAAACCCGACCAACACAGAAAGCTCAATAGCCTCTGGGAGGGGCCTTTCAAAATTATTCAATGCAAACAGTTTAATTCTTTTGAGTTAGAGGACAAGGAAGGTAATGTTTTGAGTATTCCAGTTAATGGGATACATCTTAAGAAATTTAATTAGTCTTGCTTATGTAGTAAGCTTGTAAATTGTAAATATGTAATTATTTTTCCTGTTTTAAGTTTTGAGTTTTCTCAGTGCTTTTTGAAACAACAATAGAATTGCAAGAAATTGAAATACATTGTAAATGAGCCAGGATGTGAAAAACATAAGTATTATATTATAGCCGAAATATTTACATTGCATATGATAGAGGCCAGTGGCCTTGTATCAAAATATATACATATATCCGCTAAGAAGCGGAGGCTGAAAAAAAGGCACAAAAGCAAAATTGGGGACTATCTTTTTCTCAAAATCTGAAGCATTGGACAGACCAACAATGACAACAACCGGCGACGCAAGATGAAGGAACACCATTCTTTCGAAGTCCTCATACCACTGGAGGTTTCAGAATGGTTTGATGTAATGTATCCACATGAGGAAAAAGCAACTGACATAGACCTTGGCACGATGCTCTTCATGAGTCTCCAACTCAAAGCCGAACATGAAGGGCCTGGTTGGAACGGGTCCTCCATGCAGCAGCAGCCAACGCAGGCTGCAAACTGAGGGGACCCCATGATCAAAGATGGTGACTCGTACCACTTGCTCTAGTCCTCCGAGGTAGTGCCGAGGGAACACTCGCTTGGTCAGTTTCAGGATTTTGCGCTTAGAAACGCTAATGTCCAAAAGTGAGGTAACAAAGTGAGAACAGATGCTAGTGTTCACCTTGTACTGATCCTCATATTCCACGCAGTCTTGACCGAGGACCCATTTGATTGCTTTCACATACAACAAGTTCTTGACGCCTGTCACGCATTTCAGGCGCCAACACCTAATTTTTCCTAAAAATGTTGCCTGGGTCTTCTTGCAAACCAACCTAATCGACGTCTCCATTATTGCTTACTACTCTAACTTAAGAAATTGCTAAGTTAACTAGAGCCTGCTGAAGTGGAATGCTAAGGCTAATTGTGATTAAGAAACAGTTGTTAGGGGGCTATTTATAGATTGAAGTTGGGGTTCACCCGATGAGGCAAGCTATAATTACATAAGAAGCAAATAGAGCTATCAGGCCTTGATAATCAGTGTCGAAGTGTGTGAGTTGATGTGACTGATTAGGTATAGCCGCAACTTGTTTCGCTCAAGTTATCGAGTTAAAAAGATTAAGCCAAGTGTCTGCATGAGGAGTTGCCATCCCGATAAAATCAAGGCAAATATTCTGGTAAAGCCATTGGGCGCTGTGCCTAAGTACAATCAAGAGATCAGTAAATGCAAGAGAATTTGTGAAGGATATGGCAGGGCTGTCATGGCGCACTGTCCCAGGAAAAGCTAGCGCCACCTCGTGCGAATGTCATGTCTCTTAAATTCTAAGAGTATTTTGGCAAGTTGGCGATCTACTCATATGCTCAAAAAGGTCAGAGATGCATTGGGCAACTAAATATTAAAGGCTGGCCCATACACTTGCTAAGCTATTTTTCACGAAAACCAAAAAGCAGGTTAGGCATGCAAAAGGGGTATTTATGGTGAGAATTCATTAAAAGGTGAAAACGGCTAAGTTATTCGCAAAGAGAGAAAGGTTTTTCTGAAGCTAAGTCATTTGCGAAAATTGTGAAAGCCTCTTGCGAGTACGAAAAGAAAATGGCTGAAATTGCAGGAAGTTCAACACAAGTCCCGACCCCTCAAAGCATTAACGACCAGAGATGACGGTGCCCTGCGTAGACATTTATGGCCAAGAGTCTTATGCCACCATAGGCATCCCAACAAGGCCATCTTGGAATTTTACTAGTCAACCAGACAAGAAAATTCTTGCCTTGATTTCTCCTAGAAATCAGACCCTGGTATCGGAGGATTGGGACAATGTCCTAGATCTTGAGTTATATCACAATCCCAAGACCCTAAGGGAGGCTGCATGTGAGAAAATGAAGAAAATATCAGACTCGTTCAATAAAAGTCTATGAGACTATGGGGTTCCCCAGTACATGGTTCCCCTAGTGCATCCTTGCCTAGAAATGGTCGTAGCATGTGCAACAAACTTCAATCCTCAGAACAAAGTTATAAGTGGCCCTAATTTGAGGGTGGTCATCAGCCCTCATGCTTTGCAGGACATGTTATGTGTCCCATTCCCTCTAACCAAAAATGTTGAAGATTTTGATATAAAAATGATGCAGGAATGCTGGAGAACCTTCCGGATGGTGTCACCATTTTATTCCGCTGAGACTGCTCACCCGACAGACCCTGCAACACCTCCCAAATTCCCAATTACTATGGGTGCCTTGAAGTTGGGGTCTGCTTCCATCGCTTCTATGTTGGCCCTAGTTTGTGGGCTGGATACAGACAAGGTAGTTTTTGAATTCCAAATGAGTCTCAACTTCATGTTGAGGAAGAACAACTAGCCTCTGTTTATGGACTTCGCAAGGGTCATTGTGGACGGGATGATCGAGCAACTATGGGATTTCGAGGTTGGCTCTAGATTCAGGTATTCTTCCTTCCTAGCCTATTCTATTTTTCATCAGAATCCTGACTATTTCTACCAGTTCATGACCCTGTCCGTTTTCAATGAAAGTGGTGCTCGAAAGCCAGTGTTGACATGGACTCCCGTCCTATCAAAGACTTTTGATTATTACACATTTTCGGATTCTGTCCTAGCTCTGACCTTGTGGGATTTGGATGGATCTAGAAGCATCATCATAACGTGTCTGACACCACGACATAAATCATGGTTGGGAGGCCTCTTTCCGCCTTGCGATTTGTTCTTTGGCATAGAGTTCACCATGCTCCGTATGCGAGGCTTCATCTGGGAGCCGTTCCAGTTCCCACATTTTCTTTTTGACAGAGTGCTGGCCTTGGAGGCGTTCCGGCAACTGAGCAATATTGAGAATGATTACTGGGGAGGAAGACATTTGACTTCCTATTTGGTGTTGCCTATCATGTTCGGCTTGGTCTCGCTAGTGAAGAAGAAGAACTCGAAGATTAACAACTTGGAGGTCTTGTACTCTAAGTTGGGTAGTCTTGGACTGGTGACTATCGATGACATTTGGAAATACAACCCAAGAAACAATATGTCAGAAATTGGCATAAAAATTCCACATGACCCCCGACCATTCTGGGACCTTCGGAGAAATGTCGAGGAGGGAAATTTGAAATATTATGTAGGACTTGAATATCTTCCTACTACTGAAAATCAACCGCCGTGGTTAAAATTTTACCACGTTGTGGGAAAGCCCAACAAAAACCAAAAGATGAGCTCATACCTATGCATCTAGTTGAATAAAGTCAGATGGAAGCCCGAAAGAATTAGGGAAATCTAGATATATAGGGAGGAGATAAAATTTCCAGGTGGCCTTTTTCAAGAGGTCAACTCGGATGAAAAATTTGATGACATATGGGTTCATGAGCACCTAGACAGTGAGAACTCTCCAAATGCTTCAGTTTCAAAGCAATACTATGAAAAGAGAGGAGCTACCATGAAGCCTGGTGAGGAGGTAACCCAGAATCCCTCTGCCACTGAAAATGAGCCAACGCATGAGGAAGACGTCGGTAGACAACCTGCACAACAAGAGGGCTCTTTGAATACACAAATGTCGGAGCCTTCCAGCTCCTCTAGATCGAGTAGGAAGAGGCAAAGGAGTTTCGGTCGTGGACAGAAGGTTATTGTGAACCTTGAGGATTCCCCAAAGAAGAAAAGACAACAAATGAGAGAGTCCTCTGGACGAATGGAGTCACAAAATATAGAAGCGATGGCATCAGCTGCGAGTCTTCAGGAGCCTCAGGTATTATTTTCTCCCTCTTCTCTCTCTACTATGTCTCTAGTCTCCTCTTCGTCTGCCCCAACTTTGTCATCTGCACAAGCTTTTTCTGTTGCTGAACATCCCAGGTAGTCCAGTCCTTTCCCTCCTGGTTTTCCATTTTCATCCTTTGCTTTTCATTCTGCCCCTGGGACGTAATTCATCGCTAGTCCTGACCTAATCAACGAACAATTTTTATCGCCGAGGCCCAACCCTTCAGTTGGTGCTTCTCTGACCTTTCCTTATACTTTATTATCATCCTCTCCAAGTGGCCAATTCATTCCACCATTCTCCCTGGCCATTGTTACAAGGCCTAGCAAAACCATTGATGCGTTGAGTATGCTATCTTTCCCGCTAGAAGTCCCTCGGGAGTTTCCTTTTGCTAGTGGACTGGGTATTTCTCCCCAGGAATATTTTTTGTAGGTGGATACAAATAAAAGTGCCTGTGCAAACCGAATTCAAAAGAGAAGAAAGAAGGATGGGGGTAGACAGGCAGAGCCTCTTTTGCAAATGGTATTCCATGAAAGTTAGAATTCACTGATGTTTGCAAAGATCACTCCCAATGTGATCCAACTAGTCAGGGAGATGCTGCCAAGTGACTACTCTATCAAGGCCATTGGGCTAGATTTGCATCAGGCTCGTCTGTGGGATAAGGTCGAGTTGATGGAGGAGACCCAGAGGGTGGTTACCACCGATTACCTCAAGCTCAATCGCCAAGCAAGGAAAAAGGAGGAACAAATATCGGAGCTAAAGGGAAAGGTTGATATTTGGGTAAACAAGTTTAAGGCCCAAGAAAATGAGATAAATCACCTACAAAAGTTGAGGAGTGCTTTTGAGGGCAAGATCAAAGAGCTTCAGATTATGAGCACGAAGATTGTTTTGGTCCTACAACATGAGGTTGAGTTGAGCCGAGCGAATGAAGATAGGCTCTGTGTTGAATTCGCACAACTGAATGACAGTATGAAGCAGCTCCGACAAAGCACAAACGATGAGGTAAACGAAATGAATGCCGTTTTGGAGTCAAAAATTGAGAAGAGAAAGCAGGCCGAATTGGCCTTAGAAGAAAGGGAGAAAGAGATTTCCACTCTAAGTAGCCATATGTCCACATTGGACAAGAGCTTATCGGAGCTAAGGACGAACCTGAACAACTGGGTCGCAGAATTAGATATTTTGAAAGCCCAACCTCCTACGCAACAAATGAGCTTGTTGGAAATTTCCAAGTAGTTATATGCATCCTACTAGGATAAGGTCAAGGAATTATGCCTTACTTTGTAGCCCACCCTGAGGTTTATGGCGCATGAAATTGACTTATCCGAAATCGTTAGTGAAACAATCCAGCAAGTGCAGGAGGTGACTGCCGATAAAGTTTTGGAGGCCAAACTTCTATTGGGAAAGATGTATACGACTTCTGATGACACCCTAAGCAGTGTAGGAATTGTAGACCAGACAACGAAAGCTATGGGCGTGAACATTCTCATTTCCATGCACAAGGCCATCCAATAGGTGGCAAAATGCAGAGCCAGATTGAACCAGGTTACCAATGACATGCAGGAAAAATTTTCCCGCTTAACTCAGCGAGGCCTGCCTTCACCCTTCATTGCTGATTAGGCGATAGCAGGTGTTGAGCACATAATTGCAAAGATCGAAGAGAAGAACCAGGAACTTTCTGTTTTCCAATCTTTTGATCAGTCCCTAACCGCCGAGAATATTGAAGGTATCATGCATCAGCTGGCACAACTCTTTTTCTAGCTTGATTTGGAAGTGAAGTTATTTGGTGGATTGCCTTTTAAGGCAATCATCGATCTCAAATTGGCACACGAATGTATGTGTAGCCCTCTCCGCATCGTCAAATGAGGCTGGACCGGTCTGCAAGCTGCCCTCTCAAGGTTGTGAGCAATAATGGGATGCTGGACTGAGGTTTTTTGGGTTCTTCATTCCGCAGGCGAAATGTCCTTTGCGATTATTATTTTTCCTTCGCGACTGCGCTTTATCTTTTATTGCTCACAACCTTTATCGTTTGCCACATGGCCTCCTAACAGACCTTTTTGTTGTTTTGTATCGCTTCGCTTTCGCCGAGTTTCGTCTACGTGACGTGTGGCTTTCTCTGGCCGCTTTCCGAATTGGGCCCACCATGCAGTTAGTATCGCTCGACATCGCCCACATGGCTTCCTCTTGGAGATTTTCAATGGGCATCCTTTATTCTTTTTGTCGGGCTCCATCTGCTGGACGCGTGGCATTTTCTTATGCGTCAGTTTTCTGGGAGTTGCTGGTGCGCTGTTGTTCTCGCTTGCCACCACATTTTCTTCTTTGAGGCCGTGTGTTCGTTTCTTTTGTTGCATGGCCTTCTTTTCTCTGAGTTGGTTGTGCTAGCGTATTGCTGAGCGTTCCTTTTGTTTGGTGTTGGCTCAAGAGGATTCGGGGCGTTGATTTTTGATCAAGGCATCTTTCTCTGTGGTTGTTAGGCGGTGGGATGGCCTATATAGGCTGCCTTGCTCCTCTTTTATTAGGTTGTTGATTAGATAGATAAAAAAGCTTCATGAGCACTGGGAATAGCCTCTGTAATATTTTTATTGAACTTGAAGTTCGCAGACTGTGCCAATCAATTCGGCCTTTTTGCTTTTCATGCATTTGATAAGATTGTTAAACTGTGCTGTTATTTTCCTATAATATATGAATACCTATTCTTCAACTTTTGTAATCTTTTATAGCTTAATAGATATAGATCATGTTTTCAACTCTTCTGTGTTGGCCGAAGTTATACTTGATTATGCTATGCAATTAGGAGGTGTTCTTGTGTTTTTTAAGTGCTTTTGAGAAAATTAATCTAAATAAGCAACATTCGGTGGTTCGATCCTTTGCATCTAGCACTGTGCTCAGGTAATATCGTTTATGATTCAGCACATCGCCTTTAGCTTAGATTTACATTCTCATTTATCTTCCTAACCTTTTACCTCCCCCCACTAAAATGAAGAGCCAACTTCGGTAAAACTTGGAGGTCACTTAGTTGTGTGCATAATGTCCCCCCAACAACTAAGTTTTCCATGAGACTGCTGCTACCTGCAAAATCTTGCGTCAACAATTATCTCTTAGCAACACTATTAATTTTTCACATAGACCATGAACTAATAAAATATCTCATGAAAAAGTTGATAATACATGGTTGAATATGCCAATGGTAATGCTCTTTCAAAAATTTGATTTCAAATTTATGGTAAAACTTGAAAAATAAAATCAAGGGTTGAAGTATCTCTAAAACTAAAAATGGTGAAGAGAAATCCAAATTGGAGATGATTTTCCTAGTGCACACCTATTTAGGATAAGTGTAGTACCTAAAGAATTGTAAGACATTGTTCATTTCCTATCTATTGTTACATTTCTAGAAGATTAAAACTAAGAAAGAAACATAGACTAGCCACAAAAGCCTTCATACTATCATGAATGAAGAACTATACATTTCAGGGAATATGAATTTTTACACAAAGTAGTATTGGACCATGAAAGGAAAAAAATCTTGAAAGAAGCACATCAAGGTATTTCTAGAGGATATAACTCAAGAAATGGAATCACAAGGAAATTTTTATTGGCTAGACTTTGGTGACAAATCCTATTCAAAGATGCTAACACATAACATCATAATTGTCACACTTGTCAAAGAATTGGTAGGGAAAATGGTACCAGACATGCTACCTTTCTAAAAGTGGGCAAATTAATTCATAGGATTCATTAATCCCCTTACCTATAAATATAAGGCATACTTTAACAAGTGTTGAACATTTAACTAGATGGATAGGAATGGAATTGACAAAGGACTATATTGTGAAGATAGTAGTCGAATTTATTTATGAGAACATTATCACAAGATTTGGGTACCCACTAAACATCACTGATAACCAAGGAAAACACTTTATCAATCAAAATATTAAAGAATTATTGGACACATTTATAATAAACCATATTAATATCACACCATATCACCCTTAAGTAAATAGACAAATGAATCTTGCAACAAGCTATTGAAAATGAATCAACAAGGTTTACAATGAAGATACAACATATTGAGATGCAAAGATACCTATTATACTCTATGATTACCACACAACATATAAATGGGTAACAAGATATTGCCAATTCTAATTAGTCTATGGACTAGATGCAACCTTCCAATATAACATATAATTCCTAACCTAAGAATTGCAATCACTAAAAGGCCAAATGAAGAAAAATCCCTTAAAGATTGGTTATTGTAATCAAATAAATTGAATGAGAACTAGTTACTTACATCTTATAATCAAACACAAAAGGAAAGGAATCAAAATGCTTGGCACAAACATAATATAAAAACTAAGCAATTTCAACTAGGAGATAAAGCACTACTATATGATAGCAAGTTAATGAAATTAGGTAAACTAAAGATAGATTGGGTAGGAGCATACTACATAAATCATATACATCGAAGTAGTGCAATTCAATTGAAGACTTTAAATAATGAAATTCTTAAAGGATAGGTAATGGACCATGATTCAAACAATATTATAAACCAAACCACAACCAAAAAATTGAAAAGTGTATAATGTGTATTATCATGTATAATAAAAATAATTAGCATACAAAATAAGTTCCTAAAAATAAGAGATGACTGGTCAATGGGTTAACAACTAATGACGAAAGTAACATCAATACAAGGACAACAATTCAATAAAAGGAGGTGAGGGGTATGATCAAACTTACAAAGAAAATTAAAAAAAAATCATCACATAAGAGTCAAGCAATAGGCTAGTTGATGGAAGAGTGAAAAATAAAATACATAATGGGAGCTATGACAACTACATTAACTTTGCAATTGAGTAAGGCCAAAGGCATCAAGAGACTAGTATACAAACCTTTTGCATTGAAGGTTATGAAAATGAACTAGGAGCTTTCTCAAATATCCCCAACATAGTTGTCTATGTGGAAGATGTTTGAATGCATATTAATTAAAAAATCATTGTATATTATAGTGGCTTCATATAAGAAAAAATCTTGAGAAATCCAGTAATTGGAGAATTTGTAGCACAATATACTAACATTAGTAAGTTGGAATTGGATATTTGGAATTTTTAAAATTTTTTTTACAATGATCATAAATGGATCCAATTGTTATTGAGCAACATACATGGTGAGTTTATATACCTAAAGATTGATCTATTACAAAGGAAATAATCCAAAAATTGGTGGGACTATGAAACAAAGGAAAGAAACTATAATGTCCCCTTTTTAGCCCTAAGCATTTTAGTGACCGTCAGCATATTTACGGAGTCCCATAGGCTATTCAGAGGAATTTCAAGGGATTCCAATATTCTTGGAGGTTTCTTGTTAGCTTTTTGGGAGGTTGTTGCAAGAGTTTTCCAGAGGGTTTTCTGGGTTTTTCTGAGATCCTTTGTTGGTAGTCATTGCTATTTTTAGTAGTGTCTATTTTTATTAAGTCACAACTACATCTTAGAATGTGTTTATTTTGAGTTTGGACACACTGTTTTTAGTAGTATGCTATTTTTAGTAAGTGTTATTTCTAGCAGTGGCCTTGGCAGTAGTTCAGTGCAGGGTTACTATTTCTAGCAGTGGTGGTAGTTGCAATTGTTGGCATCTTAATATTTTTGGTAGTTGGCTTCTCCACCATCCTTGGAGTTTGAAAAGGAAAGGTTTGCAACTTAAGTTAATTTTATAATGTCAAAGTTCCCCCTTGGACCCCCATTCCTAGCTTGGGTGACTTAAGTTGTTTTAAAAAGAAAAATTAAAATCATGACTAAGGTGGACGCCTAGAATGGTGTTTAAGTGATTTTGAATAAATTTTATTTTCCTCTCCAAGTGTGGCATCCCCTTTTGGAGGGAAAAATCATTCAAAATTATGGGTCTCAAAAGCTATATATATGCCCTCATTTGCTCTCATTTGGATATGCTTATTTTTGATAACGAAGTGCTACTAAAATGAAGAGAGATATCCTTGGGATTTGAGGATGAAATCCCTCTAAGTTGACTTTAGTTTCAAGATTGCAAGATATCTCCTAGCTGAATAGTGGTGTAGCTTCATTTCAGGGGTTGTAGTTGAGCTCATATTGGTGATGGCTTCCTTGTTTCTCTCAAAATTTACTTGTTATGTTGTCTTCTAGATATATTGTGGTGTGGAGTGTTGATTGTAGCATTGTAGGAGATTTTGGAGTGTTTTATCAGACTTGGGTGTTGCTGGTTTGTGCCTTTCCATAGCCCAACTAGCCCACCTTCACTCATGTTGATCGAAGGATTGAATATCTTTTTGTGGGTGTTGGTTCATTGAAACTCTCTTCATAGAGTGCCCCCCCTTCTTTCAAATTTTGGGAATTTTTGAAGGAGAGTTGGAATTTTCCTTGTTGGTCGCCCATCTAGGGAGGCCATACTACTTGGCTAGAAGGTGTTTGTTGATGTGTGTGTTCATTGTTCAAAATTTGGTGGATGTTTCCTAGCTTACTTGGGATGCCCACACTTTCTTTTGCATTTACAAGTGGTTTGGAGTGATTCAATGGAGTTTGGGGGAAGTTATGCTCCTTTTTGCATTGTTGGTTGATTTTTTTAGCTTGTTGTTTGTACATATCAATATGTTGTCCTGCGTATCAGACTTGTAACAACAACTTGTTTGGTCCTCTATTGACCTCTAGAGGACCTATCATTGAGGTATACTTGTTATAGTTTGTGGGGGTGTTCTCATACTTTCATTGTAGCATATTGAGGGGAGTTATACTTCATATTTCTATCATTTTCCTTACATAACCCCAAAATTTGATAGACTGTATTGTAACAAAAATTGGTAGTACCATTGGTGAATGCTCTTGTATTTATCTTTGATACTCACCCCACTGAACAAGTGGTTGCTCCTGCTGAATAAGTGGTTGAGCCTTTCTTTACATTACTTGTTACTCTCACTAAATAATGGCCGAGTTCTATATTTTCTTTCTTGTTATGCCCACTGAACAAGTAAAGAATTTTGTGATTGGTCGACTTGCTGCCAAGTGCTATTTACTTTCTTGTGCTTCCTTCTGAATAAGTGGATGATTAATTTCACATTATTTGTTCTGATTACTCACCGCACTGAAGAAGTGGTAACATAAAATATTTCAGTTTGTAAGCCTTTTAACCGTATGCTCTCACCTTGCCCACATTGGGATCTAGGTAATCAGAAAGTGGAAGGTGTTTACTTTCAGTTAGCTTGAACTTCTAGTTAATGCAAGACCACCTTTCACTGTATGATCTCAACTTACCTTACCCACATCAAGATCTGGGTGATCAAAAAGTGGAGGGTTGCTTACTTAGTTGTTTATCTTTGTATTTTAGCTAACCCTAATAGTTGAAATTTGGAAAAAATTAAGGGTGGGTTTCTACAAAAACCTAATAGTCAACAATAAATATATTATTATAATAATAGAAACCACATTTGTTGAGAGGTTCCTCACCATGAGCAAGATTGGAGATCCCAAAGCTAGGTACACCACCAACTTCATTGCATACAAAAAAAAATTTACCCAAAGAGAGGATTCAACACTAATAACTTGCATGTATGTGATGTATGGAATTATTACAAATGGAAATGAATATGATCTACGAGACCTTAAGGGATAAACTATTGAATAATTTGGATAAAACAAAGAAAATCCACCATGAATTTAGGTATGGCTCATTATTAGTATGCTTAGCCTTCTATTTATTGAGAGAATTACCAAGAAGTAAACCACATGTATGGATATTCAATGATATGGTTGTGGAAATAATAAAAAAGAATATGGTTGGTTTTACCAACACCATTATTTGTTGGTATAGATACAAATAATTGTTTAATTATCTACATAAAATAATGTAGGAGAGTGAATGATTGAACCATGATATTCTTAGGAAATTAAAGAATGATGTGATTTTTTAGTTGATGAAGATGATACTCTTAGAATTTGTTGAACCATGCACTTTTATTGTACCACCACTACTATATAAACCTTCCAATGAATTGTTAAAAATTATAACTCAAATTCTACTATCCTACCCTAAATATCCCATCATAAAAAGGTTTGAGGCCTAGTGAAAATATATTAGTAAGAAGGAAAAGAAAGATGTTGAGGTGAAAACCAAGAATAAAAAGGAGAAATTTGAAAAGGGAATGAAACCGAGCAAGATCTTATATCCTCAATAGATGAGGAAGATATGAACCAACAGGTCATAGAATAAGACAAAATAAGATCAAAGAGGCTAGGTTCTACTAGTGGAATCATTCCATCATGAAAAGACAAAACAGTTAAAAAAGAGAAACCATATAAGGGATAAATAGTTATACCAAAGTAACCATTAAAAGGAACAAAGGGTGAAAAGAGGAAACAAGTTGAGGTAGAAATAATTCATATAGAGGAGAGCCCACCACAAGATAAAAAATTGTAGAAGAAACCATAAGGACCATGTTATAAATGAGATCCAAGAAGAAGGAAGAAACATGTAGGCAACAAAAGAAATAGAAAAAAAATCATAAATAAAATATGTGCAATATGATGATATCTTGGAGACAAAAGAAGAAAATCCAAAATAAGAATGGGTATAGATGTGAGAAAGATATAAAGTAGCATAAGAAAAGAGCCAAGAACATGCCTTAGATAAGAAGAAATTATTTAGGATATTATTCAAAATCAAGAATCCATTGGAGATGGCTTTGAATTACTCTACTATCCCCAAAACTAACAAAGAGGTTATTGCTTAGGAAAAGGTTGATTTATAATCACCAACTCTTGCTCTATAAAAAATATTACTAAGGGATTTTAGATAAGATAATATAGATACCTTGTTTTCAAAATATAAAAAATATAAAGATTTAATATAAATTATTTGAAGAATTCTCAACAATCTTAGAATAAGGTTGTAGAGAGCAAACAACTATAGAGAGAAGAGCCAAAATATACTACACCACCACAATCTCCCCTACATGCACAATAGCGATGCAGGTGCATCCATGATTGCCAACCAACTGACAAAGTTTGATTTTTGTTCAAATTTTGTTGTGAATTTATTTTAATGGACATTTTGGAGTGTTTTTAATGTTGTTGAGTTCAAAATTCAGATTAAATAACTTTGACCTATTTTGGCTTGAATTTCACCTTGGAAAGAAAGCTAGATTTAATATTATTTTAATTTAAATTTCCAAAAGCTAATTTGGGCATGGGATTTTGGGAGTTGAGGAATGTTTGAATTTGTAATTAATGAACATCATGCTACAGGTATGATTTGGATGCCCAGGTTGAGTGGAGTTGAAAATTTGAATTGGCAATTCAAATTGGAGAGTTAAGGAATGATAATGTTGGCTAGTGGTAGATTACCTAGTAGGGAGTGAAATCAACATGCATTGGGAGTTGAAAATAATGTTATTTTCTATTTGTAACTGATTTTCCAAAAAGGGGGTGTGGGATTTGGTGTAGTGGTATTACTGGGAGGTATTGGTATTATTTTTTGATTAATTATTTTTGGTGATTGTTGGTTGTTGGTTCCATATTTTTGCAAGAAGAAGACTTGGGCATATCATCTTCCTAGGAGAACATTTTTTAGACTTGGAATTGTAGGTGGAAGGCAAAAATAAATTTTTTGAAGACATTGGGTTGTGTGTTTTGATTTCTAGAAGTTTTGTGCAAGTGCAGGAAGGAGATTGAAAGGAATTGGAGGAGGTTTGAATGCATACCTATAGATGTTATTTCTTCCTGTAGCAAGGCTTTTACTTCTAATTTTTCATGTAATTTTAGTCCTCAAGGATATCTTTGTATTCCCCCTCCATTCAATGTATTGCATAGAGATTTTTAGGTGCCATTGAGAAAATAAAAAGATGCATATATGTTTATGATTTTGTTGTATTGATTCATTTTTAATTCAAGCTATGTGAGTTTAGAAGTGTAGAGAGTTGCAGACAAGCTCTCTTGCATTAGTGGTATTAGAGAAAAATTTCTTGAGTCTATAGGCAGAGCGTCAAAGAGAGGTAGTTTGTACCAGGACCTATGAGTGTGGGTGTTGATAAAATGTTGGTGTGAATAAAGTATTGTACCTAGTAATTTATCTTATTAGGGACTTAGGGGAATTATTTTCATGTTAAGTCTACTTAGGATATAAGCTTTCTTCTGGAAGTATTAGTTTTCTTTTCTAGATTTTATCTTATCCTAGATAATTATGAGTTAGTTATCTCATGTGATAGGATTAAGACACTTGTCATGATCTTGTCTAATCCTATCTCTCACCTTACCTCTATAAGAAAGGAATCTCATGCATAATTTGCATCTTGATCACATGTTTATTAATCTTGTACCATATTATAATTCTTTTTTGGTGGAATAACATATTCCATTGTTGCCTCTCTCTATTACATGTGGAATAAGATCTTGGTTGCTCACTTCAACAAAAAGTGCCTCCAAGAGTGGCCCCAGGAGGAAGGGGTAGAGTTGGAGGTAGAGGTGGAGGTAGAAACCCTCATGACATGGAATATTTTAGAGCCCATAGAAGGAAAGTTGAAACATTATAGGAAGAGCTACACATAAGAGTTGTGCACATAGAAGGAGACAAGTGAAGATGAAGCTAAGGTGAGTAACCATTTTTAGAAAAAGCACAAGATGAAATTGATCCTAGAGAAGTCAGATTGTTGAAAACCATCACCAAGATTGGGAAGAGGCCAAAAATGGAGGTTTCAACATTTAGTGGGAGTTTGAATCCAAAAGAATTGATAGACTAGATAAATGACATGGAGGAGTTCTTCAAATTTAAAGAGATGGAAGATCCTAACAAGGTAAAGTTTGCTAAAACTAAGTTGAAAGGACATGCCAAAATTTGGTGGAAATAAATCTAGCTTGAAAGATGGAGAGGAAAAGATTAAATTTATAAATGCGATAAAATGGTAGAGAAGATCAAGAGACAATTAATTGCAGTTGTAACTAAGGGAATTTTTCTAGGGTTAGCAAATCATATGCAAAACATAAAAACCAAAGTAATAATGAAGTGCAAAGGAATAAATGAAAACAAATGAAACAATCTCACCAAAATTTCCTCATTCTCCATGGCTGACATCCATTATACCTTCTCAACTTGCTAAAAATATGATATTGCCCTCAAATTTGTGATGAACAATCTAATGACTATGCCTAGACTAAGAAAATATTGAAGGATTTAACTAACTATGCAAATAAAACTAAGTTCTATATGCAAAATAACTAGAAAAATGACAAGCATGAAGACAAGAAAATGAGAGATGCAAGATTCAAGATTTTGCAAGATAAGAGATGTCAAAATGAGGACAAAATTTCCATTTTATAGAAAATGTACTTTTGGATGAATGGACAAGATTGAAGATTGAGAAGTGCCCTAGGATAAATGGTCAACATTCAAAATAACAACCCACAATTAGGGTTAGAGCAACATAAGGGTGAATTCAAAATGAGTGGAAAAGATTTAATTTGAGAAAATCAAATCAAGGGATAAGATTGCATGTGACAAGTATATAAGATTGGCACAGAAAAAGAGGAAGTTGGAAAATCAAATAATTTTAGAAACTACTTAATTTATGGAGGAGAAATACCATTTTGAATTTAAAATTAATTTAAATCAAAATGGTGGGGTCATGTGACAATAAAAAATAATTTAAAATTATTTACTTGAGGAGAGGGAAATTTAAATAAATGATTTTTTATTTAAATTTGGAAGAGAATTAAATGGGACAATTAAATAATTATGTGGGTTAATAATTAAATAAATTGTGGGAGATTTATTTAATTATGAGAAGACTTTAGTATTAGAGATGTATTTAAATAAATAAAATTTATTTATTTAAATAGCCAAAGGGGGAAAAATGGATTAATTAAATAAATTTAATAATTTAGTTAATTTAAAGAGGACATTAGACATTAGTGACATATTTGTTAGAGTAATAAGTTATTCCACTTAATTAATTTAATCATATTGGTTAATTAATTAAGTCACTTATTCCTTTAGGTTGCTTAAGCTAAACTTAGGCACATTAATAATTATTTATTAATTATTAAGTGTGCACACTAGGGTTTCCTAATTTTAGGTTTTCTTGATCTCCTCATAAGGATTGATCATATTGTAATTATCAATTATTCAATAATCATATTCTGGTTTTAGCTTGCACATATTTGCTTTGAGGGTTTACAAAACATCTCTTGTTGGTTTTTCTGAATATCTGTTGCATGTGACAGGTGATTGCATGCAGGTGAATCTTGGGGACTGTGAAGTTGGATTTATCAACTTCTACATGGTATCAGAGCTCTAGACCTATGGCTACCTGTTCATGATTTGAAGATATTCTCTCACAGCGTTTCATCTTGTGTAAGGGTTTCAAACCAAGCTGATTTTTTGTGCATCTAGGGGTTGGCATATTTTCTGTACATCTTTGGGCAAAACGAACGTCGCCATTGCGTTCAGGATGCACAAAACCCTTTGAAATGCCTTTTGTTTCATCGATTTTGGACCTGTAAATAAAAAAGGCAAAAAAAATTGCCAAAGAGACCGTACAACCTCTCCAGCATGCAATTCGAGGCGAAAAATTTAAATTTTTTTTTTTTTAAAAAAAAAATTTTGGCCAAAGTTTTATGCGGCTTGTTCAAAATACCCTGTCGCCACTCTGCCGCTCGGCAACTGCCATTGCTCCGCCGCCACCAGCGGCCCCTCCCGACCATCGCTCCCCTACACTATAGCCCCCGCGGGCCCTTCAGCCCTTGGTCGATAGTCTTATTGGCGATTGGGAGCTTCCCTCCTAGCCCCCGTCGGGTCTATCAACCCTTGGCCGATGGTCTTATCGGCGACCAGGAGCTGCACCTAGCCGCAACAAATTCTTTTGCTATAGACGACTAGTCACATGTAGAACTGAGAGCTGAAGGAGAAGGTGCTTTTTTTTTGCGCCTAGTTAGTGTTAAAAGTGCCTTTTTATAGGCCTTTTTTTCATTTTCTCATAACTTGGGTAAATGAAGGTTTTTTTTCAAAAACAAAATATCGTTGGAAAGCTGGTTCGATGAACTTCGCATTGGTGGAGGTTAGTTTTTTTGATTTTCTAGTTTTGAGGCCTTTTTCACTTGTCAAAGTCCGAAGTTGCTGTTTTCACTCCGGGAGGCATATCTTTTGCGTCCGGACTTCGTTTTTCAAAAACAAATAGGTGTTGGAAAGCTAGTTTAGTGCTCTACATAGATCTCAAACCTTTTTTTCAATTTTTTTTACCAGGTATCTGATATTCTTCTTTGATCTCAGTGTTTACCTTTTTAGTTATTTTCTTGGGAAGCATGCAATCAGGCTATTTTTTTGAGATCAACGAGCATTGTGTTTTTTATTTGAGAGTATATATTGCTGTTTTCTATCATGGATAAACATAACATTGCACCCCTTACTCCATTCAACTATTTTGGTTGGAAAAAATAAATGGAGGTTCACTTGAAACACAAAGGGTTGTACATGGTAACCATGGGTAGAAAAAATGAACCTACAGGTGTTGCTGAAAAGAGAAAGTGGTTTAATAGGTGTGATGAAGCTTATGGTACATTATGTCTCTCTCTTTCTTTTAAACTTCTTTTTCATATTGAGTCTTGCACTACACCCCATGAGGTTTGGACTACTTTGCAGTCTTTGTTTGGGAAGCAAGATACTATGAGAGGGTTTCAGTTAGAGAATGAGCTTATTGGCTTAAATCCTAGGGAGTTTGACAACATCTAGGAGTTTTTCACCAAACTCAAGTCTCTTAGATTGCATTTGTCATAGTGTGGTGTTTAGAAGGAAGACTCTCAATTGATATTGTCCATTCTTTCTAAGCTTGGACCAGATTATTCAGTTTTTGTTTCTACCTTTTATGCTACTAGGGATGCACTTGGTACTAGATTTACTATGCCTTCTTTTGATGATTTTGCATCTTCTCTCACTCGAGAGTAGGCCAAGTTGGCCAATATGGGCAAGTTGAAGCCCTCTTCATCACAAGCACTCATTGCATCATAGGAGCCCAGAGATCAGAAGGATTCTATAGGAAAAGGAAAGAAATAGAAACAAAAGGATTCCAAATCTCATGAGCAGCAGAAGGAGTCCTCAGATTCATCATCCTCTTTTAAGGGGAAATCATCTAGGACGGAGAAGGGCCCATGTGCATATTACAAGAGAGAAGGACATGCAGGACATAATTGCTACAAGGACATTGATGAGTTGAAGAATCTTCTTCAAAAACATTAGATTGATTTTCCTTCTAAGATGTCTGCATCATATCCTTCTCCTCCTCCTTCTTCTTCTTCAGTGCAACATGACAGGGGCACAACTGGTTTACATACTTCATCAGATATGAAGGGGCATGCTCTTTGTGCTTCTTTGAGTCTTGGATCAGGGAGATGGCTTCTAGATTCAAGAGCATCTCATCATGTGGCTTCTACAAAGTCTATGTTCACTTCCTTTGAGTCTCACAGTATGTCTCCTATTTTTATGGGAAACAATACATACATGAGTGTTACAGGGAAGGGCTATATTAGTTTTGGAGACAACACTTTTCAGGATGTCTTGTGTGTTCCTCATTTGATGAACAACCTTCTTTCTATATATCAGATCACACATGGAGGTAATGGGAGGTCTGTGGAGTTCACACCTAATTCAGTTATCATCAGATACTTGGAGAGTAGAGTGGTTATTGCTACTGGGGTGGTGGATCACTCATCTTGGTTGTATTCCTTTACAGATTTTGCTACTGATGGTGCTTCTATTCCTACAAATTTTCATCACACTTCTAGTGTGAATCATCATTCAGAGGAGAAATTTGGCTACTTGAAAATTGGAGTTCTCACTTCAGATCCTGCTCTTGATCCATCCATTCCATCTCCTTCATCTACTATTGCAGTTGCTGATACTTCTATGACTACAGATGTGGTTTCTTCCATTTTAGTGCAGCAGGATCTAGTTGATCATCCATCTTTGGAGGTTTCCATTCCGTCTTCACCTACTTTGAATTGTTCATTTGTTGAGGTCCCACCTGCTTTTGTGGAGACATCTTGGGCTACACCTACTTCAACTTCAGAGATTGCTTTCATTCAGCCTCTTCCCTCTCACTTCTTTCAGGAGATGCAATTTCTTCAGTTCTTTTGGAGCTACTTCATTCTGGGGGGGATCTATGGTCTCTTTCTTCCTCTCTTCTGGGGAGGTTCTTTCATGTATCTTTGTGATGGATGGTGTCCTTGGGGGGTCCTATGGAGTCCTCCATCTTTCATCACTTAGTTGATCTTTGCATTCTATTTTGGGGAGGAGTTTTTTTCCCACTGGGTTTTGTCCTTTACCCCATTTAGCTTAGTTTGCATTTCATTTGTACTTGGGTACCTGATCAGGCCTTTGTTGTCGAGACCCATCTTTGCTTTCATGCATCTTTTTTCTAGTGTTTTAGCTACTCCCTAAGTTCATCTTAAGGGGGGGTGTTAGAGTAATAAGTTATTCCACTTAATTAATTTAATCATATTGGTTAATTAATTAAGTCACTTATTCCTTTAGGTTGCTTAAGCTAAACTTAGGCACATTAATAATTATTTATTAATTATTAAGTGTGCACACTAGGGTTTCCTAATTATAGGTTTTCTTGATCTCCTCATAGGGATTGATCATATTGTAATTATCAATTATTCAATAATCATATTCTGGTTTTAGCTTGTGCATATTTTCTCTAAGGGTTTACAAAACATCTCTTGTTGGTTGTTCTAAATATATGTTGCATGTGATAGGTGATTGCATGCAGGTGAATCTTGGGGACTGTGAAGTTGGATTTATCAACTTCTACAGTATATAAATAAAGTAAATATAATTTATTTATTTAAATAGTCAAGAGGAATAAAAGATGTGAATTAATTAAATAATTAAGATTATTCAATTAATAGATGCATTTGGACAAAGGGACATAATTAATTATTTTAATTATGTTTAGAAGAATTAATGAGAAAATTGAGTTCGTAGGCCTAGGTCAATTTTATATGTCTACATTTTTCCCCTCTTTGTTATAATGCAATTTATCATGTTATGGCAAAGAAAACTAGTCAATAACATGCCCCAACAAAGGTACAGAGTGCTTATGCCCCCTTGGGAAATTTTTTGAATTTTGGCCCGGGGTCAACAAAATTTGGAAAGTGTCCTGATAATCCAATTTGAGGACAAGAAAATCAATGGCATGATCAATTTTGAAATCAAACGACATTAAGGCAATCAAAAGGTCAGTCAAACCTGGTCAAATGAGCCTCCAATATACATCCAAATAGTAAAACCCTAATTTTCAACCTATAAATAGGTTTGAAAAAGGTAATCTAGGTGTCATTTTCATATTTGCATTTAGAAATTTTGGAGAGCAGAGCACAAGGAGAAGATGGTGATTCCAGCGACAAAGAACTGTGGCTACCAAGTCAGGACCTTTCAACGACCTGAGGGCACAAAGGCACTGGTAAGTACCCTTGTCCCACTTTGTTTTCTTGCTTTTCGTGCATTAATGAGGGTTTTAGGGTAGGTCAATAAATGCGTTGCGACGCAAGTCATTCGCGTAAGTCGCAATTGTCATTGTGTTCAATACATTTGTTGCATTGTGACGCAAGTGAAAGGGATGGGTGGGGTCTCATTTTAAAATGATGCAAGTGCTAGAGCCTAGGACACAATTGCTAAATAGCAACACAATCGTTATGACCTGCGACACAAACACCATATTGTAACGCAAATGCAAAGCCATGTAACACAAGTGTTATAGAATGACACAATTGATATGTAGAATGATGCAAGTGATTTAGAGTTGCGCAACTATGAGCTCGAACGACACAATCACCTGAATGTGACACATGTACAAAATGTAGTGACATATATGACTTAACACGACGCAATTGCAGTCAATGCGACACAATTGGCATTGACTAGGGTTGCCTTAGTTTAGATTCACTTTTAAAATGCATTTTTTATTAAGAAGATAGTAATAATGTTGTGCAATGCTATTTAATGTGTGTTAACTCTCATTTCTACATGTGCATAAATGATTACCACCCATCTATACCCGTGAGTTCAGACTAGCCACTTATGCATTCAAGGATCAACTGTGAGATAGTGAGTGGTGACGACTAATGAGATTAGGTATGTACTATGTCACCTATATACCCATTATTTGGGAAAATAGAGGATTACTGATGACACTGTGCAATAGGTGGAATTCAAAGATGTGCTCATTCCACCTGCCTACAAGAGAGGCTACTGTGACCTTAGAGGATGTGTATAGGATACTTCACATCTCGATCGACGGGGAGTGGGTAGTTTATGATCCTCACTGAGGGTGACAGGCTATGATAGATATGTATGAGGATGTGGATGATGTCAGACTAGGGATTGAGGGCTATGAGATTAGATGGGAGTTTATGGCTGAGCATTATCCTCGATGGGATGCCATGTTGATGACACTGATTGTCAGAGTCTTGATTCTAGATCGCCGCGGGCACATATTCCCTATTTGATTGGGGGATGCACTAGTTTGGATGTGGAGGGATATGATAATATTTTCCTAGGGGCCATGCTTGTTAGGTATGTTGTATCACCAACTTCATGAGGTTTCCTATCAGGAGGGGAAGAGTATTAACCATGGGACCACACTTTTGATGATCTGGGCATGGGAGCACATTCTTGTTTTCTTCCCACAGATTCAGTAGTTGGGAGAGGGGATGCCCTATGTATACTTGTATATAGGTTTAGTCACATAGACCCGAGTAGGGGACATAGGTTATTGGTGAAACAGGATAGATACCTTGATGAGTTTCATATGGAGACCATACAAAGATTGTGCCCAATGGCCAGATGAGGGGAGTCATTTGAAATTTTGTTGACAATTCAGATATTTGATTGGCATGATTGTATAGAGCTAGTAGATTATTGAGATGTACCTACCCCAATGGGTGCTATGTTAGTTTGGAGAGTAGCAGGGTGTGCCTGTAGGGATGATTGAGTATGTGTGATCATCAAGAGAGACCATGTGGGGTCCTCCCATAGTAGTGCCCCTAGCAGAGCAAAAAATTGATGGTCTAGTTGCACAAGAGTGGGGTTGGAGAGGAGGGCTAGCAGATTCTGAGACCACAGCCAATTATGATGCTTGGTGATAGGTTCATAGGATGATACCCTTGGTAGATCTAGATGGTCCTGTGCCAATTGATCGACGATCAATCATTCCACGGGTGCGGAGGGGAGGTCGGGGGGGGGGGGTAGAGATGGTGAAAGAGGGAGGGACGAAGGCTGAGGGGAGGGTGGGAGAGGTGGAGGGGATGACAAAGGTGGTGGGGGTGGAGATGATGGTGGGGATGGTAGGGGTGGGAGGAGGAGGGGTGACGGAGGCAAGAGACAGCCCAGGAGATTCCAACAGAGAGTGGGTGGAGCACCATTTTCACTGATCAGGGAGGAGGGGGAGAGGGCGGAGGATGTTAGGCAGGAGGGTGAGTAGCTAGAGGGGGAGGCTAGACAAGAGGGTGAGATGGAGGTTGAGGTTAGAGCAGAGGTAGAGATCTAGCTAGAGGGAGAGATTCCAGGAGAGGAGGACATTTTTGTAGAGCACCAAGCACTAGACATTGAGGTAGATGATATTGGTGGAGAGGAGGAGAGGGATGAGGAGGATGAGGAGGATGATGAGGATGAGGAGGGGATAGATGAGGTAGAGAGGAGGCTGAGAGAGTAGATGCTCGAGGGTGAGGAGGAGAGTGATAGGCCAGCTATTTTGTCTGTAGATGCCACCATAGACCAAAGATTAGCTGATCTCCAAAGTAGACTAGATGCAGCCTTGTATCAGAACAAGGCATTTTCAATGGAGTTAGAGGTGGCATGAGTGGAGAGAGAAAGGCTATGATCAAACAATAGGAGGCCGAGATATGGGTTATAGAGTTTGCATAGTTATGCACAAGGACAATAGGGGACATGGCCAGAGAGCTGGCGAGGGTCAACAAGAGCCGAGGGTGGTACAAAGCATTATATGAGTAGGCCATACCACCAGAGAGATGGGATCCTAGGCTATTGAGGTCCTACAATAGGACTAGTAGTGGCACACAGACACATAGCAAAAGCAAATCCCATAATGGCAATCACACTAGTGCAGGCGGGTCCACATCATTCGGGCAATCATTTGGTCATAAGTCACGCCACTCTCATAGGCATTCCTTAGGCCATAGTCATAGGTCAAGCCACAGTCAAGTTAGTGTCGTTAGGACACTAGTTAGAGCAGATCCAACCTCTAGTGATAGATCCTTTGACTTATCAGATACAGGAAATCAATGTCATCTCCAATACATGTTATAGTTGAGATGATGCCATCAGTGTCAGTACCATCGGCCTCACAGACACAGTGTGTTACATCATCATAGGTTATGCCAGCACCAGTGATAGGTCCTCAGTTACCACACTCTTCTCTGCAAGGGGATGAGAAGAGCACATCCTAGGGACATGAGACATTTAGTTTCAAAGTTTTATATTATGACTCTTTATGTATTGACTATCGAGCCTACGAGCTCCATTTTTGGGATATCCTCCAGATTCTATCCCATGACAATATTTATTTTGATATATATATGAGATGATGTTTGATGCAAACTATATGTCTTGCATTATGATGTTATGCATTTATCATGATATTATGTGATGTGATGTGATGTGATGTGATTGATGTGATGATGCATTTATGATAGTTGTTTTATATTTATATGCCATGCTTATATGATGATGCCGTTGATATTCTATATGAAGCCATGTTTATGATCATGAATGCCTAAATGGATGATGATTTATGATGAGATGAAAGCATTAATGTATTATGAGATGTATGGATATCATGCTTGATTACTATGGACACAATTATAGATATGCTTATGTGTGTATGAATGATGATGCTATTCCTATATGTATGCATTGATGTTAATAATGGTTATGATGTCTATATGTTAATGCAAATGTTGTTTTTATGTATGCAAGATGGATGGATATCATGTAAATGTAATGTGAATGCAGATGCTATTATTGTTGTGGATTCGTGAAAATATGAAATATGATAATGCGATGTTGATATGATCAGGTATGCAACTATGTTTTTGTATGTCATAGGATATCATTAGAGGATGAGAGAAGAGAGGACAAAGGTGGATGTTAGTATGGAGAAAGTTATGCATGTTAGTGCAAAAACATGAATCCTTCAACAATTGGCATAGTACCATAATAGTTGTTGCTCTTAATCATCATTGGGCAGATTGTCGTAATGGCCAAAAAACACTATGACATGACATAGATCAATAGTGTGCAAGGTCGAACCATCACATTGAACAAATAGTCGCAAACAAGGATGATTGTGACTCATACGAGGAACACAATTTCCCCTAGTAATTTTTTCATAACCAACCACAAATAGACAAGACTACTCATGCAACATCCCTGCTTCTCTAAATCCTGATGTCAGGGCATCCTTGAGAAACTAGCCACAAGACAGTCAACAAAAGACAAGAAAATCATCACACTACGTCGTTGCTCCTCTAAATCCCGAAGTTAGGACATCCTCAAGGAACTAGTAGTAAGATGATTAAAAGGACAAGGATGATTATCATGATATGTCATGGCTCCTCGAACACAAGGAACTAATATCATGATGACCATAAAAAAGATAGATAAGGTTTTCCAAGTGTTCAAATGTCAAGTGTTTTGATGTCACAATGTCAAGGTTGACGGTGTCGAGATTGCCAAGTGTCAAGTAATGCCAAATTTAGGAAGGACACATCTTGAATGATGTTGATGTCAAGGGGATCGATTCTCAAATGTCAGCAGAATCCATCAAAATGCCTTAGATAATGATGACAACACTTAGGAAGGACACATCCAAAAGCATGAATAGATGACAAGAGTTGTTCCTCGGAAGGACACCTCTGAAGAAGGACCAAGATTTTGACAGGTTGATTTGTTTTGATAGAGTTTGATTAGATGACAAATTTGACCACATGCTAGCGTTGACATGTGAGTTTGATTGAAATTCTGATTGGAAAGATTGCTTAAAGTTTGCTGGCAGATTGCCTGTTTTAAGATTGATAAATGATTTGCTTGACTTGAAGATATTTAATGTGTGTGAAAGTATAGTGTCATGAAGCCTAATGGACTAACCTAGTGCAGCCTTTGGGGTTCATCAGTTGATGGACTTGCCTACGTCATGCACTCAGAGACCTCATAGTTTGACACAACCAATGATTTTGTTTGAAGGATAGAAGATTGAGTCATGATTTTTATTTTGACAAACCTAGAAGGATGGACCAATGTCTCGGGGATTGAAAGATGAATCTTGCCTACATAGAAAATGCACAGAGACAATGTAGTTTAGACCAAGACAAAGACTAATTGACATGATTGACTCAAATGATGTGACAGACTTGAATTTTGTTTGATTTTCTTTTTTGACGTTTTTTGAATGTTTTTGTGTTTTCTTCAAGACATTTTCTGATTTTTATGACTTTTTTTTGGACTTTTTCTAATTTTTAGGATTTTTTCAGGACATTTTTTTAATTTTTAGGTCTTTTTTCAGGACTTTTTATGAATGTCAGAACCATGTGCGATACCCATTGCAAGAAAATAATAGAGGTCTTTCCCCCAGACAAGTCAAGAATTATCTTAGCTGAATGGCATTGAAAGGAGTATACACAGGACAAAAGGCAAGGATATGCAAGGAGTGATGTCAACCAATGCTAGCCATGAACGAAATTAACAAGACTTATGGAAAATATCATGAATGTGTTGGGATGTCAAGATTATGCATTCTGAATTGAAGGCAGATGGAATGATAGTAGATGGTGAAGCAAAGACTGACTACACCTGGCACTTGTTTGCCAGGTTTTCACCATGGGACTTATCCAAAGCGCCTATTTATCAGGTTTTCACTATTGGACAAATTTATTTCTTTTTACTTTTTTTGTCATTTTTTCATTTTTTTGGTGTCACCTAGACACTTGTTTGCCAGGTTTTCATCAAGGTGACGAATTTTTTATATTTTTCATTTTTTTTTGTATTTTTACGATTTTAGCCAAGCTCTTTGATGCTATGTGTAGAACTTGCATAGATGTAGGATGTTGATGGGCTCTGTCAATTGTTATCCATTCGGCGTGGCTAAATAATAAGCACCAGAGCCAAATGCAACAGTAATTATGTAAGGGCCTAGCCAATTAGGCTTGCACTTGCCAAGTTTCTCTCGATCAGCCTAATTTCTCGGATTCTGCATGAGGACTAAATCACCAATTTCAAAATTTTTGACCGTCACTCTTTGATTATAGTTCCTGCAGAGGTGATTTTGATAACTTTGTAACTGGTTTAAGGAATTTTGTCTTCTTTCTTGCAACATTTATAACTCATGGAGGCGAGACTGTCTGTACTCTTCATCATCGATCATTCCCTTCCAAGAGACTCAGAGAGAAGGAATTTCAACCTTGATGGGCAATATGGCCTTAGATCCATAGACTAAGGAAAATGGAGTGGCTCCAGTGGGTGTATGGATGCTGGTACGGTAGGCCCACAAGGCAAAATTGATTTGTAGATGCCAATCTTGGCTAGCATCATTGACGGTCTTCTTGAGAATTCAAAGAATTATTTTATTGGATGCCTTAGCTTGACCATTTCCATGGGGATAGTATGGCATGGAGAAATGGTGTTGGATGTGGAACTGTTCACAAAGCTCATGGATGTCTTTATTTTTGAATGGAAGACCATTATCTATGATGATGGACTATGGAACACCATACCGACATATGATGTAATTAAGGATAAACTTGGAAATCTACTTACCAGTGATGTAAGTGAGGGGGATGACCTTGATCCACTTAGTGAAGTACTCAGTGGTGGTGATGATGACGAATTTATGGCCATTGGAGGAGGATGGATGGATTTTCCGATGAGGTCGAGTCCCCATTATGTGAAGGGCCATGGAGAAGTGATCGGTCTCAGCTCCTGTGCAGGTGTGTGGATGAGATCGCTATGCACCTAACATTTTCGACATGTTCTGACAAACTGAAGAGCATCTTTTTCTATTGTTGGCCAATGATACCCAAGTTTGGTCACTTTCCTAGCGAAGGTCAGGCCACTCGAATAAGATCAATATATACCCTCATGTACCTCTTGTAAATTTGTTCGGGCTTCATCAGTGTCGAGATAGCGAAGAAGGGTGTTGTCAAAGCTATGACAATATAGGGTATCACTGATGATAGTGTATCGAGTAGCTTTTCGAATGAAGTATTTTCTCTAATTATTGGATAGGTTGGGTGGAAGGGTTTGAGACTTCAGATAATCATAAATGTCTTGATACCAAGGCAAGCTAGGACCAACAAGCTCACAAACCATTTCTGATTTCGAAATGTCATATGTAGGCATCAACAGTTGCTCCGCTAAGAACTCAAATTGTGGCACATTATTAGGGATGTCTAAGAGAGATCCAATAGTTGCCATTGCATCAAATGCCTTGTTTTGTGTCCTCGGGATCTGTTCAAAATAAATCAAGCTAAAAGATGTCATGAAGCTATCAACCATCCATTTTTAAGGCAACAAAATTTCATAATTTGTCTCGTAATAATCATTTACCTGGTTAATGACCAACTGAGAGTCTCTGAAAACTAACAGTGTCTAAATTTTCCATTTTATGGCCATTCGGAGTCCTATAACAAGTGCCTTGTATTATGAAATGTTATTAGTACATGGGAAGGAAATTCAAAATGCCTTAGGAATGGAATCACCTTGTGGTGTGATGAATAAGATACCTGCTCTTGAGCCATGACCAGTATGAGACCCATTAAATTACAACTTCCATGATGATGAAGGTCCCACATGAAAGATAGATTCATCAAGAAAATTAGCTATCAAAGGATGAGTGCATTGTAGGGGTACATCTGCAAGTTGATTGGCTATTACCTGTCCTTTTATTGCCTTACCTTCAACATATTGTATGTCATATTCACTTAAAATCATTACCCATTTTGGCAACCGACCTGTCAAGGCTGCTCGACTCAGAAGATACTTCAAAGGATCAATCTTTGCTACCAAGTGTGTTTGGTGGTTGAACATGTAATGTCTTAGCTTCTGTGCTGCAAAGAAAATTGTAAGACATGCGCATTCAATGGATGTATAGTTCAACTCATATCCAACCAATGTGCAACTGATATAGTATATAGCCCTTTCTTTTTCCTCATAATCATTTTGTGCCAATAATGCCCCTAGTGCCGAAGTGGTTGTGGAGACATAAAGAATCAAAGGTTTCCCTTTGATTGGGGGCATTGGAACATGTGGTGTCAATAAATATTCTTTGATTTGTGAAAAGGCCACTTGAAATTTATCTATCCACACAAAGGGGATACTTTTGCACAACAGGTACTAAAATGGTTGACATTTGTTTGCTATCTATGCAATGAAGCATCGAATGGATTAGAATTGGCCCTGAAGTGACCTCAATTCACTGATTCCTTTTGGTGGAGGCTTTTCAGTATTTCTTTCAATTTTGTGGGATCAACCTCTATGCCTCATCGAGAAATTATGTAACCCAACAGTTTTCCTAAAGTAACCCCAAAGACACATTTCTTCGGGTTCAAACACACCTTGTTTTCTTCGAGTCACTTAAATATTTTATCCAGGACCTTGAGATGATCTTTCCATGTCAAATATTTGGCCAAGAGGTCATCCACATAATATTCCATGAGTGTATGCATGAGATGATGGAATATCATTGTCATTTCTTGCTGGTATGTGGCACCTGCATTCTTTAGACCAAAAGGCACGACGTTCCAATAGTATGTTCCCCAAGGACAAGTAAGAGCTATTTTGTGCTGATCTTTAAGGGCGATGTAGATTTTATTATAGCTCGAGAAACCATCCATAAGAGACAACATCTTGTACCTTGCTATGAGATCAACAATTATGTCTATGTTCGGCAATGTGAAGTCATCTTTTGGACATGCCTTGTCATGAAAATCTGTACAAATGCAGATTTTTCCATTGGGCTTAGTGACTGGTACAAGGTTGGAGATCCAATCAACATAGTCTATTGATCTTATGAATCTGGAATCCAGTAACTTGTTAAGTTCAACCTTCACAAGTAGTGCGATCTATGGATGCATCTTTCATAATTTCTGCTTAATTGGTTTAATACCTGGAATTAAAGGAAGATGATGCAATACTAACTCTGGATCTAGACCTAGCATGTTGGCATATGACCATGCAAAGTTAACTTTTCTTTCTGAGAAGAATTGTTGGAATTTAGTTTTTTCTTCTTCTTTCAATGACATGACAAATAGAACCATTTTAGGAGCCTCTGGTGTAGTAATGTTAACTTCTATAGTGTCCTCAATAAGGATTGCCTATTTTTCCTATGTTATGGGAAGAAAGTCCAATCCTCCATCCTTAGGCACCTCAGGGAGGTTTTTTCCTTTGGATATGTCCTTTATTTTTACTATTTTAATGTCAGAAGGCACCTTGCGATTTTCACCTATAGAAATTTCTTTTTTTTTGTTTTAATTTTTATATTTTTGTGACTGGAGGATTGCACAGTCTCCCCGAAGTAAAATGCACAATCTAGATCAATAGAAAATCCTGCCTTGTGGTCACCACTTGGTATGCCCTCGTGGAGTCCATGTATTCCATAATGGCCTCATCATTCTGAAAGTTATCCATAGCGGGTAGGTCTTGTTGGTCCCAATCAACGAGTTGTGGGTATACAAGGGGAATGACATCATCAATGTTGGTAAAATACGAGGATGATGCATAAAGCATGCAAATGGAAGCCTCAAGTGTGAAGACAAAATTGTCATCCTCAATTTCCCAATCTGATTTGATCCAAGGGCCATAGTCGGACTCAGATGAGTTATATTCATGGTCATAATATGGGACAAATGAATCAGAATCATGATCAATGGATGGTAGTTCAGAGGTATGGATAGTAGGCTCTGGCATGTCAGGCTTATGGGTGGGCTCGAGAATGGGGCGCGACAATTTAGATGTTTTCAGCGACAATTTATTCTCATTTGGGTCTTAAGGAATGCTTACCCATTAATTGTGTTTAGAATGGCAATCTATAGGATCAATGTTGTACATTTGTCAGAATATTTCCTCAAAAGGGAGTTGTCTAGGTTCTAGGAATAGTTCACCAATATCATAGTCACTTAGGGTTCTATCAGATCCCCATTCCCATTCATAAGAGTCGGTTTCGGTGTGGGATTCTTCACTTGTCTCGACACTTTCGAGAGCCGTTACGTCCTCACTTGAAAGTACATTGGTACCTTGATCGCTACTTTTGAGTTGCTCGAACCCTAGCCCTATATACTTTGGTCTCTTAGAAATGATGATAGGCTCTCTCCTTCCATTGTTGTTTGGTCCAAGGCCACTAGTTCCATCAAAACCATGTGCTTTACATATGTCGTATCCTTTTCCATAGATATGTACTGGTAGCGGGGGTAATCCTTCTAGGTCTTTGTAGATCTAGTCAACTATGTCGATAATGGCTTCATCACTCATGTCTCCCCATAATGTGAATACTCTTTTCAGAGGACCTTGAAAATATTGTAAGGCTCCACTGTGAAACAAGGTTGGCCATAGACTTTAGGTGGCTTGGGTATTGTTGTAATACAATAAGTTATATTCAATTTGAATTCTCCACAGCCAACATCCTGGATCTGAAGGTCAGTACTTGGTATGGAGGTTGAGGAGGATGATGTGATGGAGGTTGATGGAATGGATATAGATGACCTGGTAAGTGTGGATGGGTCAATGTATTTAAAGGAAGTGGATTCTAAAGCCTCTCGATTGATAGGCCCCTGGTGCTCGACAGTGGATCTCAGGTTGGTATAGTATTGAAATAGATCAGGATCTCCTGAGATAGTAATTTCGGTGTCATCGAAGGGGAAATTCAGAGATTTGTGGTAGGTGGAAGGAATGGACTTTAAGGCATGAATCCATGGGTGACCAAGTAAGATATTGTAATGTATATCATGATCCAAGACTTGACAGGTTGTATCTATGATGACTGGTCCCACATGAATTGGACGTGTGATGATGCCTTTAGAAGTGCGATCTTCATCATCATATGCTTTTATCACAATACTCTTGGTAGCGTCCACACAAGCATTAGAGAAGCCAAGAGATTTAACCAATTTTAAAAGAAAATGTTCAATCCTGCTCCACCATCTACTACGACTCATCTAACCTTATGCTTATGGAAAAAAATATCGATATGCAAGGCATCATTATGAGATGGTTTAGGTGAGGAATAGTCCAGGTCTGAAAAAGTAATGTGATGAGGCGAAGTCAAGTATTCGACCAGAGTTATGAAATGGTTGAAATCAATATTGTTGGGGATGAAAGAATATTGCAAGAATTTATCCAAGATGGCCTTATGCATGGGCGAAATGCAGAGCAATTCAAAGATGGTGATGTGAGCTGGCATTTTGTTCAATTGTTCGATAAGGTTAAACTCGGGATTGGGTTTTGGCTGTTTAGCAGGTGGTCCTGGAATGGTAATCTTGGGTTGACGAGCAAAGGGAATTGAGATGGTGACCTTTCCTTTACATGTAGTGACATTTCATTCTAGGGCGTTTTTAATAGTGATGGTATTGACAAATTTGTCTTCATCAGCCACTCAAAGGTTATTAATGATAGTACCATCAGAATAGTCGAAAGCAACACAAATGTAACTGGCTTGATTGTTATTATTCTTTTTTCCAGACAATGAGGGGTTACCAAAATTATGGTTATGTAATGGGTTCTTATGAATTGTATGATCTGAATTAGATGCCAATGTTTGACCACCAAGCTCGATGGTATGGTTTTCAATGAGATCTTGTACAAGATTTCTTAGTTGTGACAAGAGGAAGTTTTATGCCCTTTGACACAGTGGTAATCACAAAATGCATTATCATCACACCATGATGGCTTGAATTGACCAGGGTCATATGGTTTAGGTTCTTCCAAAGTTATGACACCATTTTGAATAAGTTTCTTTAAGACAACTTCGATGGGCTCACCCAAGGGGGTGTATGTTCATTTTAAAAATTGTTGTGTTTGATGTGGTTGCCTTTGATTTGATTAAGCATGATTGTTTTGAATGGAATTAGTAGTTGGTGTCAGTGTAATCATAGGTACGTTTTGATTTTGGACTCCTTTGATTGTGAGGACAAGACCTATTGCATTGACTATTTTTGCATTGACCACACCATCGTTGGTGATGTGTTTATTTTTAACCCAGTATTTGTTTTTGTCATTGGAAGCACTTGGGTTGGTGTTTGTGGTAGTGTTGATTGTTTTGCTACCATACTTCAGTTTGCATTTGGCGAGTAAGGATTTTTCAAGCTAAACACCTTTTTCAACAAGGTCAATAAAGGTGGTGTAACAATGGACTTGTAAGCCATATCTTAGTGATCCAAGGAGATTATTTACAAACATGGTGAATTTATCCTTTTCGGGTATCTCTACAGGACATCGACCTGCTAGTGTTCTCCATCTTTGGAAAAATGGGATAAAAGTCTCACTTGTGTCCTCTTGAGTGAGTCTGCATAATGATGCAATGTTAATATCTGTATCAATGTTATAGGCATAATTTTCAACAAACTTGTTGGCCAATTCATCCCATGATTTGATTCCTTTAGGAAATTGTATGAACCACTCTAGTGCATGACTTGCAAGACTTCTAGAGAAGAGTCTCATTAAATAAGTGCGTTCATAGGCAATGTCCATGCAACTAGTGGTGAATTCTCTTATGTGTTCAACAATATTGGTTTTGCCTTTGTATTTAGGGAAGTGTGGCACCACATATCCTGGAGGAAATGGTGGCATCTACAAGGTTGTATCAAATGGATAAGGACATAGGTCATATGACATGTAAGGATTTTTATTAGACATTTGCAATGTTTCCACTTGTGTTTGAAGGGAAACAAGTTTGAGTGTGAGTGCCTCCATAATTGGGTTGTTTGTTGCATCACACATGTTAGTGATAGGGATGGATTGAGTGCCCACTTATTGTGATGAGATGTGTTGATTTGGAATGTGTTGTTGATGAGAAAATTGGGTGTTTTGATTTGGTGTTTTTTGGAAATGAATGTTTTGATTAGGGATTTGTTGATGTGTATGGACTTGTAATGCATAAGTGGGGATGTGGGTTCCAACCGTGTTTGATGGAATTTTTTGTCCTTGAGAATGTTGATGACCAAATGGAGTCATATTTTGGGTGCCTTGATTGACTTATCCAAATAGATAGGTGTGGCCTTGTGGAATGTTGGTATTTTGTCTCAAAGGAATGTTGGTGTTGATTTGGGATGAATTCAGGACACTTGATTGAGGTCCTTGAATGACAACTCTTCGTTCATTCTTCCCAAAGGGTTTTGATGAGGTTGTTGCCATTGTGTTGGTAGAGGAACCAAATGAAAGGTTTGCTGATGTCCCCATAGAGCTAGATGAGGCTCCAAAGAGGTTTGATGTGTTAGTGCCCATTGTACTTGATGAAGTCCCAAATGTTGATCCAATAATTTATGAATAAACTGCGGACATTTGTTGAGGGATGGAATGTGATGTGGTGTTTGTTAGGGTGGATGATCCCCCAATAGATGTGTTGACCACATGAGATGTATTGGTTGCAGTTTATGTAGTGGTAGTACCAATAGAGGTAGCATTAATGGTGTTATTGACATGTTGTGTGGTAGCTCCCATGGAGGTATTATTTGCATCATGTGATTGATTGGTAGGATCGGGAGATTGCGCTTTTATGGTGTTGATGTCAAATAATTTTGGTAACCTAGCCCCTTGGTCAAGGATTATGGCTAGGTATCTATTTGAATCATGCAAGACTAACTCTTCAACAAAGGAAGCTATTTTAGGATTTTGTGTGGTAGCTTGTATATCTTCCTGAAATACTTGTCCATTTTGGTCTCTACGGACGAATTGTTCAAAAGGATTTTGTGAAGAAGACGAGATGATCATTTCACTAAATGGATTGATGAATTAATTCCCCATGTTGGTATTTGCATTCATGTAATTCATGTCATTAGGGAAATTGTTGGTATTTTCATTCATGTCATTAGAAAAATTGTAAAGGTTGTTGCCTTGTCCAAAAGAATCCATTCTTCTTTTTCATTATAGTCTTGTTTCAACCATAAAAGTTTCGCTCAAATGATGGGACAGTGACCAAATGAAAATGGTATGAGACTATGCTTTTGGATTTTTGGAATAAGGATGCTATAAAATGATGGTGAATGGTGAATGAAAATGAGACTAAAATGAGGGATTGAAAGGTATGCAAATGCAAAGACTTCTAGGATACACTCAATATTGGTAAACTTAAGGAGAGGCACACTCAACCATACAAAGTTTAGAGAACATCTGAATTTTGGAATGTTAAGGGACATGTAAAAAAGGACTAAATGGAAAAGTGAGATTTCCACACTAGACTATTGAGTTGGAAATGGCTCACAAAAGGACAATGACTAAAAGAAATGGTTTGATCAAGTCCAATGATAACCTACTCTTGAAGACAAATGGTTGACAAAGAATGGCAAGGATTCCTATCCTAAAATCTACAAAATGAGGACCTAAAATGATTGAAAAATCTAGGATTGAAATTAAGGAAATGTAATGGAAAACTAAAAATGCAATCTAAAGTGCAAGGGTGGGGGAATTTGAGCAATTCTTGGTCTAGTTGTGGACAAAGACTGTAGAAAAAGATGTTTGAAATCTGTTTGGAAAAATTTAACCCTCAAATTTTTGACAATGAAGGAATTTTCAGGTAATAGGCAATTGTGTTGTTCCAAATACGTTGCAAGGAAGCATATGCATCTCAAAATTGGAAAATGTGACGTTTCAGAATGCAAATGCGGTGCAACAAAGCAATTACAATGTTTGGTAAATCAAATGCATTGCAAGATAGGAAGATGCGGTGCAACAATGTGATTGCGGTTCAACAGTCAACAAATGCGGTTCAGAACATCACATGCGTTGGAAGTTTGGAAAATGTGTTACAAAAAGTTTGGTTTTTGGAAATTTTTTGGTAGATTGTGAAGATTATTTCAAGTTTAAAATGTTATTTTAGGTCTGAAAAGGATGTTTACTTGCTCATTTTGTCTAAAAAACACTTGGAAAACATATTGTCTTGGAAAATTTGTGAAAAGAAACACAAAGAAGACATGTACAATCTTGTGGTTTGAAAGACTATATTCTTTTGGATTCCACACGGATTTTACTCCAATCGCACTTGCTCTTAGCGGATGAATTCAGAAGCTTGGCCCCACGGGCTCCCCCTTACACTACACTCACTTCTCAGGGAAACCAAGCTTCCAATCCCCATGAATCTCCCATGGTAGGCTGATCAACTCTACTAAGAATTGCGAGAATGTGGATGTCTTCGAAACGACCGTTGCTGCACCAAAGAATAGATAAAGGATTTTGGCCTTACTATAACAAGGGTTTTAATGCGAACATTTCATTCATGGGGGACTATCCATTCGACAAGAGACCATTGCTTCCCTTCTTTTCGAAATGATCCTTGTGATACTCAAACTTTCCTTGAGTACCCACACTTATATACTGGCTAGAAGTCACTTGGATTTAGCATGTTATCGGTTGGGTTGTTCCCTAGGGTGATTACTTTTTCCCACTTGGTAGGCCCTCTAAGGATAAATAATAGCAAGTAAGTACATCCGTAGTTCGTTCAATCCTTGTTTACATAAACAAAGAGAGAGCACACAAAATTCACTTAGCTCACACTAGCAAGATTTGTTCATTTTAAACCCAAAATGAAATGTGAGGGGTGATAAAGTGACAGATTCTTTAGTGTTTTTGTTTCTCCAAATCTCACAAAGCACAAGAGAATTGCATACACACTTAGGAGGGTGTCACTAAACCACAAAACACTTAAAACACTTTATTCATTTAACCGTTTGTAGTGTGAGGAAAACAATTGTTCATTTTAAACCCATGTTATGAAAGGATGCAAGTTTATTTTAACCCAATGAGTTATAATGCATGTTTATGTTCTTTTTAGGCCCATGAATATGTATGCATGTTCATTTTAACTCATGAAATTATGAAAGCAAATTTGTAGGAGTTGTTTGTTTGTTTAACTAAGATTATGAAAAGATTAAAATAGAAACAAACAAGGGTTAGAATCCATGCCACATGCTATAGACAAACTATTAGTAACCAAAAAAACTTCTATTCTACTAAACAGAAAAATAGAAAAATTATGAAATTTTGTAAAAACTAAAAATAAATCTTCACCAGGAAAATGCATCACGACAGAGCAGATGCGGATTGGGACCGAAAGCTGGAAATGTAATAGGAAGATGCGTCACTATGCAAAGAAAATGCGGCTCGAAAAGGCGAATGCATCCTTGGGGCTGGTGAATACATCACAACAGAGCAAATGCATCATTTCTGATAGAAAATGCATCACGACAGAGCATTTGCATGATAAAAGCTATTGATTGCAGTGTTCCATACTTGTATATGCAAAAAATGACGAAAAATTGTATGAAAATCTGCAAAAAAATGTGTCTAAAAATGTTGGGTTCACCAATGTAACTGAGGAAATTTTTCTAGGGTTAGCAAATCATATGCAAAACATAAAACTCAAAGTAATAATGAAGTGCAAAGGAATAAATGAAATCAAATGAAACAATCTCAACAAAATGTCCTCATTCTCCATGGCTGACCTCCATTATACCTTCTCAACTTGCTGTAAAAATGTGATATTGCCCTTAGATTTGTGATGAGCAATCTAATGACTATGCCAAGACTAAGAAAATGTTGAACGATTTAACTAACTATGAAAATAAAACTAATTTCTATATGAAAAATAATTAGAAAAATGACAAGCATGAAGACAAGAAAATGAGAGATGCAAGATTCAAGATTTTGCAAGATAAGAGATGTCAAAATGAGGACAAAATTGCCATTTTATAGAAAATGCACTTTTGGATGAATGACAAGATTGGAAATTGAGAAGTGCCCTAGGATCAATGGTCAAGATTAAAAATAACAACCCACAATTAGGGTTAGGGAAACATTAGGGTGAATTCAAAATGAGTGGACAAGATTTAATTTGAGAAAATCAAATCAAGGGATAAGATTTCATGTGACAGGGATATAAGATTGGCACAAAAAAAGAGGAAGTTGGAAAATAAAATAATATTAGAAATTACTTTATTTATGGAGGAGAAATACCATTTTGAATTTAAAATTAATTTAATTCAAAATGGTGGGGTCAAGTGATAGTAAATAATAATTTAAAATTATTTACTTGAGGAGAGGGAAATTTAAATAAATGATTTTTTATTTAAATTTGGAAGAGAATTAAACGGGACAATTAAATAATTAAAATTAATTATTTAATTGTGAAAGAAGTGGGTTAATAATTAAATAAATTGTGGGAGATTTATTTAATTATGAGAAGACTTTAGTATTAGAGACGTATTTAAATATTTATTTATTTATTTACTTAAATAGTCAAAGGGGGAAAATGGATTAATTAAATAATTTAATAGTTTATTTAATTTAAAGATGACATTAGACATTAGTGACATATTTAAATAAAGTAAATATAATTTATTTATTTAAATACTCAAGAGGAATAAATGATGTGAATTAATTAAATAATTAAGAATTATTTAATTAATAGATGAATTTGGACAGAGGGACATAATTAAGTATTTTAATTATGTTTAAAAGAATTGATGAGAAAATTGAGTTTACAGGCCTAGGTCAATTTTATGTGTCTACACCAGTAGACTATGAGTTGGAGTTGCTAAAAAATATGCAAAGTTTGAGACAGTGAACGAGAACTATGAAGGAATACACCTAAGAATTTCATAAAGTTTTGATAAGAATTGGACATGTTGAAGCAAACAAGGAGAAGGTATCCCATTACATTAATGGGTTAAATCCAAGCATACAATAAGAGTTGGCTTTGGTGGATGTACACCATTGAGGATGCATATCAGTTTGCATTGAACGTAGAAGAAAGATTGAACAAAAAAGTTGAGAGAAAACAAAGAGGTAAAGGTCATGGTGGAAGAAATAGAGGAATAAATTATGATGGAAATCAGAAAAAAAGGTTGAAGAACAAGGCAACAAAAAAAATTAGAAAATAGAAACTTCTTACCATCCTAGAGAGAAAAATTTCAGAGGTAGAGGAAGATTGGGTAGAGGATTTGGAAGAGGAAGCTTCCACGAGACTTGTTTTCGATGTGGAGAAGAGGGACATAGAGAATATGACTACCATCACAATCAAGAAATGACCAATAGGAGACTTGAAAACCATGCTAGAGAAACATAAATGAGTGAAGAAGATGTTGGGTCATCACACTCTGAAGAAGCTGAAAGAGGAGAGACTTTAATGACTAGGAGAGCCTTGTTGAATAAAGACAATAAAACAATACAAAGGAAGAGTTCATTTAGAACAAGATGCAAATGTGAGTGAAAGGTATGTAGTGTGATTATTGAGAGTGGAAGTATTGATAATTTGGTTTCTGAAGAGATGGTGAGAAAATTGTAGCTTGAGAGGAGAAGGTACCTGCATCCATATCAGATTGCTTGGATTCAAAAATTTTGGTCAACGAGAAAAGTTTGGTAAAGTTAAAGATTGATGAGTGAGGTATTGAAAGAGTTTTTGGGTAGATTTTTTATTGTTTATCTTGATGACATTGATATTTAGTAAGACATTAGAAGAACACATGATGTATATCAAATTTGTTTTTGAAAATTTGAGAGAAGAGGAACTTTTCTCATTAATTTGAAGAAGTACAAATTTATGAAGAGGGAGTTGGTATAATTGGGGTTCATTGTTTTAGGAGAAGGAATCAAGATGGATTTGTAAAAGGTGAGAGCTATCTTAGAATGGCCTACACCTAGAAGTGCTATAGAGGTGAGATCATTTCATGGTTTGGAAAGTTTTAATAGGAAGTTTATTAGAGGTTTCATTAGTATTTGTGCACCACTAACTAAGACCATGAGAGGAGACAAAAGAGATTTCAGATGGGCTATAGGGGCATAAAGAAGTCTTAATTTTTTGAAAGCTAAAGTGACAGAGCAACCTGTTTTAGCACTTCTAGATTTTAGAAAAGTATTTCAAGTTGATTGTGATGCAAGTGGTAATGAGATTGGATATGTCCTAAGTCAAGAAGGTAAACCCATTTCTTACTTTAGTGAGAAGTTAAATGATGCAAAAATAAAATATTCAGTTTATGATTAGGAATTTTATGCTATTGTGCAAGCATTGAAAAAGTGGAGACACTATCTTTTGCCTAAGGAGTTTGTTTTGTTTATTGATCATCAAGAACTTCAATATTTGAGTAGTCAAGGGAAGTTAAATCAGAGGCATATGAAATGGGTAGAGTTTTTTTTTAAATCTACACATTTGTTTTAAAGCATAGAAGTGGGAAGTCTAACAGGGTTGGAGATGCATTGAGTAGAAGGCAAGGTTTGTTGATTGAAATGTAGGTTGAGGTTTTTGGATTCAATGTGTTGAAGGAGTTGTATGAAGAGGATCCAAATTTTGGAGAGATTTGGAGGGATTGCAAAGAAAATATTGCAGCTAATAGGGCCAAGTGGTTGGATTATTTAATCCAAGATTGTATGTTATTCAAAGGTAACAAATTATGCATTCCTAGAAGTTCAATGAGAGTGAATTTGGTTAAAGAAAAACATAGTGGAGGAATTGTAGGACATTTTGGTATTGATAAAACTATAGAACTTGTTGGAGAACAATATTATTCACCTCAGTTGCAGCAAGATATCAGAAAATATGTGCAATGTTGTAGGATTTTCCAAGTGGCAAAAGGGACTAGTCAAAACACAGGTTTATATCAGCCTTTACTAGTACCTGAGAGGCCATGGGAAGAGATTAGTATGGACTCTATTCTTGGTTTACCAAGGAACCAAAGGGGATATGATTCAATATTTGTGGTGGTAAATATATTTTTGAAGATGGATCATTTTATTCCATGTAAAAAATACTAATGATTCTCTGCATGTTGTAGAGTTGTTTTTTCAGGGAAGTAGTGAGGCCACATGGTCTATCAAACAGAATTGTTTTAGATAGACACAAATTTTGTGGGATAATTTTGGAGAAAATTATGGAATAATCTAAGGACTAATTTAAAATTTTTCTCAGCCTACCATCCTCAAACATATGGGCAAACAAAGGTGGTAAATAGGATCTTGGGTAATTTGTTGAGATGCCTAGTTGGAAACAAGCTAAAGGGGTAGGATTTGATTCTACCTCAAGCGGAATTTTGATATAACAACTTGGTGAATAAAAGTATAGGTAAATATACATTCCAAATAGTTTATTTTTTCAGCCCAAGAGTTGTTTCATTCTTTAAAAGGATTGATAATGTTGAAAATAAAAGTGCAGAAATAGAGTACTTTGCTAATCACATAAAGAGCATACATGAAGAGGTAAGGAATTTCACCAATAAAATGAATTTTCAGTACAAGTCTAGGGCTGATTTGAAGAAGAGACATAAGGAGTTTTAGGTTGGTGATGAGGTAATGGTACATCTGAGAAAATAAATATTTCCAATGGATACCTAAAAAAAATGAAGAAGTTTGGGCCTTGCAAAATTGTGAGCATGCACGATTCAGGTAATGCATATGAAGTAGAGTTGCTAAGTGAGATTAATATTTCACATATATTTAATATTTTTGATATTAAAAAGTTTCATGAGGATGAAAGTGATGAATGTACAATAGGTGAACATTTACATACATCAACACTTACTTCAAAGAAGGAGAAGATAGAAGAAATCCTGGACAATAGGGTGAGTAAGAGTATAAAAAAGAAGCATTATATGGAATATTTGGTAAAATGGATTGGGAGAACTATAGAGAACTCATCTTGTTTTTCTAAATCTGAGTTTACTCACCTTGATTACCCTCTTGATAAGTGACAGGGTCACTTTTCTTCTACTGTGGGTGTCTGATGCAGGTGCATCCATGGTTGCCAATCAATTGAAAAAGTTTGATTTTTGTTCAAATTACATTGCGAATTTATTTTAATGAACATTTTGGAGTTTTTTAATGTTTTTGAGTCCAAAATCAGATTAAATAACTTGGACCTATTTTGGCTTGAATTTCACCTTGGGAAGCATGCCATATTTAATATTATTTTAATTTAAATTTCCAAAAGGCAAGTTGGGAATGGGGTTTTAGGAGTTGGGCATGGAATTTTAGGAGTTGAGGAATTTTTGAAATTGCAATTAATGAACATCATGCTAAAAGCATGATTTGGACACCTAGGCTGAGTGGAGTTGAAAATATGAATTGGTAATTCAAATTGGAGAGTTGAGGAATGACAATGTCGGCTAGTGGTGGCTTACCTGGTGGGGAGTGAAATCAACATGCATTAGGAGTTGAAAAGAATGTAATATTCTATTTGTAACTAATTTTCTAGAAAGGGGGTGTGGGATTTTGTGCAGTGGTATTGCCGAGAGGTATTGGCATTATTTTTTTGGTTAATTATTTTTGGTGATTGTTGGTTGTGTTGAAGACCCAAAATATTGAGAGGGGGGTGAATCAGTATTCTCTTAAACCATTCAAACATTAAACATCCAATTACCAATGCATATTCAAATACAATAAGGAAAGAAAGCATGAAACATTGCATAACACATGAACACCAAGATTTTTACATGGAAAACCCAAAATGGGAAAAACCATGGTGAGGGTTAGCTCACAATATATTATAGCCAATTATAGTATTATCATTGTAGGTGGAATCACTATCCAAAAAGAGAAATATAGAAGAGAGATGATGGCTCACAACCTATTTTTGAACTGTTATAATTTGCATCTTACATATGCATGAATACAATTCCAATGAAGCTCAATAAATAATCTTTATCTGATTCAAATTCAACACTCCACCTCACTCTTCATTCACACGATTTTGATCTTTAACTTAACATTTGTAACCTAACTTCTCATTGCTTTGATCAAATTCACATCTTATCATCACATATCACACACATTACATCAAAAAATGAAAATAATCCAACTTGTATATCCGCATCAAACATAACATCAACTAGGTCGACCTAATTAGATGTAATAATCAAAATATACCTTGTTGGATCCAAAAATTTCATACATAAAACACACCACAATTCAAATCTCAAAAAACCTTGTAATAGGTTAGCATGGACCTATAATAGATCCCACATAAGATAGCAACACTTATTCGACCTTCAAACAACATAAACGTGTTAGGTCGACATGACATAGAACCTAAAAACAAAAATCCTTCAACTATGCATCCACATCTCAACATGTGGACCTCAAAATTTGATGCCAATTGGAAGTCAAACTCTACTACCATATGGAAACTTATCCTCAAAGTTACAACACAAACAACTCATCTACGAAGATGTACAAAATCTCCCACACAACTGTACTATACAAAAAAACAACTGTAATCTGTCAGGTTGAACATTGTTACTCATAACTCTTAAACTATTTGTCCAACCTGTTGGATGTTGTGTTTGTGTTGCTAATATGTGGTTTTAATTGATATCAACACTATTAGCATTAATGTCTTTAAGACTGCATATGTTGAGGATATTGAGAAAATTGTAATAAAATATGTTGCAGGTTGTTTGTGAAGCAGTGAAGATCAATATGATGGAAAGTTCAGTATGTTGATGGTGAGAAGTTGTAGATTAAAGGGTTTGTTTTCAGGTGTATCTAGTTTATCCACCAAAAGTTTCAGAGGTTTGCATGAAGATTTGAGCAAGTTATGAGTTTTTGTGTTCCGACAGCTATTCTGTCACTGTAGCTGGTGTTCCTAGAAGAAGATAATATTATTTTGGTAATTGGAATTGTTGTGAATTCTTTTGTGCTATTTTATGGATGTTTCTAGATCATGCTCTATATTTTTTGCACGTTTGCATTGATCATTGTTCTCGCGATCGGTGATTTTCTCTTAGGTGTTCATGTTTTTCATGTTCATGGCCGACATGGTGATTGTAGTGTGTTGTGGATCTTTAAGGAATAGTTTTTGAAGGTGTTTTGTGTTCAAGGATATTATTTTGGGTCTTCACTAAGTTGTGGCTGACCTTGGCTGATTCACATTAATAATCTTTATTGTTTTGGGCCGACAGTTTGTATTCATCTTATTATTTTGTTGAAATCGACATGAAGCAATGTAATTCCTTGTTGCAGATATATATAAGCAATTTTTTCTTCATTTGAATGGGAGTGAACAAGTGTGTGTGCGTGAATAATGTTCTAAATCTTTCGAAGGAAGAGCAAAGAGTGAAGAAGAGTGAAGAAGTGTTCATGTGCTTAACCGGAACTATAATCAAGCATTAACAGATGCTACTTTCTCAGTTCAAAATCTAGATGGTTGTAATCCGAATGTTTTTGTAAGACAATGAGTCTTCCTTTGTATTTTCGCAGTGAGCTCTAGGTAGTGTGCCTGAATGCATGTGCATTCCCAATTTATTCTTCTTATAATTTTAACAAGGTATAAACTTGTGGACTGACCTCCACCGTGGTTTTTCCCCTAACAGGGTTTCCATGTAAAATCTTGGTGTTATGTGTGTTTTTGATGTGTTGTTGATTTATGATTTCATGGTTATCAATCAGATCTGAGAATAGGGGCTAATAAATTTAATAAGTTTGAAATTATGTGATAATTGATTCACCCCCCTGTCAGTTGTCTGCCCTTGTGTTTCCAACAATTGGTATCAAAGCAGGTTCCTTGGAAGAATTTTAATAGCTTGAGGTGATTTGGGATGGTGACATATAAGAAGGATAGTTTGAGATTTGATGGAACAAATTATTTTCTATGGAAGACTCGAATGGAGTGTCATATGAGATGCATTAGTGAATCCTACTAGAGCATTACAAGTAATAGGTATGTTATTCCTCAAAATAGTCCTACTACTAGTGCTGAATTAGGGATGCTGAATACAATATCAGGGCTAAGGAAGCTTTGTTGAGTGCTTTGACTAATTCTGAGATGATGAATGTTATGGATCTGAAGACTGCTTATGAGATCTAGAAAAAGTTGGAAAATTTGTATGAAGGTGATGGTAATGTGACGATTGCTAAGCTACAAAGTTTGAAAGGGAAATATTAAATATTGAGAATGGGTGATGATGAGAATATTACTACTTTCATGCAAAGAGTGCATGAACTTGTGTGTGGTATTAGATGTGCCGGTGGACAGTTGGATGAATTAGAGGTTTTTGCTAAAGTGCTTAGATCCTTTCCTGATGCATACAAAGTCAAAGCTACAACTATTTATGAGCTCCGGACTGTGACAAATGTAACCAATGATATGTTGATCGGTAAGCTTACTAATTTTGAGTTGAGTGAATTCGGTGATGCCCTTCCTAAGATATAATCTGCATTCAAAGCTACTACCTCCGGAAGAGATAAGCATAGATATGATTCGGGTGAAAGTTCTTCTAGAAAGTTAGTCAAATATGAGGAAGAAATGAGATAGATTGAAGAAGAAGAGAGAGAACTAGATGAGCTTGAAGCACTTATTGTCAAAAGAGAAGACAAAGGACAAGGTAAGTATAAAGGAAAGTTTCCTATTAATTTTTTTTCTTGCAATAAGATAGGCCATTTTGCATCAAGGTGTCTAGAAAGAGTTCCTTAGTAAAAACCTAACAAGCCTAAATTTCAAAGGAAGTGTTATTATGCTATTGAAGAAGGTGTGACATATGATGAATCTGATAAAGGGAATGCAAGTGAGGACGAATGGGTATTTATTTCTATCAAGGAAAATAATCTCGTGTCTACTGAATCTACTAGTTGTACAAATGTGGAGAAAGCCCTAGCTACTCGAGTTGAAGAGAAGAATGAATGGGTAATTGATAGTGGATGTTCACATAACATAACACTATGATGGTGGTGTTGCAAGATTTGGTGATAACAATGGTGGTATAATCCATGGTAGAGGATGTATTTCTCTTGATAGTAAGCATAATACTGATGATGTCCTATACATTGAAGATTTGAAGCATAATATTTTAAGTGTTAGACAAATGGTTGATAAGGGATACAATCTTCAATTCAAGAATGGAAAGTATAGAATATTGGGAAGTTCCGAAAATGTGATTGCTTTAGGTACAAAAACAAAAGGTAACATATTTCACCTGAATGTTGCTAGTAAATGTTGTTTGATTACTCAAGTTGATGAAAGGTGGTTGTGGCATAGGAGAATGTGTCATGTAAAATTTGAAAATATTATCAACATAAGTTCTACTAAGGCAGTGAGAGATATTCCTAAGTTGGTAAAACCTTCTAATGTCAAATGCAAGGAATGTCAGTTAGGAAAGCAAACTAGAATTTCATTTTAGAGAAAACAAAATTGTTCAAATAAATTATTGGAGCTTGTGCATATTGACTTGTGTGGTCCTTCTAGAGTCAGAAGTTTACAAGGTTATAGGTATTTCATGTTGCTTATTGATGATTATTCTAGGATGATGTGGGTTACTTTGTTAATGGAGAAATCTGAAGCTCTAGAGAAGTTCAATATATTTAAGGCTATGGTTGAGACAAAGACAAATCTGAAGATTAAGTGTTTGAGATGAGATAGAGGTGGTTAATTCACTTCCCATGAGTTTAATTATTTTTGTGAAGTGCATGGGATAAAGAGATAATTATCTGCATCGCAGACCCCTCAACAAAATGGAGTTGTGGAAAGGAAGAACATGATAGTTCAAGATACTTCTAGGTCTATGATGCTGGAAGGAAATGTTCCTCATGTCTATTGGAGAGAAGCTATGAGTATTGTTGTTTATATCCTCAACCAGGTACAAATCAAAGGTGATATCGGTAAGACCCCTTTTGAGCTATGATTTGGTCATAAGCCTCCTATTAGATATTTCAAAATCTTTGGGAGTAAATGCTATATCAGAAGAGATGAAGATATAGGCAAGTTTGATGCTAGGAGTGATGAAGGAATCTTTCTTAGTTATTATACTAAGAGTAAGGCCTACCAGTGCTACAATAAGAGATTGAGAAAAATTGTTTAAAGCGCAAATGTTAAGGTTGATGAAGAAATTGCCAGACCATCCAAAACCTGTGGATATGATTCTGATGATCAGAATGACAGTACAAACAAAGTCCAGACTTCAAATCAAGTTCAGATCGTTGTAGTGAATCAAGAAGATCAAGAGAAAGGAGAAACTAGTGAAAGTGGAGAAGAGAGATCACAAGAGCCTGAAGTTCAAGAACATCCTAATATTCCAAGGTATGTGAGATTAAATCATTCAAAAAATTAGATTATAGGTGATAAGAACAAAGGTGTCCAAACTAGGAGAAGAATTGCAGAAGAATATCGTTTGATATCAAAGACTGATCCAAGTAATGTAAATGAAGCATGCAAAAATGAACATTGGGTGGAAGCAATGAAAGAAAAACTGCAACAAATTAAGACGAATAATACATGGATTATTGTTCCTAGATCTAAGGACGAAAATGTAATTGGAACTAAATGGGTTTTTAGAAACAAGTTGAATGAGAAAGGTGAAGTTATCATAAACAAAGGAAGACCAGTCTATAAAGGATATTCTCAGATGGAAGGAATTTAATTTGAAGAAAAGGTGAAGTTATCAGAAACAAAGCAAGACTGGTCTATAAAGGATATTCTCAGATGGAAGGAATTTAATTTGAAGAAATTTTTTCCCTTGTTGCTAGAATTGAAGCTATGAGACTGTTTCCTACTTATGCTGCTTACAAAAACTACAAGTTTTATCAGATGGATGTCAAGTCAACATTTCTAAATGGCGAATTGGAAGAAGAGGTGTATGTTGAGAAACTTGATGGATTTCAATTGACTGATTAGGGAGATATGGTTTGTCAGGTGAAGAAAGCATTGTATGGACTCAAGAAAGCCCCTAGAGCTTGGTATGCCAGATTGGACAAGTATTTACTGAAGCTTGGATTTAACAAAGGTACTGGTGATAGTAATTTGTATTTCAAAATTGATGGTGATAAAGATTTGATTATGGAAGTCTTTGTTGATGATATCATTTTTGGAGGAGATGGTAGTTTGTGCATGAAGTTTGTTGATGAGATACAACATGAGTTTGAGATGTAAATGATTGGAGAGATGAAATTATTTTTGGGATTGAAAATTACTCAGTTAGATAAAGGGATCTTTATATCTCAATCCAAGTATGTAAAATAATTGCTAAAGAAGTTTGGTATAGAAGATTCAAATCCAGTCGGTACACCCATGGTGACTGGATGTAAGTTGACAACAAATGATGATTATCTGAAGGAAAATCAGACTAGATATAGATAAATGATTGGTGGATTTCTTTATTTGACTCAAACTAGACCTGATATCATGAATGTTGTATGTATTTTTGCAAGATTTCAAGCCGATCCTAAGGAATCTCATGTGACTGCTATGAAGAGAATTTTCAAATATTTAAAGGGAACAGTTGATTTTGGCCTATGGTATCTGAAAGATGATGATCTTACTTTGAGTGCCTTTACTGATGTTGATTGGGCAGGAGATGTGAATGACAAGAAGAGTACTAGTGGTGGAAAAAATTTATTGGGAAAGAAGTTGATTTCATGGTTAAGTAAAAATCATAATGCCATTTCTTTGTCTATTATAGAGGCATAATGCATTTCTACTAATAAAAATTGTACTCAAGTATTGTGGATGAAGTAGATGTTGAAATAGATCAGAGTTATGTATGATGAGGCTATTGCTATATTATGTGATAATTCAAGTGCAATTAGCATTTCTAAGAATTTGGTGCTGCATTCAAAGACCAAGCATATATCTATCAAGTTTCACTTTTTAAGAGAGAAGGTGAGTGAAAAGGAAGTCAGATTGGAGTATGTGCCTACTAAGGAACATATTACAGACATATTTACCAAGCCATTTCCTAAAGATAATTTTGAGTATCTGAGAGGGAAGTTAGGGGTGATTACCCCTCCTAATCAGAATGAAGATGCATTATCTTACATCAGTCCATGCATTTCACAATCATATCTTGATTTAGATTGATGTTGTGGTGGCTGCTACTTAGGGGGAGTAGTCAGATGTTCAGATATGTGGTTCAGTGCTTGTGGGTACCTTTTTCATTGATGTCAAAGGGGGAGAAGAGAAATGTGAAAATGAGGAATTATCTAAGGAGAAGAAGTCATGAGAAAAGAGTCGGACCCTAAGGGGGAGTAAGTGTTGAAGTTAGTTGCATTGATGGTGTTTTTCACATCATGTGTTGCCATCAATTCCAAAGGGGGAGATTATTGGATTTTGTGGTTGTGTTTCTGATATGTGGTTGTCATTGATGTCAACACTATTAGCATTAATGTCTTTAAGACTGTATATGTCGAGGATGTTGAGAAAATTGTAATAAAATATGTTGTAGGTTGTTTGTGAAGTAGTGAAGATTAGTATGATGGAAAGTTTAGTATGTTGATGGTGAGAAGTTGTGGATTAAAGAGTTTGTTTTTCAGGTGTATCTAGTTTATCCATCGAAAGTTTCAGAGGTTCGCATGAAGTTTTGAGGAAGTTATGAGTTTCTGTGTTTCGACAGTTATTTTGTGACTATAGTTGGTGTTCCTGGAAGAAGATAATGTGATTCTGGTAATCTAAGTTGTTGTGAATGCTCCTGTGGTGTTTTTGGATGTTTCTAGATTGTTCTTTATCTATGTTGTACATCCGCATTGATCGTTGTGCTCATGATTGGTGATTTTCTCTTGCGTGTTCATGTTCATGGCCGACAGGGTGATTGTAGCATGTTGTGGATCTTTGAGGAATAATTTTTGAAGGTGTTTTGTGTTCAAGGATATTATTTTGGGTCTTCACTATATTGTGGCTGACCTTGGTTGATTCACATTAATAATCTTTATTGTTTTGGGCCGACAATTTGTATTCATCTTATTATTTTGTTGAAACTAGCATGAAGCAATGTAATTTCTTGTTGCAGATATATATAAGCTATTGTTTCTTCATTTGAATGGGAGTGAAAAAGTGTGTATGCGTGAATAATGTTCTAAATATTTTGAAGGCAGAGCAGAGTGTGAAGAAGAGTGAAGAAGAATGAAAAGGAGTGAAGAAGTGTTCATGTGCTTAACCAAAATTGTAATTAGGCATTAACATATGCTACTTTCTCAGTTCAAAATTTGGATGGTTGTAATCCGAATGTTTCTATAAGACAGTGAGTCTTCCTTTGTATTTGAGCAGTGAGGTCTAGGTAGTGTGGCTGAATGCATGTGCATTCTCCATTTATTCTTCTTATACTTTTAATAGGGTATAAACTTGTGGAATGACCTCCACTGTGGTTTTTCCCACGTAAAACATCTTGGTGTTTTGTGTGTTTCTAATGTGTTGTTTATTTATCCTTTCATGGTTATTAATCAGATCTGAGAATAGGGGTTAATAAATTTAATAAGTTTGAAATTTTGTGACAATTGATTCACCCCCCCATCTCAGCTGTCTTCCCTTGTGTTGTCAACACAACCAAGATGAATCTTGGAATTATATAATTCTAATATTCACCAAAATAATTTTAGAAGTGCAGAGTGATATATTCATTTGTGTAGTGGTGCAGACCCAAAAACCAATGCCTAGTTATACTAAACTGGAAGATTTGACACTTAGCCAATTTCCCACACAACTGATCTTTTTGGGCCAAATCATCTTGTAAAAATGTCTTCCTTAACACTAAAAAACCCTGTTAGAATTGATCAAAATGATTCAAAATTATCGACAACAATGTTGACATCAATGTCAATACTACAACACACGGTTATGTAACTTCTATGATTATGTTGCCAAACAACATCATCAATGACAAACATTTTCAAAATTACAATAGGTTGTTGGTTCTATATTTTTTCAAGAAAAAGACTTGGGTGTAGCATCTTCTTGGGAGAACATTTTTCAGACTTGGAATTATAGGTGGAAGGAAAAAATCAGTGGTAGTTGATTTGTTGAAGACATTGGGTTGTGTGTTTTGATTTCTAAAAGTTGTGTGCAGGTGTAGGAAGGAGATTGAAAGGAATTGGAGGAGGTTTGAATGCATACCTATAGATGTTATTATTGCTTATAGCAAGGATTTTACTTCTATTTTTTTATGTAATTTTAGTCCTCAGGGTTGAATTTGTATTTCCCCTCCATTGAATGCATTGCATAGAGATTTTCAAGTACCATTGAGCAAATAAAAAGTTGCATATGTTGTTGATTTTGTTGTCTTGATTCATTTTTAATTCATCAAGTTGTGTGTAAGTTTAGAAGTGTAGAGAGTTGTAGGAAATCTCTCTTGCATCTAATAGCTAGAGGATGAATGTGGCTTACCTCAACAACTAGCATAAATAGAGGTGATTACTATGTAAGGGTCAAAGATAGAAAAATAAGAAACACTAGAACAAAAAGTCAATAAGGGACTTACACAAGAAGAAAAAAATATTGAGACTAGTATCAAAAAAGAAACTAGAGAAGAATAGGAAGATGAGAAAAATAGAAGGGATAAAAAAGGAAAAGAAATAAAAATATAATTAATCACTACACTAAAATAATTGGTGAGTGATTCTATGAGTGAAATAAAGCAATATTTGGCTAGATAAAATAAACCAACTTCAATAGTAATAGTAAGTCCAAATATACACATGCACGCCTATAAGACACCAAATTGATTGTACTCAAATATCACTAATTCAAAAAATATAATTAGGGGATGCATTTACAAATAGTGAAAAACATGATCAAATGTAAAAATAATTTCATTGTAGTGTGCTAAATTGCATATCCTTGTAATTTCACACTTATGTTTTGTGTCCATTACCTTACTGTTTGTTTAGGCTCATTATAGCCCTTGCATCAACCTTTATCCTTCTAAAAGTTCCCAGGCCTCCTTGTGGTCATCTTTTGTTGCCACTTTTGTGTTAGTCCTATGTTCTCATTTCTCATTATTTTTTAGCACAAATTATCTAGACAAAATACATTTATGCATTGCACTGCTATCCTATGACAATTTGTCATTTGAAGGTTACTTTTGAGTGTTTTTCCACTTGTCGCCTTCCCAAGTAAGTGGAAATAGCTTAGGATGATTCCAAATGGCTTGTCAACATCTTCCTCTTCCTTCTCTTCTTATTTTTGGAATCCAAATTTTTATTTTTAGAAATATCTCTCTCTTGGATTTCTCTTGCAATCTCAAGCTCGCATATTGATCTCTACAACACCCTTAATATTTTTACATCATTCTTCAATTATCTCTTTCTCTTTTAGCTTCCTCAAGCCTCTTAGGTGATATTTTTCTTTTTCTTGTGCCCTCAAGCACCTTGGGATCTTCACATCCACTTTTATTTCATTTTAGTTTATCACCATTCTTATTTCTAGATGCACTTCGAGTAAGAACATACACTATTTTATTTATCTCTACCTATCTTGGTTGTTGTGGAGGTGAAAACACTAAATCAAGGATTTGACTAGGGAAAATCTCCAGACAACTCTTACATACTTTCCTTTTTTCTTGTGTTTGCAGGTATTTTGATAGAACTCAATTGCGCGAAGGTTTGTATGTGTTTTTTTAATTGTTCATTTCTTTCATTAAAATAATTTAAATCTTAATTCTACTTTATTTCTTTATATTTTTGTGTACAATATTTGTTGGTATGTTTTCTATTTCTACTCTTGCAGGCTATTTGAATCATGAATTTGGATTTTTACACTCTCTAGGTGTTTTTTTATGTTCCTTGTTTTTATAGATGACAACACAACATGCAGAATTTTGTGTGACATGTTGCTGTCCTTGGAAATTATTTCTAAATTTTGATCCCATGTCCTTCAATATTTGTATTTCCCATTTTTCTCTTAGAAATTCATTTTTATTTATTATTTTTAGATATTTTCACCAATCTATTCCCTTTAAGCCTCTTAGTTAGTTCCTTTTGTCTTTTCTATTTGAAATCAAGTTTCTAGAAAAGGATAACTGATGCAAGTTTAAAGATATTGATTCATTTGAGTGTAATACGTTAAGTTTAATCTCAAAGGAAATTAGTTTCCTTTCATAAGATTCATATTTCCTTCATTACAATTACACTAGAGGAAGCCGTAGATAAGATTCTACAAATGATAAAATAAAATCAACCACATATATAGACTCATCACCACCAACTCAACTGGAAGGGGCCATACAAGAGTTATTAAATAAAGTGATTGGTTTGGAGTAAGAAAAATATTAAGGGACAAATAAATATGAATTATGGAAAGGAAAATTTAAGCAACTCACAAAAATGGAGAAATAGACAAAATTATTTGGACTAACATGTAAATAAGCTAGAATATACTTGTGGCAATGGCTCTGTGATATACTAGTATTGCATGTCTTAGTTATAAATTACACTTCAAAAAAAGAACCAAATAGGTCATATGGAGCCAAAAATTCTATAGATATCATGGAATTACAACTTTATGATTGATCTAGATGGGCCACGATATTAATAGGTGAGAAACTTCATATTATAACATAGCCAAGTGAGTGAATAAAGGATGGAATCAATTGCACACATGAAGGAATTTTGAGGTGGAAGCTATCATATATTTGTCACTTCTATCCAAGATTATCCATGAAATAAAATAGGTGATACCCACAGTAAAAAATCAAACTACCATCACTACCTTAGAAAGATCCTACAATGACCTTTTTAGTTTGGGTATAATTAATCCAAAGCATGGTGTTAACATGGGATATTGCATATGAATAGATCAAGATTTATTATAAAAATATATTTCTATGATTAAATATTTGTGAGAGATATCTTTTATGATAAAGTATCTTGTTTCTATCAAAGGAAGTTGGCTTGAGGATAAGACAAAGGATTAGGCCCCAAGATGATTTTGGTAGGCAAAAACTAGAAATAGAATAGACAAATAGTTACTAGAAGACCATTGTGGTAGTGATTAGCATCATGTGCTATTGTAGTATGGGAGGAAAAACTACACACAAAAGGACACGTCCCCACACTAATATAAGGATGTATAACCATCCTCACCACAAGGAAGATATGATGAATGAGAGATATATATGATAGATGTGATGATAGAGAAGTAATATAGTGAAATAATGTAGAGCAATATTATAATAGATGTCATCCAAACATATGTGATGTGTATATCTTTACTTGCGGTAAAGAACGTGCATTGTATGAAGAATATATGATATGAACATATGATGATCCTATCTTATGATTCCTATGAATGCATAAAATTGCTTGAATCTTTATGTTATACACCTATTATATATCACACTATTAATATTTAATTCTTATTGCATCCCCCTAAGGTTTATTTCTATAACATAAATAATTCAGCCCTTAGACCTATATTTTATTTCCAACAAGGAGGTTTTATATTTCAGCCTTGACCACTAGATAAACCTTGGGATTCATCTTCTAAATTTAATATTTAATAAGTTTAGCATCTAGGTGTAAACACATAAAAATGGTCTAGACCCGCAAACCACATTTTTCTATATCATGCTTCGTCTCAACATAATTACAATATTTAATTATGTCATATAGTCCAATGTCAACTATTAATTAAATTATTCTTAATTATTTAATTAATTCATGTCTTTTATTATTCCTGGATATTTAAATAAATAAACAAACTTTATTTAAATACGTGGCTAATTTCTTATGTCACTCTATAATTAAATAAATTCCTAAATTTATTTAATTATTATTAATCCATTACTTCCTCTTGATTATTTAAATAAATAAACTTTATTTATTTATTTAATACACCATTAATTATTTATGTCCACTCACAATTAAATAAATTCCTATTATTTATTTAATTATTATCCTCTCTATCTTTCTTTCTAATTTTAAATAAAATCATTTGTTTAAAATTATTTATCCTCTCCAACTTTCTTTCTAATTTTAAATAAAATCATCTATTTAAAATTATCCATTTTCTTCAACTTTCTTTCTAATTTCAAATAAAATCATATTAAAATTACCCACTTTCTAATTTCCCTCTTTTTAGTAAATAATTCAAATTAATTATTTATTGTCATGTGACCACACCTTTTGAATTAAATTTAAGTTTTAATTCAAAATAGTCTTTTTCCTCCAAAAATCAAGTAATGTCTATTATTATTTGATTCTCCAGCCACCTCTTTTTTTGTGCCAATATTATCTCTTGTCACATGCATTTCCAACCCTTGATTTGATTTTCTAAAAATCAATCATGTCCATTCCTTTCAAATTTGACCTAATGTTGCCCTAACCCTAATTATGTGTTGTCATATTGAATCTTGTCCATTGATTCTAGGGCACTTGTCAACTTTCAATCTTGGCCATTGATTAAGACATCTTATTGACATCCAATCTCAAGCGTCAATCCAAATCAGACCTTTCCTATAAGTAAACTCTCTCATAAGCTATTTGGGGGTTGATTCTTCAAGTGTCCTTATGCTGCCAAAATCATTCTTGTTTTCATCTATTTCTATCTATTATCATCTATATTCATCCAAACATATTATGCAAGTACATGATTCTAGTGTGAGACAACAATCTTCAATATTTTTCTAGTCACTTGTCATAGGCTTATTATTGCACACTGAAATCTGAGGGCAATTATCATATTCAAGAAAAATGGAGAAGAGCAATGGAGGTGAATAAATGGTAGCATGAAGATTTGGTAATATTGTTTTATGCTTTATGTCTTTATGCTCATTTGTGCTTCATTGTTTATTAGGGTTTGATTTATATTCTTTATTGCATTTCAACTTAATATTTCATCCTCGATTACATTGGTGAACCTGGCGTATTTTGAGAAATTTTGGAGTTGGATTCTTTTTGTTGTAGGTTTTGCATCATTTTGGAACAAAACCCTAGTTTTCAAAGATTCAACCATATATCTCTTACGGCTATAGATATTTTTACAATTTTTTTTCTACAAGTTGGAGAAAATATCAAGAGCTTCCACGCCAAAAATCAGAGTTTGTAGAGATGTTTTTAATTTTTATAATTTTTTTGTTATTTTTCTTGAAAAATAAATTTTGAGAGAAAATTGTAATTTTTTTTGGATTTGTTTACATTTCTGGAAAGCTCTCTGAATTTCAATTGAGGTCTATTCTTTATGTTTTTAATTTGGCTACAAAATAATTAGACGAAAAATGGATCTTTCAAAATTATGGTTTCACAAATATTTGCTTATATCTCACAAACGGTTGTAGATTTGTTCACAAAAAGTTTTTTGAAGATTTAGAATGATGTTAGATGCCTTCAATAAAAAAATCAAAATTTTTGGACCTGGTTTGAATTTTTTATAATTTTTTTATTCTTTTTCATAAAAAAATAATTCTAGATGCAAAATAGTGAATTTTTTGGATTTCTTTACATGTTTGGAAAGATCTTGAAATTTTAGTAAGGGCCTGTTCTTTGTATTTTTATTTTTACTATCAGAAATATTTCCAAAAATCAGATTTGTCTTGACTAGCTAACCCTCTAATATTAGTGATCAATTATCTTGTTAGTGTTTTGGCTTTGTTGGGTTTGTGAATGTGAAGAAAAAAATAAACACTTGAAAGCACACATTGGATCAAGTGGACAAAGAATTTGGAGCTAAATAAAGTCTAGGTGCACACATTCCATCTTTCATCTCTAATCATTGCTTGACAACACACTTCAATTTGGGCTTAAAAAGAACATCTTGTTTGTCAAACATTTGGATTTTGGGGTCTAAAATAAATCTTGTTTGCTGTCACATCTTTGAAATTGGGCTTAAAATGAACCACTGTCTTCAATCACACATTTTGACTTTGGGTTAATAAGAACAAGTGCTTGAACTTTTTTACACACATTTTAATTTTTTTAAAGGGAAATTAATCATTGCGAGTGTGAATCAAGTGTGTGTGTCCTCCACAACACCTCACTTGGTTCTCTGTTGTCATACCATTCTTAGGAGGCCTTCTTCGAGCACACACACCTCCAAAGGATGACCTCAATTGATTGTGAATCCAAAGACACGCTCCTTTGGAAGTTGAAATATTGTCACTCTGAGCTAAGCCCCAAAGAAATTTATACCTTTGGGAAGTGAAGGTGAAGGGTGGGTTACCCCTTTCTCCCGACTTATTGGCAAGATTTTTCTTTCAAATTATACCTAGTCAACCTTGTGCAAACTATCTTGAGACCAACTTGGCCATAGCCACTTGACTAACATTAGGCTTGTTGCTATGTATTCAAGTGTTTGCTTAATCATAACATTTAATCTTGAAAGACAAATTTATCATTGTGTTTGGTGTGTGTGTTCATGCATTTACATGTGAAATATTGTGTTTGATATTGTCCAAGTCAAAATTCCAATAAAAATTTGCCACATCATCCAAATAATACAATCTTATCATTCCATATCATATCCTAATGATCATCATCTCTTTAATCTAATCAACATCATTTTACACCATGACAACATTAGAAGATTTAGCACTAAAGCTTGTTCACATACTTCACAAAGCTCAAAAAGCCAATCACCTTTAAATCAACAAATCATTCAAGAATTCCATGACATGATCCAAACACTTCAAACAAGACAATCACCTCAAATACAACAACTCATAGCACAAATCCAATATCTCATGGCCACTTGGAAAATTCAACAAGTACATCATCAAGTCCAATCACCACATCAACAAATTTCACCTCAATCTGATGTGTCACCTATATCATCATATCAACCTCATCCATCCACATATCATGTTGCCCCTTCATCAACCTATCATACATCTTCTAATATCAACCCTTATCCATATCAATCCACCTTTCAACAACCATTATCCTATGTGACCCCTTCATCATTATCACAACAGAAAATCATATCACAACAAGTCCAAACACCATTCCAACCTCAACATATTCAACCACAATCCTATGTGTCACCTTTATCATCATGCCAACCTAACCCATCTACCTATCATGTCAATTCCACATCAACATATCCACCCATATCACAACAAGAACATAGGATCCCAATTCCAACCTGGCAACAAAATCAAGAGCCTTTCAATTCTCATGTTCCATTCGACAAGGGGAACACCAATCTAGTTCATGTGCCCTTACCACCATCCAATCAAATTCCTATCCATAAGCCACCATGTCCTAGTCCCAATCCATTGGAATTTCAACCTTCTAACCCACTAAACTCTTCATTACCCCCACCATCATCTAATTATCCATTAAATCCACCTATAAAGGATGTGACCCAAGGGCTACAAGCAAGGAATCAATTATCACTATGTCATTCAACAAATATACTTGAACATACAAAAGAGTCCTCGAAAATCATGCCAAGGCCTTCAAGCCAACCATGTCATCCACAACCCCTTGAGCCAATTCAAGAGTCTCCCGTCATAAGTCCAAGTCACCCTCTTTCATGCTTCTATTTTGTTGACCATCAAGAACATGTCAAGTCTCTCCATGAGAAATCCCCTTCCACTTCCATTCAAGCAATCCACGAGGTATGTCAAGAGCCTATCCTAAGCATGTGGAAACATCAAGCCCTAGTCCTAATCAAGATGAAATCATTTTTATCCAACCTATCCATAATCTATATCTTTTTTATGATCAAGATGATATCCATAATGATGAAGAGCCTATCCATGAGAAACTAGATCCTCTACCCATCCATGAGAAAGATATTCCAAATTAACCTCCACCTAGTCCTATCCATGATCCATCAACATCCACTTCCCTTGATGAGACATATGCCTCCCAAGCACACATAGAATATCAAACAAATACCTTGGATCTAAGTGAACATAACACCAATCAAGATTCTATCAATCCTCCATCACCCACTATCAACCCCATTGCAAGTCCTCCATCATATCCTATTAGTCTTTCCACCCTCATTCATGAATGTTCCTCCTTAGAACAACAACAACCATTATCTTCTCCATCCAATAAGGAACTCATGTATAGTGTTCCACCTACACCTAGTCCCATTGTCCATTGCATACCCCAAGGACACCAATCTAAAGATGTTGGTACTTCCTCCATGCATCCTAAGTCCACCTCCTTCCATCATAAATCCTATCATATGCCTAAGACATATGTTGTCATCCTTCCTCCATCATCCTACAAATGTCGAAAGCGTGTGACCATACACCTTCCACCATCAACTTTGCCACCATTACTTCCAACACCTAATATCCCTACCATTCAATCCTTTTATCCATTTATCCATAAATACCCTAACATTCCTAATCATGACCAAAAAATGCACACATTGTCTAAACAAGAAGCTTCCACTCATTCCACCATATCCATGGGATTTAAAAACAAAAATTTCAATGCCTATACCTATAAAGTAAAAAATCCCAAGGACCCCCATGCCTTAGGACATAAATACAAAAAGTCAAAGAAAAATCCATCTAAAAATTTATATAAGCCCATACCTCCAAAAGAACAATCCAAAAGAAAAATGGTTTGGGTCCCTAAGAAAATAGAAAGCAAGTCAAATGATACATCTACATCACAAAAATCCCAACCATCCACTTCCACCTCACATTCCCACTCTATTCAAAAGTTACAAAAATCCCACAAGCAAAATAAAAGTCATAAAAATACTAAGTCTATGTGGGTACCTAAAGCACTATATCCACCATCTCCTAAGCAAACAACACCATTGCTTTCTACACCACCTTCCCCTCAAAAGCTTCAACTTTTATCACAATGTGTGCAACCATTGGTCATGATTCAATTTCCACATACCTCCATCTCCTCACCCTTCACTCATTATCCTACATATCTCCCCCACCACCTTCATATGGTCCATGCTTTTGGCTAAGCCTCCCCATTCATCTTTTATATAAGTCGTATATCTTCCCTACATAATCCAAATCATAATCCACTATTTTCCTTCATAATCCACATCCTAATCCATCATCTACCTACTCCATCTCCCTTTCATGTCATCCCTTACCAACTTCTATGAGCACATTCGACATGGTCCATGCAATGACATCCGTTTCTAGTGGGACTATCACCTTTCATGGAACTAGACACTTGAGTCCCTCCTATCCAAAAAGTAAAAAAGTCAAAAAAAAAAGTAAAGAGAAATCCCTTCGTCCAATGGTGAAAACCTCGTAAATAGGTGCCCTAGATAAGTACCATGATGAAAACCTGGCAAACAGGTGTCATGTGTAGGTTGATCTTCTATATCACTTACACTTGGGGGCACAATGTCTTATCTATCCAACCTATCATTTTCATGTCATATCATTTCGATCATACCTACCATCTTTAGCCATCATACATCCCTATCATACTTGAGTCCACTTATCCACCCTTCTCCTTTTGATCTTGATGAAGACATAGGGGGAAAAATGTTGAAACATGTTTTTTTTTAATATCTTTTGACATACCTCATATTTCTAAACCAAGCCTATCATTATCCTATTGTCATAGGCTTTGTCATGAAAAATCCTAAGTATTATACCTAGAATGAGGCATGTTATTCCTATGCGACATAGTCTTTGGAGATAACATCCTTTCCATCCATCCATCATGAGCCTTTTATCCCTTATCCTATCACCCACCATTGCACCTAGAATTGGTTTTTCCCTTGTCATTGGTATCTAGCACAAAGGCTACCCAAATTTCATCCATTGACACCTCAAAACATGTCAAAAATCCAAAAAAATCAAAATATCCAAAAAGCACAAAAAAAAGAAGCATCCAAATAACTTTCAAAAATCAAAAAACAAAGTCAACATTCATCACGTCAGTCAAATTAGGCAAACATAGTTGCATTGGTCAAATAAGTTAGACAATGTCAATCTCCTCACACAAAGTCATTTTTCATCAGACATAGTCACACTCGAACACAAGACAATCATCAAAATGTCTGCTTTCAAATATTGATCCAGTAGACATTATAGTCCAATCGGTCATTAAGTTAAACTCAAACAACATAGTCCATCCAATCATCTAGTCACATTAGTCAAATTGCCAAAACAATGTCAATCTTATCACTCTTTAGTCCTCTCCAAGATGTGTCCTTCTTGGACTTGGACCTCGTCAAAATGTCATTTTCCTTTTCAGGATGTGTCCTTCTTGACCTTAGGCACCATCAAACTATCAAACTATCAAACAGTCATGCAAATAATCTTTGGAAAGCAAATATTGACAAACACATTAAATGGCTGTTGATTTTTTTAGTCTATTTTGTCTTATCTTTGTCTATTTTGTCTATTTTTGTTGGTCTATTTTGTCTCTTAGTCATATTACTAGCTACCTTGAGGATGTGCCATGAAGGATTTAGAGGTACGATGATGTCCCATGACCTAATTTATTTGACTATTGTCTGCGGATTGTCTTAGCAAAAAGACTGGGGCAACTTGGCCCTTAGTATGAGCTAGAACATTCCTTGTCTACGACTATCTATTTTGCAAGTGGATGACCTTGCACACCTTGGTCTATGTCATACCATGGTGTTTTTTGTCCATTTGTGTAATTTTACCACCCAATGATGATTAGTGCAAAGTCTTGTCTAGCAAAATATGAATATTTAAAGTTGTCTCCACTAAACATCCATGTCTTCCACGCTAACTTTTCTTCTATTCCTTCATTCTTTAGTCTTCTCATCCATTTTGAGAGCCCACTCGTATTCTCAAAACCCAACTGTCCTCTTGAGGGGGCATACCACAACCCTCCTCATCATTCTTCCTCATCCCTATTTTGCAATGGGGCATATTCTTGACTTGTTTTCTTTTCCATAACATGATAAAATGCATTATGACAAAGAGGGGCAAATGTAGACACATAAAAATGGCCTAGACCCGCAAACCACATTTTTCTATATCATGCTTCATCTCAACATAATTAAAATATTTAATTATGTTCTATAGTCCAATGTCAACTATTAATTAAATAATTCTTAATTATTTAATTAATTCAAGTCTTTTATTACTCTTGGCTATTTAAATAAATAAACAAACTTTATTTAAATATGTCACTAATTTCCTATGTCACTCTATAATTAAATAAATTCCTAAATTTATTTAATTATTATTAGTCCATTACTTCCTCCTAATTATTTAAAATAAATAAACTTTATTTATTTATTTTAATACGTCATTAATTATTTATGTCTGCTCATAATTAAATAAATTCCTATTATTTATTTAATTATTATCCTCTCTAGCTTTCTTTCTAATTTTAAATAAAATCATTTATTTAAAATTATTTATCCTCTCTAGATTTCTTTCTAATTTTAATTAAACTCATCAATTTAAAATTATCCATTTTCTTCAACTTTCTTTCTAATTTCAAATAAAATCATATTTAAAATGAACCACTTTCTAATTTCCCTCTTTTTAGTAAATAATTCAAATTAATTATTTACCGTCATGTGACCACACATTTTGAATTAAATTTAAGTTTTAATTCAAAATAGTCTTTTTCCTCCAAAAATCAAGTAATGTCTATTATTATTTGATTCTCCAATCACCTCTTTTTTTGTTCCAATCTTATCTCTTGTCACATGCATTGTCAACCCTTGATTTGATTTTCTAAAAAACAATCACGTCCATTCATTTCAAATTTGACCTAATGTTGCCCTAACCCTAATTATGGGTTGTCATATTGAATCTTGTCCATTGATTCTAGGGCACTTGTCAACTTTCAATCTTGGCCATTGATTAAGACATCTTATTGACATCCAATCTCAACCGTCAATCCAAATCAGACCTTTCCTATAAGTAAACTCTCTCATAAGCTATTTGGGGGTTGATTCTTCAAGTGTCCTTATGCTGTCAAAATCATTCTTGTTTTCATCTATTTCTATCTATTATCATCTATATTCATCCACACATATTATGCAAGTACATGATTCTAGTGTGAGACAACAATCTTCAATATTTTTCTAGTCACTTGTCATAGGCTTATTATTGCACACTCAAATTTGAGGGCGATTATCATATTCAAGAAAAATGGAGAAGAGCAATGGAGTTGAATCTATGGTAGCATGAAGATTTGGTAATATTGTTTTATGCTTTATGTCTTTATGCTCATTTGTTCTTCATTGTTTATTAGGGTTTGATTTATATTCTTTATTGTATTTCACCTTAATATTTCATCCCCGATTACACTAGGCACTGAAGAACAATGTTATGAACTACAATAAATTCATCAATGATAACAATATATTTTTTATGTACAAGCAAAGAGATTAGGGAAGCCATGTAAAATTTTAGAATGAGATAAATTTTCTAGAGGAGAAAGATATTTTATGATTTTAATAACTTTATCAAGATCAAGGGGATACATGGAAGAATATTTAGCATCTCCTACTGATAGAGTACTATAATTTTTGATAAATGAAATAGAGATATCATCACAAAGTTCATGGGGTAGAATTGGCTCAAGATCGAGAATAATTAATTCACTAAAATGATATTATAAAGTAAGAAAAATGAGGAATAGGCATCAGAGGAATATGCATTTAGGGGATATTCTAGATAGTATTACAAACCCTCCTCATAAAGATCAACTAAATATCCAAAGAAAGAACCAACAATAATATAATTTTAATGGTAATCGATGTCAACAATAACCTTTTTTGTTTCCTATTCCATATTTTGGGTAGTTACTTAAGACCTCCCAACTTCAATCCCATTGCACCATAGGGGTTTCTATAGGTAGATGAAAGTTAGATCCAAAATAGTGGTTCTACATGATAAAAAAGAAAATAAATCTTTCTTGTTTAAAATAAATAAGGGAAGGATTGATCCCTTAGAGACCTAATATTCATCACCCAAAAATTATTAGTGGGATTCTTTCCTTGTTCCTAATGATTGTTTCCTTATATAATTTTTTTTTTAATTCCATGAGCAAGCTATATGGTTGCATCACAAAATTTTCTAATTACAATATTTCCAATAGATATCTCTCTATTGTGAAAAATAAAGTGTTGGGTCTTAGTATCATGTTTATTTTAAATCACTTCCCATTCCTTTGGAATAAATTTTTAAATAATTTAATTATTTTTCTCATCTTCTCAAGTTGCAGTGGTTCTTTCATCCCTTGATAAAAAATTTTCAACTTTTCTATAGTGATGATGATGATCATATTCCACACTTTAAGGTTCATAATCATACTTAGAATCATAAATATTTATATCCCCCTATAGGAGATATTATTGGTGAAGAAATACTCTCTCTAAACTCTCATATCTCTTCAATGAAGGTTTACAAGTCTAAGATTTTCCCTTGATGCGGATAGTAGGAAATCTATTCTTTTAGGGATGATCCATTGATTATAATTCATCCTATTGAAAAGAAACTTGACATCATTATTATTAAAAAAATTGTATGATTTTGAAGATCTAAAATATCTCTCTAAATTTTATGTTTATGGCGAGGTCCTTTTCTCCCTTAGGAATGGATTTCCCTTAAGATAAAGTCTCTCAATATTAAAGCTTATAAGGATAACTTAATTTGTTAAGATGATTTTGAATCCCACTTTAGGTCAAAATTGACTCAAAAAACTCTTGTGTATTCTAGCTCCTACTAAATATTCACAATAATTTTATAGTTGGCACACCAATCCAATCCTATTGTAGTTATTTGTTGGAACTAGCCTATCACTAGCTCCGCTTTCAATTTTATTTTTATCTTGAAGAAGGAACCAAACCAATTTCTAGATTCAAATTCCTTCCTTCATGATATTAGTACACTTAATATTACTTTTATAATTTTTCTCATCAATTATGATGGTGAAAGTCTACACCAACATCCCCATTGATATAAGCATTTATGCTCTAAAAGTTTTCGTCAATAATATTTTACCTCTTGGAAAGATAAATTTAATTATCATTGTTGTAAAGTGGTTTTTAAGAAAACATATTTAGAATTAAATGGAAAAACATATAGACAATTTAGAGGGACAACCATGGCTAGTAAATGTGTCATTGTCATTGCATGCCTCTTCCTTTATTTTCTTGAATGGAAAGTAGAAGGTGAGCTTAATATTTATCAACATCTCTTCTACATGTACTGGAAAAATGAGTCCTTTTGTGTTTAATGTGGTTCTTCTAATAGTTTGTAACTCTTTGATACTTATTCCTCCATATATCTAGATACCATGATCACTACGCGTCTTTTGGTTTTGAAGGTTAACATTTTTGTACATTATTTTATACATGGGTCTAGATTTCTCTACTTCAAGAAGTTTAAGAGTAGATTTTACCAAAAAAATTGAATGTTTATTACTATATTACCTTTAACTCTAACCACTCATTTGATCTATTTTTTTTGTATCACATTCATTCTCAAGGGTACCCATTCAATTTTATCCTTCCCATATTCATAAGGGTTAATTTCAAGGATAGGTCCACCTTGCTCTATAAATTTCTTTCAAATAGTAAGAAATAATGTCCTCCTAGATTTTGTGGTCCTTAAGTTGGACAATAATGAGTTATATCAAGCTCTTATAATTGGTCATCACATTCTTAAACATTTCTTAGAGAAATTGTTACAAGATCCTAAGTTGAAGCATATCAGTCTTTCATTGATGTATTAGAGAATTTTTTGATCCTTATAAAGCTTCCCCTTAAGGAACAAGTTATAATAATAATTCTTTAGGCCCTCTTAGATCCGCTCTAGTACTCTAGTGGGTGTCTCTTATTGTGTTTTTCCACATATACTAGTATAGGTTGGGTACCTTTCACTTTTAAAGGTTTTTATTTATTTTTTCATTTTATATCACATTCTTTTTTATATTTGCATTTGTAGTTGTCCCCTCTCTTTAGGTTGTGATTTGTAATAAGGTCATGAGTTAAACCCACATATAGGGATTTTAATTTCTTATTTATAATCATTATCCACTTTATTGATGAGTAGCTAAAATCCTACACATTCAAATATTATTTTTACAAATATTTTTGTTTTCCAATAATTGATTCTTGTCTCTTTCATAAGTGAAATATATTTTTGTTTGTGTTATTATCCTTTGTATTACAACATTTTTGAGATATTATGAAAGCTCCATTTTTTCTCTTGAAGGAAGTATTATTCAATTTCATAGACATGATATTAATCCATAAGATTGATTCATAGAAAACACAGGTAGTTGTCAATTCTTATGAAAATATTTTTTCTACTCGCGGTGGCTATTCTACTTATTAAGGTTCTTCTCTACCTCAATCTATCATAGAAGTTTTGGATTCATAATTTCTTCTATAAATTCAAATTAATGGTAATTTTACTCATGTTGATAATATTGCTCATATGTAGGAGCAAAAATTGGAAGGTGGAGAAATTTTGCATAGCGTTCAAGTTAGCCATCCTAAGATCTCTATCTAATACCAAAATAAAATCAATGAGGATTTCCAACATAATAATGAGTCAATTGAATTAGAACAAGTTTAATATTCTTGAGCCTATATGAATATGTTTATCTAGACATATTTTCCATGAATTCATACCTAGTAAATTTCAATGTCAATAATCCTCTTGATGTTATCACTGATCCAATGATTAGTGAAAATATCATTTCTTCAAATATTGCTAATAGTTGGAGGATTATGAAAAATTATTTTTCAGGACCATATCTCCAAGGCTAGAACTAATCTCTCCATCACATTCACTATTGAGATAAATGATAACTAAAAGATGAAGCAAGCTAACACTAGTTTTTTTCTAAAAGACACTAATATAAACAATGCAATTTCGAGTAGTATATTGCTAAAATAGAAAAAAATTTATTGTTAAACATATATCAAGACTCAAAAATATTATTTAGCAAGTTCCAAACAACAAGAACCTACTAAAAATACTTTTAAGAGTCATAATAACTAATCTAGATAACCTAAGAAAATAAAAATTGAGGAATAAGCATCACCTGAACAATAATTTAGTGGATACTCCAAATCTTACTAATCCTGCTTAGAAAGATCAACTTAAAATCTAGAAAAAATCAACAATAAAATAGATTTCATGGTAAATAGTATCATACATAATGTTCGTTGTTTCCTATTATAATTTTTGGGAAATTTCAAAGTACTCTACCTTTAAAACTCCAAGGGGGGTGGTAGCTTTACCTTAGACCACCAAAATTCATTTATGTTATACCACAAGGGTGGTTACAAGATATGGAGGTTGGATCTAAAATAGTGGTATAATCATTATAGAAAAGGAAATATACTTTAGTGAGTGGACTAGACTTCTTTATTTTGATGATTAATTCTATATACACCTAAAATATTCTCCATGTCTATTCATCATTATTAAACCTATCAACTAATCCATAATTGACTAATTTCATCACCTAGACCTACATCCCATCACCTAGTCCTAATTAACATATGATATATCCCTTTCACATAAATTACATACTTTAATTAAATAATCATATTATTTAACCAACCACCCTTTTACATCTCATTACAATAAATAAATAATTAATTACATATTCTACATATTATCCATCTCACCCATGTGGCTAAAATAATTAGTAATATTATTAAGTAATAAAGCCATTACTCTCTCAATAGTTTCTAAGAATAATAGGGACCTAAGAACACTTGTCCTTGTGCTCCCATTATTCTCTCAACACATTCCAAGAACTTTGGGCACCTAGGAACACTTTTCCTTATGGTCTCCTTATTCTCTCAACACATGCCAAAGTTATAGCCCTTTTAAGTGCACATGTCCCTAATTTCACTCATCCTCACAATTACTTAATAAATTTGGTAAGTTAATCCTAACCATTCACATTCTAACTAACTTCATCTCCACTCTTCATCCTCTCCTAGATCCTAGGGAATTCCTCTCAACCATTCTCCACCCTTGATCTCACAATAAAATCTTGGCCATCCATTCCTCATTCCCAAAATCTATAAATTCAAGCACTCCATCCCTCATTCCCATCCATTATCATTCATGCTAAGTATATGATGTCAAAATTGGTATCATTCAAGCAAGGATCATCCACATCCCAATAAAACAAGAAAAAAATCATTGAACAATGGAGACTTTGGTAACATTTGAATTTAGTTTTGGATATTATCTTATTTTTCTTTCTTGTTGAGCTTTATCTAGAGGTTAGTGATAGTTCAGATAGGTTTCTTTTGTAGTGAATTTGTTTCCACTTTTATTTCTAAATTAGAGTTTACATTCTAGCGACTCTATTGGGGAATAGCTTTTTATTCCATTCCACTTTTTATTTTCATACATTTTAGTATTGATTTACATTAATAGGTTTTATGATTTTTGGTAGTGAAGTTCTTTCAGGTGTGTTGGAGATGAAAAAAAAGGACCATTATGATCAAAGTGCTCGAGAGATGAATTTGATATAAAATACCTAGTATTTAATTGATAAAATTTTTAGAGGTTTCTGTACGTTTGTAGCTGGTACTAGTAGACAATTCGAGGTAAAAATTACTTTAAATTTGTTGAAATAATGAATTTTAGTTGAAAACCACCCTTAAATAGAAAATATCAATGTTGAATTAGCTAAAACTTCATATTTATTAGGAAAATTGTTCTAAAATTCCTAAAAACCATGAATGTTAGTTGTAAAACCGCCTTAAAAATCTCAAAACCATGCATGTTTAGCTTAGAACCATGCATTCTAATCAAAATCATGAACAAAAAGGCTAAAACTACATGATATTTTTTAAACCATTTGTCAAAAGAGCAAAAAACCATGAATTATAGTCTAAACCACCTTCAATAAAGGTACAAGAATGTATTAAAAATGAAAAACATCCTTTTAGTTTTATTTAAATTTGTCAAAATTTCATAGTCATTTGAACCGCCCTTTTAAATTTTGCTTAAATTTGTCAAAATTTCATAGTCATTGAACCACCCTTTTAATTTTGTTTAAGTTTGTTAAAATTTCAAAAAAAATATTGTCAAAGCGGGAGTTCTAGTTTTGTGTTGCATGTGCGTAGGGTCATATTGTGGACCAGGGGCTTCAATCCCCCATAAACCATTGGTCACACATGGATTTAGGCCCGTGGTCATATGTAGTCCATAAAGGCTTATTTATAGCTCTTCTCTGATTTATCCCCCTTCATTCTAGCCACCAGTCACCTAGTCAACTAGGGGAAAGGCTAGAAGGGCTTAAGGCCTATTTAAGCACCATTGAATTTTTGGAAAAATCCTTTCTAGTCAAATCATGATAATATTTTTCTATAGGTTGGATTTTCAAACTTTAATAGGTGTTAGAAAATTGATTCCACCATTGACACTGTGGTGTAGGTAGTTTTTACAAAAAAATGATCCAAAATTCAAGTATTTTCATTTGAACTCAATTTTTTTTTCAAACTTCAATTAGTCATAACTTTCACATATTTCATCATTTTTAGTACATTTTTAAAACTTATCAAAAAAATCCATAGAATCTATTTTTATAGTTTATTTTTCTATAGGATTTACTATTTTTCTATTTTTCACTAACTTTTGTATGTAAGTCTTTTCATGATTTCAAGACTTCAAATCTTGCAAAATACTATCTCAATTTATTTTTGTAGGAAGTTTGGTTGAAGAAATTGATTATAAACCTTCTCTTTTTCTGTGTTCTTTGTCTACTTTTTATTTTCTCACTTTGAAATTAGGTGAAAACTTAGTTCACATTTTGATTTGGGATAATAATTAACGAGTTCATTTTAAACCCCAAGAACACTAGTGTATTCTCTCCTCTTGCACCTTAGGGTGATCTTGAGGATAAAAAATAAGTGTTGAATTGATATTATTTTTAGGGGGCCTTCTTGGGGATATCATCACCCCAAGGGACAACCTCAATTCAAATGTTCTGATGGAGTATAAATAGTGGGGAGTGAATCAAAAGACACACCTCTTATAATTTTATTTTATCATTTGGGATAAGTCCCCAAGAACTTTACACCTTGGGAAAGTGAAGGAGAAGGGTGGGTTACCCTATTCTCCTAGTTTTTTTACTTTCTTGTACTTTCACATTCATGGATTAGGCCTCACATACTCTTGTGGTATTTAGAGGATACCCCTAGTAGATTTGTATAGCATAGTTTAAGACCTTTCAACCATTGCTTAATTATGGTGCAAGGGACAATATCAGATTTGAAGGTACTCACCATGTACCTTCTTGTGTTGAGATAGCAACTATTTTCTGATCGGGCCTTGTCCTTTCAAGGTAAGGGGTGTAGAGGTGGTGCATGAACTTTGCATACCCTATTTATCCACTAACTTGAAGGTATTTTATTATGTGGGCCCATATTAAGTTAACGCACCTTTATTGAATAAATATAGGCTTGTTATTGTGTCATTTTATTTGAGTGGTGTATATACCAAAGTACTTGTTTGTAAAACCTTTACTACCAAGTCGAGTCAAGTCAAGTTTGAAATACTTTTGTTTGTTTGAAAATATTTTCTAAATTGGTATCCTTTTGAAACATAAAATATTGAATCCAAATTTAGGATAAAAATTTACTTTCAAATCAATCCAACATCCCCCACACCAGAACAATACCTTGTTCATTGTCCATTTATCCATTTTTATGATACCCTTATTCCTTCATACATTATCCACATTTTGACCAGTCCAAATTGTCTAATCATCACACAAAAATTTGTCACTCACTGTCCACTTGATCATAACCCTAGTCATCATCGAAGTTACATCCAATATATTAGAGAACATTAGGATATCCTTAAAATCATTCCATAATTATCATATTTTATCTACTGTCTTTACAATCCACATTTGATCATCATCCAAATCAAATCCTTGGTCATAGCTGAAATTTAACACCTTTGTATCCTTTAATTAAAATCATTATTTTAGTCCAACATTTGGGCCCTTAATCATCCTAAGACCCTTTTTTTTAATCATTATAAAATATACACTAATATTTAGATTCCAAAAATCAAAGTCTCAATCCAAACAATCTTAGGATCCTAGTGTGTAAATTATACTTTAAATCCAAGTTTAGTCAATCCATTTCATTTTAAATACAAGTCATCCATTTCATCATCTAAGGTTATCCTCATTTATTAGGATTTGATTCCCTTTTAATTAGTCATCACAAACCCAACAAGTTCACCAATTCCATCCATAACAATCATCTCCCACATCAATTTTGAAAACAAGAACAATGCCTCCCAACACAAGACAAAGTACTAGATGTGAGAACATGGAAGGAAATCCATTTCCTAATCAACCCCTCATAAAAAGGTCTCCTTTCTTAGTAGAGAATTACCAAGTTCCACATGATTATAGAAACACCGATGATTATATTCCTCACCAACTTGAGTACACCATCGATCCAAATAAAATCCTAGATTCCAAACAAGGACGAGATGTTATAGGAAAATATATTGAGATAAGAAAAGATGCCATCCTTAGACAAGTCAAAGAATCAAGGGCACAACTACCTATTGGTTATGGCCTCTCCAATATTTATCACATAGTTCATCTTGATCCTACAAAATCATTCCTCACACATGATCATATTGATCCTCATGAAGACCCTATCATTCCTACTAAAGGGAAACAACCCCTAACGAATAGAGGAAATCCCTTACATCAAATGTTGGTATGACATATATTATCCACTTCCATTCCTAATGAGGTTAAAAATCCCATTTCCACAAGTATACCAAATCCACAATAAGCATCCCACTTGGAACAAAAACCATAACTACTTGTATAGACCCCATCTCCATCTCCATTCCTAATACAAAAACCTCCACTACCACCACTTCCATCATGAACATGTTAATTTCACCCAAGGTCAAGATCAATTCAAAGATTCATTTCAAACAACATCAAGATCCCAGCTCACCTAAGGTTTATAAGACACAAAACCATCCATACACCTTTCCACCACCACCTAGTTCATCCTTTGATCAAGAATGACAAGCCATGAGGATTCAAACTTAAATTACTTCAGGGAAAACCTTATAATAAATCCTATACCTTTGAGGAATTATGACCCTATCCTTTCGATAGGTCAATATCATAAATACTGTTCCCTACATCTTTTGAAATTCCTAAATATGACTTGAGTACATGGGGAGGGGAGATCCCGGAGAACATGCCAAATAATTCTTCTTGGCTAGTGAAGAAGTAGCACACGAGGACACATACTTACTACATCTATTCCCTCGTAGCTTAGGTGGTCAGGTACTTGAGTGGTTCTTGAACCTACCTAAGTGGTCCATAAAATATTTAGGAGTTAATCAATAAACTTGTCAAACATTTCTCCTATAACATAGAACATGAGCTTACCATGATGGGCTTGTGTAAAACTCAAAATAAATCAAGGGAAATATTATCATCGTTTCATTCAACATTGGAGAGATTTAGCTAGTAGGTTCTCATGGCCAATACTATAAAAAAAATTAGTACACATCTTTGTTACCATATTAATATCGATTTTGCATTCCACCTTCAAGTTCAATGTGTCTTTTTTTATGAAATCATTGAAAGGGGTATTCAAATTGAAAATACCTCATTGATAAAGGGGTTATCAAACTTTATTCCAAGGATCACAATGATAAATCCAAAATTTCGAATGATAAACCTAATTTCTTTATAAAAAATAATAATTTAGTTGGAGATGAGGTTAATGATTCAAAACATGCACAAAATTTCTAACAAACCTCATCTATTGTCATTCCATCTGCACCCCATAAACTACAACAAAAAGGAGACAATTTACACCTTTAGGAGAATCCATTAAGTCAATTATTTATCAACTTGTCAAGGATAACAAGGTGGCATTTCCACTTACAAAACTCCTTGATGATACTCAACCAAAGCCTTCATGGTATAAGGAAGATGAATATTGTGATTATTATTCTATCAAAATTTATGTCACAAGAAAGTGTATGCAACTAAAGCATTATAGCTGAGGCTTCATAGATAAAGGTGAGATTGAAATTGAGGGACCATCAAACACCTCACCTAACCAAGATGGGTATATATCAAAAACATTTTACTAAGTATAGTCAACAACACATCCAAGCTCAAGAATATAATACAAACACCATCAATTATTACAAGACCCCTTATAACTATAATTCTATTATTTGTCATATTGAGCATTCTAACGAATGAATCCATACCATAAAATTGAAATCACCTAATTTTTCTATTTCCACTCGACTTGGAAAGATAACCATAGCTACTCCTGCTCCATCCACTTCAAACAACCACAAGTAATATGAAATTCTTGATCATCTTGATTGAAAATTGGCTAAAATTTCCATTCTTGATATTCTCTACACATCACCTACTCATAGAGGCATATTAAGTTGTATCCTACAAGAATCAAAAGTCCCTAATGATATTCACCATTCACATTTGTAGGCCCTTGTTGGCCACGTTTATGTAGAACATCACATCACTTTCAATCCAAGTGATTTTCCTCCACTTGATATATACCGTAATCACCCCCTCCATATAGAAGCTGTTATTTCCAAACATAAGATAAAGTGTGTTCTTATGGATAACGGGTCAACCTTAAATATTTTTACTCTTAGACTCCACATTTGGTTTATTCAATAAAATCCTTGGGATCACATAATATTAACATACAATCATATGATAATGGAGAGAGACAAATGGTATTGTAGACACTTAAAAATGTCCTGAATGGTACTACACACTTGAATCTAATATACTAACACCGTTTCATCCTAAAACCCATCCTCTTTTTGCTTAATTGATTAAATTAGCCTAGCTAATTAATTAATTATGTCATTTTAATGTATTAACCTAATTAATCTAATTGGGTTAATTAACCTCCTTTTATGCTAAGATTTTATCTTATTAAATTAAATACATCAAGTTATTTAATTTAAATCCCTAGGCCCTCTTATTTAATTAAATAACCCTAAGTCATTTAATTAAATATCATCACTTTCCCCTTTTCATTAAATCATTTTATTTAGTGAATACTGTCTAATTCCCCTAATTTGAATAATTAAAACCTTATTTAATTATCAAATTACTAATAAATCTAATTCCCCCCACTTGCAAGGGAATATTCTAATAGAATATTCCTCCTTTGCGCATTCCTCCAAAAGGAATATGCTCATGGAATATTCCTTTCCCTTTTTCACATTAAAAATTTGTTTTAATTTGCTAAATATCTAATTTTCCTCACCCATGAGAATATTCCAAAGACTATTCTCTTTCTCCACTCATTTGAAAAGGAGAATATTCCTTTTTTTGCAACAAACTCTCAACAAGACTTCTTGTGCAAGTTTTGAGAGTGTGTTTTTTTGAAAGAATATGAACCCTTGATTCTTTCCTTGATCCATGTGATCATTGATTCTCATGCATTGATGATAATCCATGATCCATGTTTCACCTTTCCTCTAATTTTGACCATTGATTAATCTTTTTAATCTTAACCCTTCATTTTTCATTTGTCCTCCTATAAATAGGTCACTATTTTGAGACAAATGGATTCACCTTTTAAGAGAAAACTTATGTTGTTAAAATAAATTTCACTTGCAATCATAGTTAGCACTTATTTTGCATATTTTTAGCTTAATTCACTTTCATCATTAGCTTATCTTCCATTAATGGCTTCCATGATAACATAAATGCATCCAATTAGTATATTGTGTAATTAGGGTTTCAATCTTTTTAGCTTAAAATCTATTTAGATTAGCTTTGCATACACCCATATCGGTCATATTAGCACAAATCATGTTAAAATAGCTTTCATCATGTTAATTTAGCTTTAAATCATGTTTTCATACACATCTATCATCGGTTTCATCGATTCTCTTTAATAGAATTGATCGAAACAAGATCATTTATCCATGGGATTGGGAAAGAGTCGCCATTCCACATCAATGCGACACCACTCCCCAATAGGATAAGTTTCAATGGATTATAATAGGTGTTCTTGAAGCTTTCATATTTTAATATGTTAGTTTTAATGGATTCTTAGCTTAGTTTTGCATTGAATGATCTTATTGGACTGATGTTTAGTGGCTTAATTACACATTGAATCCTCATGGATCAAGTGTAGTCAGCCCATACTAATCCGTTGGTCACATTTTGGTGCTAGAAAGAGAGCGAACTAATCAATCTGAAAATTTTGTCTCCAAATGTTTGTTTTCCTTGTGTTTATAGGTACAATGACTCTATTGATTATCCATCAATGCATTTGATGATGTGTCGCTCTATAGTGACACACCTATGATTTCATTTTATCATCGCATAATTGAAATAGTAACGCATAATTAATTTCATCACCGCATTTTAACATAGCAACGCTAAATTATTTTTTAATGTAGAATGAATGATTTTTTAGCGACACAATTGATATGGTGACACAATTAACCTCCCTATTTACTGCAGAGGGCTGCTATCAATTTTTTAGTATAGCGAAGCATATCCTATACAACGATGCTATTGATGAATTTCAATGATGCAATTGATTTCAGCATTGTGAATTACTGGTAAAATTAATAGAACTTGATTTTTTGACATGTGTCTGAATTTTTTGGCTTTATCTAATCACTAAGCATGTCTCTGACTTATTTTTTGGTTGTTTAGACTAACTGGTTTGGTAGGTTTGCACGATAAAATTCAAATTGAAGGAGCATTTTATATTAATTATATAATTGTAACAAGTGTTTCGACACTCATGGGGCAATTATAACCCATTTATGATGCTTTACTTCATGATTTAGGACCAAACTAGATTTATTTTGGGCTTAAAATAAACATTCAAATTGGTTAAAATTGAACCCTCACATCATTATGCTTGTTGGTTTAAAATTGAACAATACAATCTAACACTTCAAATTGGTGCTTAAAATAAACTCACTTTTCTATGATGGATTAAAATGAACACATGTTTGATTTGTTTATGTATTCTTGTTGTGCGTATCTAATCCCCTTCCACTTCATGCGATCTTGGGTGAAGAGAAACACACAAGTCTACTTTTTTGCTTGGAAGTGCTTATCCTCTCCCCTCATGCCTGTTGGCAATCTTGGGTGACAAAAAGAATTTTATGCTTCAAACATGTGTTACCTTTAGAGGGCCTGCCTCAAAACTTGTGAGAGGGAACGACCGAGGCGGTTCTTTCTATCTAGATCGCTATATAAATAATTTGGAGTGACAAAAGTCACTAACCAGCTGGTTGTGGTTGTTCCATACCAATGAATGTCTCCCTTAGTATCCTGGTGATGCATTAAAAACCTTAGATATTTCTAAGGGTTGGGAGGCCTCTTAATTGAGTGAATCGCTGTGTGTATGGAACCAACATATCCTAGATATGGTCATTAAAAACTTTGTTGTAGTGGCTAACCAAGTCCAATTTTGAAACGCATTTGAAGGTAGTGCATGGGAGTAGCACCACGCCTAGAAGTTACTTACCATGTCCAGGTTTTGATTGAGGCAATAAAGTAAATGGGGAAGGGACTCCTTTGCTTGGCATTTCAAGACATTACATTTCCTTGGCATAGCCTATTTGTCCATTTCATCTTCATGGATTAATCATTTCTTTCGATGATGTTAAGACTACTAAGAAATACATACATAATCTATCTAGGATTGTAAATGCTTGTGAGCCAGTTTAACACTTGCTTGGTTCCATAAAAATTGCAAACAAACATTAACAAGTATTTGCAAAATTTCAAACCCTTTGGTCTAAGTATGGATACCCTTTGAAAAAACCTTGATGTTGATGCTTGTCCTAAGGATTTATTCTTAGAGACTTCTAAATATTTTGGTTTACATCTCAATCAATACTTCCCAAAGTTAACCTAGGTAACTATGCCCTTAACTTCATCCTTTTCAAAAAATAGACTTTGTGAAATTTATGATGTTTTTGACATAGACATTTAGTTTGAACTTAATCAAGACAAGTGTTTGTGGTAAAAAGAAACTCATTTAAGCAAGATAAATTGAAAAATTGAACTCCACATGACCATTTGGCATCCGATTACTTCGGTTGAATAATCAAACCTTACCCTCGCTATCATTCAACCAAACTTTAAAATAATTGAGAGAGAAAAATAGATATAATTAGTAGTATGAGAAGCTTCACTTTTAAAACAAAAGAAACACCCATCTAGTGGAGAAACACAACATATATCTTAGACAAACAAGAGGAACAAGCAAATATTATAGCTGAAAGGCCCATATTACCACCTCTCGCGTGGCAATAAATATCCTCTTTTCCATAATCTTGAGACTTCTCTAAATGAACTCTCACAAAATCAAAATCCCCAAGAGAAGGTCTACATGTCATCACTTCAAACTAAGGCATCATAGTCCAAAAGTTGTCTAACAACACCTTGTGTCTCTCTACTACAACAAGAACCGTTTGGTAAGGATATTTTATAGATGTGTTTCAATGAATAATCCAGATATGTATGCTCAATATGAACCCCTCATTTAAGTCAAACATTGGTATTTTTCACAAACTTAGACTTATCTTAAATGATCTCACGGAAAATCAAAATCCCTAAGAGAAGGTCTACATGCCACAATTTCAAACTTAGACATAATAGTGAAAATTACATTTGGAGACATGTCTTAAGAAATCACCACATCCGAGATAGATCAATAAGGAGACATTCTCTATGCCATTTCATGAACAAACCAGATTTAGACATTTCACACGAACTTCTCCTTGATCATTGAGTCTTTAGGATTTGAAAAATTTAGAGGTCTAGCATGTTTCTCACCACCTTGGTATTATAAAAAAAAGGATAACTCTAGGTACACATTGGGTCAAATATTTCATCCACACCTTTACCAAAATCCAAACTTCACTTCAACAAACTTTTCAAAAATTCGAACACACTAACACTTTTGGACTTAGAAATCTATCAACCCAAATCATAACTTAGCTACTTTTTATGTGAAATGAGTCCTTTTCCATGCACCTAGTTAAGTTAGTTATCATCCTTGGACTAGTTTATCTCGAAGGTTATGAGTCTACCCTAAAGATTCGCAAGTTTATAAACATACTTTATCCAAACATCCAAACATCAAACTTAAGTCAAAAGTGTTGTCCCAAAATATTTTCAAAGGTCACTCCCCACATCATTCACATTTTCATCTCCCATTATCATCTTTTCTCAAAAAATATAGAGCATCCCTTTTACCTAGATTTGAGTCAACTAGAGAGTTCAAACATTACAAATCTCAAAACAACTCTCCCATAGGTGACCCAAAATTTATGGTAAAGACAAGATCACAACACAAGAGAATCATGGAGAAAACAAAAGTAAAATTCACCTCAAGTGATCCAAATCCTCAAGAATTCAAGCTACCCCATCACAACAACCCTCATCTCCATCAGGGCCATATGATATAGAATACATTATATAAAAACCATTTAAACTTACTAGGGAGGAAATTATGGAACATCAAGCCTTAGAAAATGTAGCTCCAATTTCCCCATATTTTGTTGCACAATCATTAACACAAGGCTTGAATTCCTCCACCTTTCAAACAAATCCATTGCTAGGGCTAAATCAAATACCCATTCCTAGTATTGCAACTAGTATTGCTAAGGACTTTTGTGATACTCTTCCATTTGAAAACAAAACGCTTGTGGGTACCCTAAATACTAATCCACCTCAAACCACCACTTGGACACCTAACTTTGGTGCTCCCCCATTCATGAACATCCCTTACATGAAAATAAACCAATTACACTTCATGAATCCACGACAACCTCAGCATATCGAGGTCATCCATCCTCATCCATTCCCACAAGTACCACAAGTGTGCCCAACACCACACAAGGTAGTATAGGTCAAGTGTGTCAAATAGACCAACAAGGGCATGCCAACACCCTAACACAAATTCAAAACTTAACACAAATAGGGGCATCTCTATCCAATCGACCAATTGGTTCATCCACACCATTGGTTTCACAAGAAAAATCTGTCCCATCCATCACCAACCCAAATCAAAATAATCCCTTGGTAACGAACCCCATCAACATAGGTAATACCTTGACCACATCCCTAATGCAAGGAAATCCCCAATACATTGATCAAGGGAACCTTTTCAATCAATGGACTCAAGGTCCTAATGTGTCATTACCATCATAATACCTTATGGCACCATCATCATCTTTCCCCATGGTTCCTCTCACCATGAAAAATCACATTGGACCTCAAACTTACATTCCTCCATCCCAATCCACCATATCACAAGGAATGTTAAAACAATGGAACCCCCAACCTCTCATCAACAACTCACTACCTACTCAAAACATCAACACCCAAAACCCATCATAGACACCCCAACAACCAACCAATCCTACATTGCAAGAACATGCATTAGCTCTACAACAAGCACAACAATCTTATCAACAAGTTTTCTAGCAACAACAAAAACAAGAAACCCTAGCAGCACAACAAAAACAATAGAAAGCAACCCTAGTAGCACAACAAAAACAACAAGTAACCATAGTAGCACAACAACAACAACAAAAAGCAGCCTTAGTAGCACAACAATAGAAACAACAACAACATCAAGCCCAAAAACAAGCCTTAGTGGCTCAACAACAACAAAAATCACACCAAGCAGCCTTGACAACACAACAAAAAAATTAAGCCCAACAAGTAGCCCTTGTGTCTTAACAACAAAAACAAGCCTTACTAGCTTAGCAGTATACCCAACAACAAAAACAAAAAAGTTACTATTATAATCCTCAATGAAACATCATCAATACAAACACATTAGGAACATATACACCAAAACCACAATCACCTTCATAAAATTCCATGCCACCATGCACACCATACAACACCTTATCATATCAAAATCCCACATACAACCCATCTACCATCCCACAATACACAATGTATGTTCCTCCCCCAAACCCACAAGACAATGTAGCATCACAACTTAAGGTGTTATCATAAGAAATGCAAGATCTCTGAATGGAAAAGATGAATAAGCCCCATACACAAAACTTATGTCCATATCCATTTGATCGAAACATCGCAATGGTACCATTCCCTCCTGGTTTTGAAGTCCCCAAATTTGATAAATACAAAGGGAGAGGAAGTCTTGTGGACCATATCAAAGAGTTTAACACCATGCATATGGAGGTTTCCTACAATGATTTGTATTTGATGTGCCTCTTTCAACGAAGCTTGACAAGCCCAACTATCGATTGGTTTTCCCAATTGCCTCCAAGTATCAAAATTTTTCAAGAAATCATTGATAAAATCATAGATCACTTCTCCTTTAACCTTTAAATGGATGTGAGCTTAGAAGAATTGTATACTCTCAAACAAAATAAAGGATAATATTTCACCAATTTCTTGCAACGTTGGAGACAAAGAGCTATCGAGAGCAAGTGGCCCATTCTTGATGAACAAGTGAGGATCATCATAACAAATCTAGATCCTAATCTATCCTTCCACTTGAAAATGCAATGTATTACCCTTATGACGAGCTTGTCCCTAGATCCCTTAACATCAAGAGAGCTATAATCTTATAGGGAAATACTCAAGCTTACAAAGACAATCGCCCATCAACTAATTCAAACAACAAGCCTCATGTTTGGGCTAAGAAAAATAATGTAACAAATGATGGTGTGGTAGATGTTAAGGTGGTCCTAAGTGATCCTAGGCTGAACATCAATCAAATAGATAATGTTCAACCAACTATGCAACAAACAAAACGATCCCAAAACAATCAGATCAACAACACTAAAATGCAACAAAGATGAACCCCTAACAAGAACAACTATCCAAAACGCAAGTACACACAGTTGCCATAACCTATCAAAACCATCATGAAGAAGTTGGTAGAGTCAAACCTGATAACACTTCCCAACTTTGAAAACTACCAAGAACCATAAGATAAACCACCTTGGTACAAAAAAAAATATCTTTGTGAATTTCATAAAATCAAAGGACACAAAACATCGAACTACAAGAGACTCAAAAATATTATCCAAGATCTTATAAAGAGCGAAGCCATATTTTTTGAGGTACTAGCCAACAAATAGGATCTTATGATATAAAAGAACCCTATGACAAACCATAGCAAAGGAAACAAAATTGGAAAATCTAAGGTTTACACAAACATACAACATACCTATTCCAATGTAGTCGCTTCTTGTGATAGTGTCATCATTGTCATCACCATCAAAGGGCCTAGTGTGGAGTGTGGAGTCACAACATGATGTAGAAAAGTCACCATCCAAGGAGTCCCATCTCAATCTAGGGCACAACCTACTTTGCCAGCATCAAATCCAAGAAAGTACAATCTCCTAGATCAGCTTAAGAAGACCCCTGCACAAATTTATATCTTGGAACTATTGAGGCTATTACTCACACATAGGGAAACATTAGAGGAGGCTTTATCTTCATCATCCATCCTTGAGGATATTGATATAAAACAATTTCAAGCTATGGTAGGGCATATCGCTAATCATCTTCTCACATTCTCAGAACAAGACCTACCATTGCAACCATCTCATAGCTATGCTTTACACCTTGAGGTCATTATTCATAAGAAAAAGGTTAAAAGAGTATTAGTAGATGGAGGTGTTGGTCTAAATATTTTCACCATTTAGTTGATCAAGGAATTGGGCTATTCAGAGGATACTATTGAGAAAACAAAGAGCACCAACATCAGAGCATATGATGATCAAGAGCGGGTATCACAAGGCATCATTGCACTACCATCCAAGTAGGACCCACCATTGCAGAGACTACATGCCAAGTGTTAGACCTTGATCTTCCCTAAAAAATCTTACTTGGTCAACCATGGATCCATGTCCTAAAAGTTATAGCTTCGACCTACCATCAATGTGTAAAGTTTCCTTTTGAGAGAAGAAAAGTTACCATCCATGGAGATACCAAGCCTTTTTAATACTGTAAGAACCTTGAGACCAAGTTTTAAAAGATACCATAGATCCCTAAAATGATGAAGGGCCTATACCATACTCCTCATTTGTTGACCCATAATCCCTTGCATCTACATCATAAGCAAGAACACCCATTGTGTAGAACATTCCTGACATCGAAGCAGTGATCCGGGATTATTTTTGTGGAAACTATAAGCTAACGGAGGATACCTTTGTGTTGAGAGAGCTACCTCTTTCTCCTAAATCTCATGGGAAAGCCACATCTAGCAAAAATGTCCCTAAAATAATAAAAATTGCAGCTACTACCTTCACCAAGTGGGGGGATTTGAACAAAGAAGATATCAAAAAGGAAGATGTTTCCAAGTTGTTGCATCAATATGAACAAACCATCCTTGTTTTTCCCATGGAATATGACAAAAAATGCTTGTAGCTAATGAAGAGTTGGGGATACATCAAGAATGAGAAACTAGGAAAAAATGACAAGGGTTTGCTAGAACCCATCGTTCTTGAGAAATGTCCAAAGAATCTTAGCTTAGGATGTACTACTAGCAAGGTTACCATTTTTGGAAAAGGTACATCCACTAAATGGGTTAGGGCTTCCTCTTGGTTACCAACATTGCATGATTTTCCTCTTCCTAACATTGACCTCATCATGGATTTAACAATAAGGCATAAAATTCTATCACTCATGGATGGTTTTTCAAGGTACAATCAAATCATGATCGCCAAGGAGGATCAACAAAAAACTACATTCAATTATCCTTGAGGAACATATTTTTGGAACATGATGCCATTTAGGTTGAAGAACACAGGAGTAGCCTATCAAAGATAAATGACCCTCATCTTTCATGACATGATCCAAAAAATAGTCAAAGACTATGTGGATGATATCTTGGAAAAATCAAAGAAAAGGAGTGAACACATATAAATCTTGGGACCCATTGTTGAAAAACTTGAAGAGTACAAGGTACGGTTGAATCCAAAAAAGTGTGTCTTCAGGGTTACATCAGGGAAAATTATTGGCTATATCATCTCACAAAGAGGGATAGAAATTTATCCAACAAAAATAAAAGAAATCCTCGACATGGAACCACCATTAACATTAAAACAAAAGAGAGGATTAAAAGGAAGATTGTAGTCCATCGGAAGGTTCAAAACACAAATATAAAAAAAAATTCACCCTTTTTCGCATCTTCTCCATAAAGGAATAAATTACTAATGGGATGAGAAGTGTGATAAAGCCTTCCAATAGATAAAGGACTACCTATTGACACCTACAATGCTCATGCCACCAATACCAAACAAACCATTGATCCTATATATATTAGCAACATCAGCAACACTAGGTGCTCTTCTAACACAACATGATGAAAACAGAAAGGAAAGAGCCATTTACTACATCATCAGGACCTTGGTGGGCTATGAAATGAGCTATTCATCTATTTAGAAATCATGCTTAGCAGTATTTTTTTCTTCACAAAAATTTAGACAATACATATTGTTGCATCAAATCAAACTTATTCCAAAGATTGACCCACTGAAATACCTTTTATCCAAAGCAAGTCTCACGGGGCGAATGGGAAAATGGGTAATGATATTGATTGAATTTGACATAGAGTATATGGAGCATAAGGCAATCAAAGAACAAGTGTTCATAGACTAACTAGAAGAAGCACCTATCTATGCAAAGAACTCTTTGATATCTGAATTCCCTAATGAATCAATGTTCCTTGTCAATACAACAAATCAATGGAAAATGTACTTTGATGGATCATTCACCCAACATGGATTAGGGTTAGGTATTATTTTTATCAACCCTCAAGGTGATTGCATCCCAAAGTCATATAGGCTATCATTCCCATGAACTAAAAATATTGTTGAGTATGAAGCCCTAATCATAGGTCTAAGGATAGCAGTTCAACGACATATACAAGAGTTGAAAGTCTATGGAGACTCATAGATGGTTATCAAGAAAGTCAATGATGACTAACAAGCCAAGGATGACAAGCTTACTCTTTATAAGAAGATGGTAGAGAATCTCAAGGGCCTTTTCATTGATATAATTTTTTCGTAGATTCCTCGCATGAACAACTGAGCAACAAATTCTATGGCAACAATTGGATCATTGTTGAACATGCCGCACAACGTCCTTCAATGCAAATTCTTGGTAGAACAACTTCTCATACCAACTTTTGAAATCCCTAAATCTAAATTTACATGTGTCATCGTTGGTCCTAGATTTCTATGGTATCATGAAATATTCACCTACCTAAGTAGAAGAACCCTCCCATCTGATATCACTTCCAACCTTAAGAAGACCTTTGTTAAAAAGGCATCTTGATTCGTTATCCTAGGTTATACCTTATACTGCCAAAGCATCGAGGGGGATTACTACGATGTATTAACCAAGAGGAATCATTGATGTCCTTAATAGAAGTACATGATGAAATATGTGGTTCCCATTCTAGTGGTATGAATTTAGATAATAATTTGTTGAGAATGGGGTACTATTGGCCAAGCATGGAAAGAGAAGCCCATCAGTATGTGTAGAAGTGTGTCTAGTGTCAACAACATGGAGATCTTATTCATGCTCCAGCTTAGGAGTTGAAACCAATGATCACACCTTGGCCTTTCTCACAGTGGGGGCTTGACCTCATAGGAAAAATTATTCCCACCTCATCTAATGGCCACAATTTTATCATAACATCCATTGAGTACTTTACCAAGTGGGTGGAAGCCATTCTAATGACCTACATAATGGGGAAGAAAATTGCTAAGTTTATCCTGAACTATCTCATCTGTCGTTATGGTGTTCCACAAGCCCTTATCTCAAACAATGGAACACCCTTCACAAATCAGGATGTGAAAGAGTTATGCCAAATATTCAACATCCATCATCAATTTTCTACCATGCATTACCCCTAGGGAAGTGGTCAAGCTGAGGCTACAAACAAGACCATTGTAAAAATCCTAAAGAAAATGGTTAATGAAGTTGGTCGTGACTAGCATCTATAGCTAAATATTTCCCTCTAGGCTTATCAAACCAATATATGCATGCCTATAGGTGCCACCTGATTCTCCTTGGTCTATGGATCAAAATCTATCTTGCCTATTGAGGTTGAGCTTCCATCACTGCGGGTCTCACTGCAAAATATTATCATCGATGAAGAATACAAAGTATCTCAGCTAAATGAGCTAGAATTCTTGGATGAGTGTCATATTGAAACCCTTAATCACTTGCAAGTATATCAAAAAAGACTAAAATGGAGCTATAACAAGAAGATCAAGTGCCGATCTTTCCAAGTAGGGCATCTTGTCCTAAAGCAGAATCAAAAAACTCTTCCAGATCATGACAGTAAAGGAAAGTTTGAGCCTAACTATTTAGGTCCCTTTGTTATCACAACAAGCTATGGATTAGGAGCATATCAATTGTCAATGTCTAAAGGTGAAACCTTGTAGAAACCAACCAATAGTTTGCATCTTAAAAAGTTTTATGCCTAGGCTTAAAGGGCGTAAATTTGAAAATACAAAAAAAATAAAAAAATGATCAAAATCCCAAAAAAAGAGAGAAAAAGGATTGAAAAAAGTAAAGAAAAACAATCATCCTCTAATGAAAGCCACTTCGATGGTGCTTTGGGCAACTACCTTGGTGAAAACCTAGAAAATAGGCCTCTCACATAAATAAAGCACCTCCATCTATTTTTTGGCTCTTTATCCTATCTTTGCATCACACCCATCCATGACATCATTCATCCTTTTTATTTCTATCACCCATCCACATTCGTATCATAGCTTGATATTATGAAGTTTTGTATCCCCTTTAGTACTACTTGGCATATTCCTAAGGTCAACCTATCCTACCTATATCAAGGTAGTCCATTGCATCACATTGGGGGCAATTCGTTCTAGATCAGATCAAGTTCTTGTATATCTTAAGGTTATTGGAAATCTCATCAAAAATCCCAAAAACATTCGTAAAACATTCATCAAAAAATCCAAAAACATTTGTAAAATCTTGTTATCTAAAAATTCAAAAACATCCAAATTCTTGTATAGCTAAAATCCAAAAACATTCAAAAATTGTAAAGTCAAAAACATCCAAAACACATCAAAATCCCTTAAAAGGTCAAAACATCAAAAATCCAAAAATAGGACCTTGTAGAACTATGAGTCTTTGAGCTTGAACATAGGCAAGGCCATCATTTATGTGCCCTTGAGACACCCTAGGTAAGTCCTTTAGGAGTCAGTCATAATAAACTAGCATTCCATCAACTATTCATTTCTCATTTTCAAATAAGTCTAGTCATTCAAACTACGTGGTCTCTGCATGTATAACGTAGGCAAGGATAATATTTGATAAGCCTCTAAGGCCCCTAGGATAGTCTTTTAGGTTAGGTTCTTGTTCAAAACTTAGAAAATCCCTAAACATTTAAATATCAAAAATCTCAAAAAAACAAAAACATTCAAATATTAGAAAACACTAAACATTCAAATATCCAAAAAAACCCAAAACATTAGAAAACATTCAAAAGACCTAAATAACATCAATTATCATTGAGAAAACCCTAAAAAGCCTTAAATAATCAGAAAACTAGAAACATTCACATAAACTTTCAAAAAAGACCAAAAACATTGAAATATTCCAAAAAATCCAAAACCATCCATCCCATTTAGCTTTCACATGTAATAAACCTCCATCCATAATAAATTGATCATCACCTTCAACCTTTGGAAAAACAAGTAAAAAGAAAGTATCACAAGTCATAAAGTGAGAACCTAGAAGTCAAAATCTAAAGTCTAGATCATAGGTAAACGATTCAGTGGAGTCTCTATTAACAAATTATCATACACTTCATCCTAGTAAAAATAACTGATCAAAATGTCCTAGAATGCATCCTTTCTGTGATGGACATCAACATCAAAAACCAACTTAGCTAAAGTAAACTAGCAAAAGATATCGATAACACTGATTGTTTGTCTTTAATATTTTCTTTTGATTTATCTTATTGACCCATTTCGACAACCTCTTGATGATGTCTAAACAATTTAGAGAGAAAGGAATGGGGCATCGATCGTTATCTTTCGTTTGTTGTGCTTATGAATATTTTTGTAAAATAATCTTGGTGCATACTTTCTTAGTTTTGTGTAGTGAGGTTGTTTGGAGTAGATTGTTGACTATTGCATATGCTTTGGTTTGAGATATTCTAAACTTCTAAATTGCATTCCGATGAGGTTTCTATATATCAAGGTGTGAACAAGAACCATCCTATCATTTTGCAGAGTCAAAGTCCATTACACTAGATACAATGCCATCCTAGTTTTTAATACCTTGATGCATCATGTCTATGTGTTATATCAAACATAAGGAATGACGAAAAAACACCAATCCCAAGATATGAGAAAATCATCATCATCACCATCATCTCTCATCACCGTATCTAACCTAGTATCATGACAGTAAAAAAACCATCATCAATGCATCCATCCTTCATCCACAAATCATCAACACACATGCATCTTGAATCATCACAACATATCATAATACTGAAAAAAATATCTCACTACAACATCATTATCATTTAAGTTGTGGTGAATAATAAAGATTTATTATTCTAAGCATCTTAAATCATTGCATTATCATATCATAAACATATGTTGCATTATCATAGCATAAGTACAAACATCTGCATAAGCATACATATCATGAAAATTTATATACATCCATATGCATACATCATCATCTCATAAATTACATATAAAAGTACACTAAAAGAAATGGATGCATATCATTTGCATAAGAATAACATCTGTATATCATAGTGTAAGAGAGGGGGACCAACCACTGCAAGGTCCCAGGTCATGAAAGGCCAAGAGGAGTATGGCTACCTTAACTTACCTTAGTTTAAAGGAGTGTTAGGATGGACGACATGAGAATGATGGGGACTATAAGGTCCTTTGATCACTCTGCAAACCCGAGGGTTGAGAGGAGACTAGGCGAGTCAGTTTTTAGGGTCAACTCTATGTCTCAGATAGCTATTTGTTAGAGGACATAAGTGTGGTTCTAGGATGACAGTGTGACATGTTGTCATATCTAAGGTGTGATGGCGTCCATACGACCAGAAAACCAAGGAGACAAGGTTTAACCTCTAAAGAACGCACTAACAACCTAGATACAAGTTTCTAAAGGTGCAAAATAAGACAATGAAATATGAAATGTAAAGATGAATGCGATAAAGAAATTAGATTACCACAAGGGTGAGAAAGATGATCTCACATAGTAACATTTTCACCAGATTTCTCCAAGATCTCTCCACCTACACACAGAAAAGAGGGAAAATGTTGGGGCGCTGTTTAGGGTTCTGCCTTAGTTAGACCCCCATTTTGGTATTTGCACCTCTACGGACATCCAAGTTTGCAACGTTGTAGAAATAATTTGATAAAGAGGGAAATACAAGAAAATTACACCAAAGACACTACAAAACAGTACATGCTAACTGAACAAAACAATAGAGAAGATGAGTGAGGAGCTTACCACCTCCATCCAAAGCACTCAAGGCTAGTGGAGGAGAAAGATGAGAGGAACTCAAGCCTTTGTTGTAATGGATTTGTCCTGCGCTTACTCTATTGAAGTGATGAAGTGATAGATTGCTGCTATGGAGTGTGAGATGCTGCTACAAAGCTTGTGGGTGAATGCTAGAATGCTAAGAGATGCTCAAGAGATGGCCAAAAGATGAAAATGGATGAATGAATGATGAATATGAAGGAATAATGGAAGAAAATGACCATATTCGGGTTGGCCAGCTGAAGGGAAGTATTACACTTTGACTTCTAATAGGAAGTGTAACATCTCTGTAGACTCTAGCCACATGAATTACTAGGGACATAAACACACTATGTAGACATCTACGCACCACATGGGAATCCCCGATAAAAATGCCTCCACCGACACTCAAAATAGGTGCCAAGTGTGATGGGAACAATGGGCTTATGTGGAATTAAGCTTTTGAGTTTAGTTTTCTAAAGTGGAGAGGGGTAGAAGGGGAATGTGCATTAGGGGTACAAATTCACTCCTATACATTTTTCCCCCACTTTAGCGAGCACGAATACTGGTGAGTGCTTCGGTAAAGTAGATCAAAGAAGTAATAAGGTTAGGGATGTATACCTATACTGATGAGGAAGTAGATCACAGTCTGGTGAATCCAAAAGTGCAGGAAAGGACTTCATAACTCTACAGAACTATGAAGCTGAAGAATGAAAGCACCTTACAGGCTCACAAACCTGAAAGGGAGGTATCCTCCAAGAAATCTCACATGAAGGAAACTAGGAAAGCACCTTATAGGATCAAAAACCTATAAGGAAGGTATCCCCCAAGAAATCTCACATGAGGGAGACCAAGCAAAGGGGACTCTATAGAGTCAAGAACGACGGAATGTTTACCTGTAGATAGAACACATCAGGATGCGACCATGCAGGCTATTAAAAAGATAGTCACATAGACCATCACCAAGATGCAATACTTTAAGAGGGGTCCCTTGGGAACCCTTCAAAAGGAAGAGGGGTCCACTCAAGGGACACACTATTTGAAAAGTAAAGTCTAGTCAGGCTGCTCCCAAGCTAGACACAAAGATATGGAAACAAGTCCAGTCAAGCTACCCTTGGGCTAGATGCTAAGATGTGAAACCAGTCTAGTCGAGCTGCCCATGAAATAGATGCTAAGATGTAAAAGGGTTTTCAAGGGGGTCCATTGGGAACCCGATGCAAAAAGGAAGGGGTCCAATCAAGGGACACACCATTCAAGAGCCAATGCCTCCTTTCTCGAATTAATTCATCATCAATGAATCCTTTTCAAAGATGATCACTTCATCAAGGAATTAGAAAGGAAGGATATGCCCCCACATGAGGGGAAGATCAAAGGTTTTCTTGCTTTGGAGGAAGGTTTCCAAGTCCTTTCTTTACAAACTCGTGATGAAGGAAACATGTTTCGTTAGAGTCTGAAGTCAAGAAAGCAATTCTAGCAAAGAAGTGTGTGAAGGATCTTGAGAAAAGACTCATTGGCAATAAGTGCATTTTCTCAAGATCGTGTAATGTAGAAGTGGCATTATCATAGATGAGAGGGACAACTCAAGAAAATAAGAGAGAAAGATAAAGCAGAAGGAAAGAGAACATGAACAAAGGGCATAAGGGGATCTGGTTTTGCGGGGTCAAATTTGTGCTTGCTTATATAAATAGTAGGTAACCGTGGTGCAAGGTGAAAGATAATCAATTCCCAACCAGATCAAGAAGAATGCATGGAAGAAAAAGTAAAAATAAAAAATTGGGTCAACATGGAAGGAAGCCTAAATGCTCCCAATGCTTTGCATCATCCCCAATTTGCCAAAAGTCAATCACAAACATGGAAGAATGATGATACAAATAGAAGAAGGTTTACATTACAAATGTCGTGCCTGTATCCAAGCACCAATAGGGGTGATGAGGGTCATATAGGCACATATAGAATGATCACGAGGGAAGTACATCACAAAACATACACACCTCTAATCTAAATATCAAGAAGAGGGTCTCCCCCTAACATTGGTCAATGAAGAGGTCATCAGCTTCCCACTCTAGATCATCATAGGGGGAAGGATGATGAGCTTGCAATGGTGTAATGTTAAGGGGAGGTGCTTGTGATCCTCCTATAATAAGGGCCAAGGAAGAAGGATATGTGATGTCTCCATCACTCAACTCTTGTGGGTCCAGGGTCAATGACCTTGTGAAGATCGCTGACAAGGTTGGAACTTCATCCACTGAATTAAACAAACACTTAATGGGAGTGCCATGTTTTACCTTGATAGATGGAGGGCTTTGCACCTAAGGTTCACCACTAGGCTCATCAAGAGACTCAAGAGTGGTGACAAATGCAAGAGAGGCTAGGACTGGCTCCATCACTAGGACAAAAAAAGTCAGTGCAGGGCCACCTTTCAAAGAAGGTGGGATCCTCTTATGTCCTCCATTGTTGAAGGGACCACTCTCTACCTTTTTCTTTGTCAAAGGAAGTGAACTCCCCACAGATGAAGCAAGAAAGGAAGAGGAAGAGGAAGAAAGAACCACAACAAATAGAACCGAATTGTTAATCCTATCTACGGGTTTCAAAAAAGGTGAGATATTCAAAATGGATGTTAGAAGAGGCGGCTCCACTGAAGGAGCAATGAACACCTGCACCTTACCAGGCACATGTGCACTCATAGTGGAAGCCAGAAGTGATACAAAGCTAGTTTGGATAGAAACAAAAGGGAAGAGAGAGGAGGACATGATAGGAGGTCCCGATACAAGAGTGGTCATATCTTCCTCCTTCTTTTGTAAGGTGGATTGCTCAGCCAAAACAACCTTTCACCGGTGCTTGCGCTCATGCGCAAGGTGGTTTTTGCAAATTTTTAAACCAAAAGCTAGAGTTTGCAAAGGGATGGAGGATCCCTGCTCAGCCATGGGAGTGTCCTCCATAACTATTTCTAGCGGAGGGACAAACTCTTGCACAAGAGTAGAAGGGATAGGTTCAAAGACAATGAGGGGAATTGATTCTAGTGCCTCGACAACGAGCCTCTTCTCATTCACTATTTTAGGAGCAAGAATAGTAGGAGGCCATGAAGGCTGGGACATAGAGGACTCTCCATGGGGGGATTTCTATCTACCATACCGAATGGGCCTAGGCTTCATGGGTAAGACAAGAAGTTCAAACACAAGACGCTTGGCCTTTCACCAAGCAAGCACCATGGTATTCTCTTGTGAATGTGAGATAGAAGCAGATGGTACCACATCAGAGAGAGAGGAAGCATTGGGTTGAATAGCGATAGAGGACGAAGAAGGATCTTGAGACCACTTCTCTTCTTCTCTTCTACGTACCTTGGCAGCATCACTGTCAGCTTTTAGGCAAGCCTTATGTGAAATAGCATAAGGTGAAGGATGGTATCTCACTTTCAGCCTAGAACATTCTTTCTTATAGTTTTGATATGTGTGATATAGGAGGTCCTTCTTGGGTAGGAGAGGACCAATAGGTGTAGGCCAAAAGTAATTTAAGGTATAGATGACATGTGCAACTGGTGGTCTATAATTGGTATCATGGAAAACGTGTATTGAACCTCCATGAAAAAATTTTAGACACTTGTGTACAACTGAGGGAATTGCATTCATAGCTACTAGCCAAGGGATTCCTAGCTTCACCCTAAAGATTTTAGACCTCGGGATGATGTCAAACTTAAGGCTCACAGATTTAGGTCCAACGAGGACCAACAGGACAATACTCCCTATGGGAGGTATGAAAAGTCTGTAGTGAGTGTGGACGGTGCTTGTAGGTGCATCATACCCATCCTTATGAAGGAATTTGATTAACATGATCTCCTTAGTTATGATATTTATTAAGATATCGTATCAATGAGAACACCTGCCATGGTATTCCCATTTATCCTCGTAGGAATGTAAAGAGGAGATGGTTCCCTATTGAAGCCAATCAACAGGTCCTATGAAGTGAAGGTTTTACCACTACCACTACTCACAAGTTGCATAGAGGGAATAGGTTGATTTAAGAAAGAGGCCATCACACACTCTAAACAATACTTCTATAGAGTCTCCTAGAGATTATGGGATAAGATAGTGACCCAATTTTGGATTCATCACACAACACCTTTGGAGCCTTCCAACTATTCCTACTAGGGGTTTTAGGTTGGGTTGTAAGGAAAAAGCCTCAAAACACTCACACATACAATGCTCCTTAGATACGAGGAAAGGAAATTTAAGTATTGCGAAAATGGAACCAAAACGGTTCACGTCAGGTTCACCAAAAATGTAAGAGAGGGGGACCAACCACTGCAAGGCCCCAGGTCATGAAAGGCCAAGAGCAGTATGGCTGCCCTAACTTACCTCAATTTAAAGGAGTGTTAGGATGGACAAGATGAGAATGATGAGGACTATAAGGTCCTTTGATCACTCTGAAAACCCAGGGGTTGAGAGGAGACTAGGCAAGTCAATTTTTAGGGTCAAATCTGTGTCTCGGATAGCTCTTTGTCAGAGGATAGAAGCACAGTTCTTTGATGAAAATGTGACACAATGACATCTCTTAGGTGCGTTGGCGTCCATATGGCTAGAAAACTGAGGAGAAAACGTTTAAGCTCTAAATAATGGACTGACAACCTAGTTACAAGTTTCTAAAGGTGCAGAATAAGAAAATGAAATACTAAAGACGAATGTGATAAAGAAAGTAGATTACCACAAGGGTGATGAAGATGATCTCACACAATAACCTTTTCACCAAATTACTCCAAGATCTCTCTATCTACACACACAAAAAAGGGAAAAAATTAGGGGGATGTTTAGGGGTTTGCCTAAGTCAGAACTCCATTTTGGTGTTTCCACCTTCACAAACAACCAAGTTTGCAATGTTCTAGAAATAATGTGATAAAGAGGGAAATACAAGAAAAGTACACCAAAGAAACTACAAAATAGTACGTGCTAACTCAACCGAAAAATAGAGAAGCTGAGTGAGGAGCTTACCACCTCCATCCAAAGTGCTCAAGGCTAGTGGAGGAGAAAGATGAGAGGAACTCAATCCTCTACTGCAATGGATTCGTCCTACGCTTGCTCTATTGAAGTGATAAATTTATTCTATGGAGTGTGAGATGCTACTACAAATATTGTGGGTGAATGCTAGAATGCCTCATGAGAGATGGTCAAGAGATGGCCAAAAGATGAAAATGGGTGAATGAATAAGGAATATGAAGGAAGAATGGAAGAAAATGACCATATTCGGGTCGACCAGGCAAAGGAGAGTGTTACACTTTGAATTCCAATAGGAAGTGTAAAGTCTCTATAGACTCCAATTGCAAGAATTTTTTAGGGATGTAAGCACGCTGCATGAACGTCTGCACATCGTGCGAGCATCCCTGACACAAATGCCTCCACCGACACTCAAAATAGGCACCAAGTGTGATGGGAACAATGGGATTATGTGGAATTAAGCCTTCGAGTTTGGTTTTCTAAAGTGGAGTGGGGTAGAAGGAGAATTTGAATTAGGGGTGCAAATTTGCTCCTATACACTGAGCATCCATCCCATAACATGTCATAAAAATATATTAAAAAAGAAGTGCATCCATCCATTGCATTACATTATATCCATCTCATAACATCGCATATACATCACATCATGGACCATCATCACATATCACATAAACATAGATAAAAGGACATCACATCATATCACATGATATGCATCCATGAGCATGAAATAAAGAGAACATCACATATCGAATCTGAATAATCTCATATATATATATCAAAAAATGGTGATTGTCATAATACAACATCTGAATCAGTTTTTGTATATCAATAAAAAGTATAATATCCATGAGGCTATCAAAAAGGATCCCATGAATGTGTATATGTACAAATAATTGGGAAAACAATAAAAAATTATCTATACAAGAAAGATAGCCCTAGTGACTGCTTGACTCACCCCTAATTGATGGCTGATCCTCAGCTCTAGGCGGTGCTACGCTCCGCTATGAAAAATTAGGCAGTCTCATCACCTAAGGAACATCCATGTGCACTAGTAGAATTTGGAAAATAAATGACTACGTGACAAACTTTTAGTCACATGACTAACACTAGTAGAATATTGCAAATAAATGACTAATTTGGTCATTTATAAGTGACTAATTTGGGCATTAGGTAAAATCAAAACTAAATGACTAATATCAAACAAATAAAAATGACTAAATAAATGACTAATATTAGACAAATAAAAATGACTAAATAAATGATTATTACTCTTCTTTTTTTCTTTCGAATTTGATCATAATCCATAAATTTTAAGCCCCCCTCATGGGACCTCTACCTAAGCCTGTTCCCCTCCCAAGGGTAGGTTCTTACGCATTACTCACCTATTCACCACTGGAAACACCACTTCTTGTCCAACTTGCATGTGTTAAGCATGCCACCATCATTCATCCTAAGCCAGGATCAAACTCTCAATAAAATTCAAAGTTTCATTACTTATTAATTATAGCTCCCTTCTTGATGGACAAACTTGATTCACGAGTTATCTATCATCTATATAATATTAAGTCCTCTATTTAATAGAATCTATATATAGATTCTATTAAATCATGTATATAATATTATTATATTTTTTTTTTTTGATTAAGGAAAATACGGGTTTTACAGGGACCCAAAACCACAAAGTTTACAGACCTTAAAAGGATAGAACATTATATTATATTATATTAATAATATTTATAATATAATATAATATAATATTTATAATATAATATATTATAATATTACAATATATATAATATAATATTTATATTAGATTCCAAAGCAAGACCTCAAAAATATTTAGCGGTGAATCTTGGAATCACCTAAATCTAATAGTGGCTGCATGGTGGAACATAACAAAAACCTTTAGATGATGGAAGAAGGAGCATAGTGAAGAATAGGAAATGTCTAGCCCATAGATCATCACTTAGGTAAAAATCCTTTCGAAAATGAAGATGTACTTTCTAACAATCGATCCATGATCGAATCCCATTGCAACTCAGATCATGTAGTCTTTAGAGTTGAAAGAGTTAAGCAATACATCGCTAAAATATTTATATACATAGGTCAAGGCATCAATCTACCATACAAAAGAACCGACTTTCTAGATAGAAACACCCAGTGCACACACATTCAATTTGCATCACAAAACATTGACCTAACCCTAACAGACAACGGCTGCCAAGCCCAAGAATGGGTTTATCAGCAGACGAGGAAAAGTTGCATTGTGGGGTTAGACTTAGAATGGTGCCCTAGATTTGTAAAGGGCATCGAACATCCAATAGCTTTGCTTCAGCTTTGTACTGAGAATAGCTATTTTATTTTACAGATGTTGTATGTGGATTTTGTGCTGACGGGTTTGGTTGGGTTTTTGAAGGAGCCTGGGATTAATTTGGTTGGTGTGGGTATAGGTAATGATGTGAAGAAGTTGAGGCATGACCATGGGCTAGAGTGCAAGGGTAAAGTGGTTGAGCTGGTGCCTTTGGCCACTAAGAGACTCCAGTGAGAGGAACTTAGGATGATGGGTCTCAAGGGTTTGGCTCTAGCGGTATTGGGTTTGGAGCTGTCTAAGCCAAAGAGTATTTTGACTAGAAATTGGGCTTCTAGGCACCTTAAGAAGAACTAGATTGAGTACACTTGAATCGATGCCTTTGTCTCATTTTCCATTGGTAATAATTTTTTTGACCTTGAGTCCTAAACCTTGAAAAAACTTGATTTTTACTGAAGATGCAGATGCCAAGCTTCCACAATTCTTAATGATTGCTTGAAATATTTTGGGACAGAGAAGTTTTGTTGGGTACAAATTTTTTTTATCCTACTGAAACAAATTCTTAAGAGATCAATTCTTTTTTCCTTTAATCATTTTTCCCCCTATACTATGTGGGTTGCCTGAGGTGGTTGAAGATCTCTTTTGGATGACTTGTGTTGAGGTTAGTCCTATGTTTCGAGTGTGTAACCTCACTTATCGCCAAAAAAACACAATTCTAATTTCTATCCTTTATTCTAAAACTCTCAATGATACTGACTGAATAAAGTCAATTCATGAAGAAGTAATTTTGGTTCACATAGAAGTGATTTGTTAACGAGATAAGGTTTTCCTCTTCTCCAATTTTGTGCTTTATTGGATACCTGAGCAAGGTAATTGTAAACTTAGATTGACTCAAAATAAATTGGTTCTTATTTTCCTCATATCATTTTCCCACCCTACTTGGATGACTGCATTATACAAAAATCTCAAGCAATGCAATCAAAGATTTGGGTTCAATTGGAAATCTCTGAATAGTTTCTCATTTTATTCATAAGATTCCACTATCCTTTCTTGGATTACTACTATATATGGAAAACCAAAGCAAGCCAATTGAAGATTTGGATTTAATTGGGAAAATCTTGAATTGGTTCTCATTTTGGTATTGAGATCACATTTCTCTATCTTTCTTTGAAATTTCTTATGTGTAAATCTTGAGAAAGGCCAATGCTGATTTGCGTTGGGTTGGAAGATTTGTGCTAAAAGGTTTTGTTTGGTTTTATTTGTCTTTGGTTTTTTTTTTTTGGTATAACTGGGATTCAAATGTGGTTGTCAAAAAAAATAAAAATTATATTATATAATATTATAATATTATAATATTATATAATACTATAATATAGATATTATAATATAATATAATATATTATGTATTATATAATATATAATATATTATATTATAATATATTATAATATATTATATTATATTATAATATATTATATTATATTATATTATATTATATTATATAATATTATATTTATATGATATTATGTTATTAATATTCCATTTCAATTTTTTTTTGCATAATGGGCGCCATAATTTTTAGTTTACCGCGAGTAATTTTCATTTTAATAAACCTACTCTAAACCCCTGGTCGAAACCTTATTTTCAGGCTGCAGCTCACCAAATCGGAGAAGTGAAAGGTCAAAACCATCGAGGAAGAGTTTGGAGGAGCTGAAACCAATAGCAGTGGGGAAAGCGGCAAAATCTGCAGGTAAAGGATGCCCTAATATTAAAACCTAAATGTGCTAAGTATTAGAATCTTCTGTAATTTTCAAGGATGCATGTTAAAACCTAAATGTGCTCAGTATTAGGATCTTGGCCGTAATTTTCATTTTGGCTGTAATTGGCAACCTGTCATAACTGCAACACTTGAATATAATAGAGTGTGGAGGTTTAAATAAGCTCCCTGATTCCATTGGTAAGCTGTCATAGCTGCAACACTTGAGCATAGAAGGGTGTAAAATTTTAAATAACCTCCTTGATTCTTTTGGAAACCTATTGCAGCTGCAACACTTGATCATAAAAGATTGTAGAGGTTTAAATAACCTTCCTTATTCCATTGGCAACCTGTCACGTCTACAATTATTGAAAATAGTAAGCTGTAGAGGTTTAAATAACCTCCTTGATTCCATTATCAACCTATCACAAATGTAGCACTTGAACATAATAGGAAGTTTCAAAGGTTCAAATAACCTCCTTGATTCTATTGACAATCTATTATAGCTGTAGCATTCAAAACTAAAATATTTTCATGGTTTAAATAACCTCCTTGATTCCATTGGCAACCTGTCACAACTGCAACCTTGAACATAGAAGGGTGTGAATGTTTAAATAACCTTCCTGATTCCATTGGCAACCTATCACAACTACAACACTTGAACATGGTAGGGTGTATAGATTTAAATAACCTCTGTCATTCCATTGGCAACCTGTCATAGTTGTAGCACTTGAACATAGAAATGTGTAAAAGTTTAAATAACCCCCTTGATTCTATTGGCAACCTATCACAACTGTAGCACTTGAACATAGAAGACTGTAGAGGTTTAAATAACCTTCTTGATTCCATTGGCAACCTGTCACATCTGCAACACTTGAAAATAGAAAGTTGCAGAGGTTTAAATAACCTCCCCAATTCCATTGTCAACCTCTCACAACTGAAACACTTGAATATAATAGGAAATTTTAAAGGTTTAAATAACCTCCTTGATTCTGTTGACAAGCTATCACAAATGCAACACTCAAAAATAAAATATTTTCATAGTTTAAATAACCTCCTTGATTTCATTAGCAACCTGTCATAGCTACAACACAACTCTTGAACATATAAGGGATACTGCCGTGTATTTTCTATGCATTGATGGATATTCATATCTTGTTTCAAAGCTCTCATTTTGGCATAGGCAGGGAGGATTTTGGCAAAGGTTGTGGAATTTGTCTTAACACCTGTGAATTATATTCACTTGAAAGTTTTTAAATCCTTTCCACCAAATTCATTTTGTGCATATCTATTGTAGATTCCTAAAGTTTGTCACCTTATTTTTGTTGTAATCATCCCATTTAATCACCCTACTCTCATGCTATTGACTAACAGTCATTCAAATTGATCAAGTCTATCAACATTTGTCAATTGACCAATTCTATTGTCAAGTTATTCTCGTCGTCTTGTCACACCTTTGATTTATCAACTTTATGTTAATTTGTTTAGTCAATTAATTTATTACATTATATTATTCCCTCTAATATTACCCCATGTCTAATTATCTAGAGTTATCTTCTTGTAGATAACACACTGAAGTATCACTTCCATCTTTTCTTGGTTGCATAGAATGCACAAGAACTATTAAAATAATATGTTCTTACAACTTCTCATTTCAATTGCTAGATGAAGCAGTCTTCCCTAAATTGATACACAATCTAGTCAACCTATGCCTGATAAATCTTCTGTTTTCAATGCTATTGATTTAGCATACATGGGCTGAAATAAGATGAGTGCTACAACTATAAACCGTCATATGCATCATGTGTTGATTCCAAATTATTCACGCCTCAAAATATTCTAAACTACTCAAAATCAGATTTATATATTCTTAGGATGAAGCACATTCAACCATATTGAGAATAGATGCTACTAAAGTTGAAAGCTATTATTGACATGGATGAGTTTTTTGTAGATATTAAAGATTTGAGATTTTCACAAGAAAACATAATATTATATGTCTGAATACAACTGTGTACTATTTTTGATTCTGACGCATCGAGTCTCCTTCAAAACCCCTATTTAGGGAATGATTAGATCAAAAATAAGTTTGTCCAATTGTTTTCATTGTTCCTTAATTACAAGACGTAATAGGTGTTTAGTATTTTTGAAAAAAGTAAGCCATTCAAACGATTTTAATATTAATAATAAGGTCAGTTATTATTATGCTTATGTTTAAGATCATGGATTAGAGGCCTTCACGAAATACCGGTAATCTATCCACTAGTCGTCCATCTTCCATCCATATTGATATTGTTATCATGTTGCATACTTTCATTTTTCTATAAAATATCTCAAATGTCTCTTCACATAGTGGCCTTCTCTGGCCAACACTTGTTGTTTCATTAGTGCAAACAACATGTTATGTTGCAAGAGAATGTTCCACCAAAGCTGATTTGTCCACCTTTTCATGCTTTATATTGAAATCATTTTCATTGATTCTAGTTTGGGTGGATCTACCTTTTTCCCCAATGCATGCTTTTTCACAACAAACATTCTATCATATGCACCCTTCTACTCTTTTTTGGGTCACATTTTTTCTTGGCCATCCTTAACTTGTTCTCAGGATATTAATAGGTAGGAAATTGGTTTCAATACCTTCTCATAAAAAATCTTGTGATTTGGTCTGTAGTTTTCTTTATGTAGGGTAGAGATGCCTTTTGTTTATAATATTGTTTAAACTCTTTCCCATCATCTTTATTTTTAGGCATATGTAGACATGCCAAAAAAATGTCTCACACCACTATATACACCCTTGGATATGTAAATTAACACAATAATCAACACAATAAACTTATTCACATTAGAGAATGCAAAAAATTACCTAAGGAGCCAATCATGAGGATAAATTCCAGTAAGCTATGCTTTATTTACCGAAATACAAATAAGAAGCTTCCTTGAAGTATGAACTTTCATCTATGAAAAGTGTTGCAACCTTATAATCACTACCCATTGACAATTTTAAATTTGTTTACTTGTCATGGCAACTATGGAAAGGATGAGATGATCACTGCTGCAACCTTCTCACCACTGCTCATTGACAAGTTAGAATGCATTTAAATTTTTGAAGTGCTTATTGAGATCTCCAAAGTTTCATATTCCAAGCATCTCTAGACTTGCAACTTGTTTTTAATATTTTGGGAGATCAAATGGATGAATTTGGGTGTAATTTTTTGTATATACATTAATTAAGTTGCCTAGTTTCTCCAATTGGAAATTCAGTTTGTTTTGAGAGTGAATGACCAAATTGTAACCAAACTAAAAAAATTTCCCATATTTGGTAGGTCAAGCTGATCAATTTTTACCTACAACATGGTGGACGCCTTGAGTTCTAGTATTCTAGATAGAGGTCCTACATATAAAATTGTAGCTCAAACAAATATTTTATAATCAAGACATGGATAAAATGGAATATTTGGTCCTGGTTTGTTTTACTTTTCCTCCATGTTTGGGGAGTCAAATAGTGGAATCACAATGCAAAACATGATGAGAAATTTGAGGACTCTGAGTTTTTACCATCAATTTTCAAAACAATATGAATTAGAATGATAGTTTTATGGCCACTTCATGGATTTTTCCAGTCATGACTCAGATCAACTTCCATTTATGCAAATATATTAAATTCTCAAGACAATCCTACTCTATGTGTTTATTGCATTAAACTTATACTATTGTGACCTGCCATACTTTTCAGGTTTGAGTCCCTTTGATATATTCTCATCATTCATGGCATTCAGGAAATTTTTTATTCTTAGATTGTGGTCACTAATTATTCCATAACTCTCTACTAACTCAATTTAATTTTCCATTACCAACAAGCATTTATTCTCCACGTTATCTATCATAAGCCAGGTATAAATAGTAGAGGTATACATTGGAGAGTACAAGATAGGATGAAAATCTAAAAGGAGCATTCAGTAGTTAATTGGGAATTTTTTCTCTAAATATCATAGAGATAAAGATTAAGAAACTTGTGAGAAAAGTAGGACTGGGTGAACTAGATGGTTACCCTAACCCCATTCTATTTAGACATTACATACCATGTGACCCCAAGAGAGGTGATTGTGCAAATGTATCAAGTTGCTAGGGTTGCTATGCAATGGTGCAACTAAATCTAGCCTTAACTAATCTAGCTATCCTACATACTTGCTAAAATCTTCCTAGGGGTCACAATACAAGATTGCCTTTGATGTGAACAAGGGTAATGATTCAGAAATTCAGATAGAACCACAATATGCTTACACAAGAATATCCCCTACCTACAATGATTACATTTTACTTAATAAAATAAAAGATGGGTAATCTATATCTGCCCATATAGAAAGTTAATGGAAGTCACCCAAAGGCTATAATTTATGGTACATTTCCTTAAGAAATAGCTAGGTTTGATTGGTCATCTCCCAGTGTCCAAATTTGTTGGATCTTTTTCAGCACTCCATGGGTCTTCAATATTCTCAAGAGGTAACACTTAGGTAAACAATTTTACTATTTAGTGTGTTTTTTTTTGGATTGAAGGATAAAAATGATTTCTATATTGTTCATAACATGTGAAATCATAATTTTGTAAACATTTGTTTGAGTTAGAGAAAGGTATTTCTATTTGACAGCTTATAAGGGTGGCGGGTTATGTGTACTGTTACACTTGGCACTCCTCAAGAAGCCCAAAAATTAGAGTCCCTTGTGGGTCCACCAACAAATTTTTTTATGGTTCATTACAATTTTCCACCATTCTCAATCAATGAAGTTGGTAGGCTTGGTGGTTTGAATAGACGTGAAGTGGGGCATGGTAATTTCATTGATTCCTTATCCTTTAAGGTTATTTAGTGTTATGTTAATGATGGTTTAAATTATTTACTCATATTTTGTTTGTGTTTTGATTATGATGTGCAATTTTTAATTGATTTTCTCAAAATTATTGAAGTTACTACCTTCTTATGTCAATCTTGCAAATATTACATCAATTTCTACTCTATGTATGTGCATTTATTAGTGTCCATTTTTTTTGTCAATATTTTGAGTTTCTCATGTTTGCATGTGAACATATCTGCAATATATATCTGCTCAATCATATGATGAAATGAAAGATGAAGATGAATTTTCACATTAGAATGTTCTTAGTCAAGATTTTGGGTTTTATGACCTTTGTGGATCCTTGTTGCTTTTGTCCTTTTTTGAAATATATTCATGGGCATGGTGTCTTGAAGGTTTTAATTATATATTTCTCTTTTCTTATTGATACCCTTAGGGACACTTGTAGAGAAGGCTTTGCTTTCCCTATACCTCTAGAATATGATTTTCCTTACACTGTTCATCTAAATTCTGATGGATCTACTTCAATGACAACTGTTTGTGGAGGTATTCCTTTTTATAATTGAAATATGTAACTTATATTATCCCAAAGAAGTTACATTTGAGTAATATAATTTCCTATGAAGGTAGGAGAGGCTAGCATATGAAACTTTTTCTCAAGAGGTAAAGGTTTATGGATGAAAGTAGGTAAGTTTAAGAAAATATAAAGCCTTCAACACATAAGAAAACAAAACTAGATCTACAACTCTAGGTTTTATGTTGCAACATTTGAAGTACCAAATAAATTACATTGCAACTCTCTTCATCTAGTTATCTATCTTGAAAAGGTTGATTCTTAAGCGATTCTTCACAAACTACTTTATTAATTCTTCTTTTATGCAATGTATGGTACACATCTTTTTAAAAATTCATGATTTTTGAGTATCCAATAATTGATTGACTGTTTCAAATTGTAGGTAGCTTAGCATTGATGGATGCTGGGGTTCCACTTAAAGAACATGTTGTAGGAATTTCCATAGGTCTTGTCACTGATGTTGATCCTTCTACAGGAGATGTGAAAGATTATCATATTTTAACAGATATTATGGTATCCACTTTATTTGCATTGTGATCGTAAAGTTACCATTGTTTAACAGGGGTTTGAAATGGATGGATTTTTGTAAAATCTAATTAAAGTTATTCATGCCTAATGCCTCTACTAAGATGTTGCTAATTTTCAGGGTCTTGAAGATCATTTGGGAGATGTGGAATTCAAAATAGTTGGTACAAGGAAAGGAGTGACAACTATTCAATTGGATATTAAACCTGTCGGGATATCTCTCAGTATTCTTTCTGAGTTCCTTGATCCTGCCTTAAAGGCTCACACAAATTTTTTAGATTTCATGGAACAAGAGTTAAAAGATCCACATGAAAAAGATAAACAAATTCTCCATGGATAGGTAAAGCCTTGCTGCTATTTTGAGAGTCAAGAATATTGTATGGAAATCAAGATATTGAGAAATGCCATGTATGTTTTCTTTTAATCTATTATGATTCTCCACATTCTGACTATGATATATTGCTGCAATCATTGTTAGATTAAATCGAGACCACCTTCCACAATTGATAGGACGTATCATGAATATTGAAAAGGAAATAGGTAAGAGTTATTAGTTTATATTTATATATCATTGAATATTTTATAGATATTCTTGATTATTAGTATGTTTAATGTTCACTTCTTTGAGCATGCATGGGCTTGAGCAACCTATTTTTTATTTTATCTATTTAATGGTAGATTTTCCTAAGAATTTTTACAATCTAGGTATATTTGTAGGCATTACATTGTGTTGTCTTGTTCCTACATTTAATGTGATATATTATTATTGGGAAAATTGGCTGTGTTTAAGCATTCTTTTTGACATGGAAATCCTTAAGGTAAATGGTTAAGAGTTCGATGTGGCATGACTGATCTTGTGATCCATGGTGTCAAGAACATACTTCTGATCTGTGGTATTGAATGCTGAATTTGTAGTACCAATCCACTATTTTTGATTGGGGCCTTTATAGCCACCCTTGAAGTGGCCTTTTAGGAAATATCTAGGTGGAATGGGCTAAGTTTACATTTTGAAAGAACTCAAACCCTCTAGGAGGGTTGCAGACCCGCAGTTAAACAAAAGCTTGTAAGTTGCTCAAAACTCAATGGGATTTGATCAAACCACTATCAAAATAAAGTAGAATCATTGCCTAAACAATTCCAATTTAGTTCATAGTGCAAGGAGCTCGTATGAAATCATACAAAGCAAGAGAGAAACACTTTTTCAGTAAAAATCACATAAAATATAATGAATTAGGGAATTTTTATTGCTTGATCTTCAAGATACAAAGTCTCTCTAAATCCCTTTGGCCTCTCAAGGCTTTATTAGTATCTTATACATCAATACTCATCAAACTAATTGACACAAACCAACTTTCTAACTACTCGACTCTTGAAATTCCACCATTTGCAAGTTTTTTGCATTTTTCCAATATTGCCATTACAACAATTTGGCAACTTTTACATCATTTAGCAATATTAAGCCTATGGACTCTAAATGACTCAAATCACATCAAAAATGGTCTATTAGACCTTATTTAGATGAAAACACCTAAAAATCACCTAAAATCCATTACATAACCAAAATTTACAAAACTTGAAAACTGGACTCCTATGATGCCCTTACACCAGATTTAGTAAGTTTACTAAGAGTTGGTGTCAAATTTAAAGCATTGTCATATTTTTGAATTAATAATTTAGTATTGAATATGGATAAAGAATAATCCTCCCTTAGATCTCTTGTGAGAATGCTTGAAATCTCTTCAGTTATCCATAATATCCACATGCTATGAGCAGGGACAACTTTAAGAAACCCACCCCCTCAGCAAAGGTGTAAAATCCTGGCGAATCTTTCCTTTTATTTGAAAAATATATTAATTTTCCTTGGCGAATCTTATGCACATTATTCAAAAAATTTGTAAAATCCTGGCGAATCTTAATGGATAATTGGTAAAAAAAATAATCACATTGGCGAATCCTAGTGAATAATCACTAAAATGGTTCATTAAAATGGCGAATCTCTCCTTTAAAAATTTGCATACTTGGTCGGCGCAGTTCCCCCATATTTTTTTAGTTTTTTTTAATATTGAAGTAGGGGCCCGGGGGTGACAACCACCGATGGGGGTCAAGGGGGCAGAGCCCCCTTGTGGGGGTCGAGGGGGCAACGCCCTGTCATGGGGTCTGGGGACAATGGCCTCAGTGCGCTCCTGTCACGATATAGGTGGGGTCAAGGGGCAGAGCCCCTCACCACCAAGCATAAATTTACTATTGAAAATGCATTGGAGCACACACGGATCAAGTGTTTTAAAAAAATCTCACTTGAAAATCGGACGACTGCAAGTTCATTCCATGAGTGAATATCAGCATGAGTGAACATCATCAGTTGGACACTTAGGGATGTCCTGCCGATACAACGATATAGAGCTTTGATCGGATGTCTTTCTGGGAGCTTTGCGTGAATATTGTAGATTCCCTTCATGATTCTTGAGAATTACACAAGTGGTGTACCTATGCCTTGGTGGACCCCAGGTGGAGTATGGAAGCCTTATCAGTGTGAGTTAACATCATCGGTGGGATAGTTAGGGATGTCTCGTCGATACAACGATTTAATATGCACTTAGTGAATTTCATGACTTAGTGAATTCCGTGACTTTATATGCACGTGCCTTTTAAAAAGGTTGTTGAGTCCCGAAATTTGTTTTGGGCCACATGATCAAATCTAATTGTGTGGCCCAAAAAAAATTTCGGGCCTCAACAACCTTTTAAAAGGCATGTGCAAATAAAGTCACGGAATTCACTTGCAGCCATTCGATTAAAAAGCTAATCGATGACAATAAATAATAAAACTATTAAAGGATAAAATATCCCTAAAATGAAATGGTAAATTATTATTAGTGGTGAATATACCATAAAAATTCATTGTAAGAATATAAAATTACTGGCGAATATAAGTAATATTTGTAATTACAGTATAAACTACTGGCGAATCAGATCCAACAATGTGTCGTTTAAAAAATAATACATTGGCGAATTAATCGAGACAATTTTTTTTTTTGGTAAAAACTTGGCGATTCAACATCCTTTCTAGCCTGTATTATTCGCCATTTTTGGAGGTCCTGATTTCAAATATTCGCCAATTGGCAAAGATTCGCCACTAAAGTTATCCCTGGCTATGAGCTCTGATACAAAGATTATGCATAGTTCTTCTCAGTTTATTCAATTTGGTGCTATTATTTTTATCCTATGATTTAGGCTTCAAATAGGCCCCTCTCATTAGTATTTGTCTTCTAGAACTATCTAAAAGAGGGTAATCAAAATCAGTATTGGAATATATGAAAGTCGAAGATCCTTTCCCTGAAACTGAAGCTTTGTTCTTGACAAACCAGAGTTGAGACGAGCCAAGAACTACTGGAAGGGAAGTTGAATGAAAACTGAGAGCAACTAAAAGCCTTCCTAAGAAAATTTCCCTTTCCACTATAACTGTCAGTTCTAGTGTCTCCTTGTTCATTTTTTCTGGCATCTCCTCATTTTTCCTTCTTGATAGAGAGCTTCTAAAAGATGTGCAAGATTTTCTTCAATCTCAACAATCAATGTTGAGATAAAATGGAAGCATTGCTCTTGAAAATAAGGTGCTAGATCATTTATCCTTGAAGGAGATTTATGTGCATGAAGAAAACTTAGGAGGTCTTCCAAAATTTTCTTGGACCCCTCATCTATGGTAAATTGACACTTTTTAGGTCCCCTCTCTTGACAAGCCAACCCTCACTAGTAGTTAATTTGTGCAAATGGGTTTCAACATCTTTGTAACTTGCTAGAGATGTAACTATGGCTTCAAGGAATTTACCAACCTTAACTCTCTCACACATATCTACAAATAAATCAGCTATTATTTGTTTCATCCTACTAAGAAACAGGCTTTCAAAAAGTTCATCCCACAAACTCTTTCAGTGCTTCAAAACAATCTGACACACACATTGCCATGGAAACTCAACATTTGAACCAAAACCATTTTTAGCCACTCCAAGATCCCTTCAAATGCATCCAGACTGTCCAATGTTTATCTGATCAATGCCTCATTCTCTGTAAGTTCATTTCCACTTTTCACAAGATCAAGTGAATACTTTCCCCCAAGCCTATCTGCAGAGAGAATATCATTTGCACATGTCTTAATCCACACTAAGGAAGAATCTGATATAAATGCACTTAGAAAAGTCATCATGGTAGCTTGTAGCTTTTCTCTATGATATTTCCACAACTGCACCTCATTGTTTGGGTTTGGAAGGCCACCAAATAACTGTGATCCAGGTAGTACTGCCAATATAGTCTTATAAAAAAGAGGCTAATTTTTAGAACCTCCAAGAAGAGTTCCCCAACTTGACATAGTGTTACCTATATGGCTCTTACCACATTAATACATCGGGGGAACTCCCCTCATAGATCCATCGATAGACCGATCAAAGCAGCTCATAACACAAATATCAGTGTAATAGAAGGCTATCCGACCAACATAAAACCTAGTGGTGCAGGGGCACCATTAAAACAAGGTTGACTAAGCTTAGGTTTCTGGGTGAAATGAGGTCCATGAGACCATTCATGTTGTAATAAGGTTCACATGAGAAATTTAATATAGTTTTGAGTCTTTAGAAGAAACTTTAGGAGTCTAAGTTGCAAATATTGGAAAAAATGTAAAGTTGTCATTAGTAAATAATGCATAATTAGCAATGTATAGGGTTAATAGCCTTTTTAAAAAAGGTGGTTAGGTGGTTATAGGAATTGGAGGAGGTTATTGAATCTATATTTATTTGATTCCATCATTGTAAAGAAAGACTTGAATATTTTGAATGAAAAAAATAGTTTTATATTGAGTTTACACGTTTACCTTGCATTTTCTGAATTTTGTTTGGCTGGAACAAACCGTACAACTTCAGATTTTGTTTGAGGTTTGGCATGGAATAGTAGGGAATTGAATCTACTTTCAAATTCTTCAATTTTTATTGAAAAAAATTAAGTTAGGCGTGAGATATCCCTGTTTTATTGAAACGGCTTTGTTTTGGTGCAAGTTGGTGGTTTGAGAGTATAAAAATGAGTTTTTAGGGCATTCCACCTACTGTATCCATTGTAACTCAGTGGAATGACCCCATTTGATGTATTATAGGTTTTAAAATGCTATGGAGGTATGAGGGAGTGTGTATGTGGGTTTTGGGTGTTGCCCTAGGTTGAATTTGAGTGTTTTTCCTTATGAAAGTGAGTAACTAAAGGGTGGTTCATGAGTTTTGAGGAGGGAATAATCTATGTAATGAACATTTAAGCTTGTTAAGGAATAATTAAGATTTTTTGAATAGGTGGAAAGGTCTGGGGAGGCCTAAAGGTATGATTTGCAATAAACCCTCCTTTTGAGGGCCTAAAATCAAGGGTTTCATAGTTTGCTATGTTAGAAGAGTCATCTCTAGAAATTAATTATGGATTTAGTGGTTTGAGGGCATGGAAAATGCTGCCCCAAAGTTTTAGTTTCTATGATAAATCTAAAGATGGGTTGCTTTGTAATTTAGGCCTAATTAACTTAATTAAGACAACATAGGAGTGGGAGTTTTAGGAGTTTGGTCCAAAGGACTTGTGTTTGATATTGAGATATGTTGTGTAACTTCCAAGAGGGTGTCTAAATTAATGATTTTTTTGTAGATTCATTTGGAAGGTTTGGGAGTTATGGCCTAAAAATAGGGTTTGCATGACTACTAGAGTTGAGGGTGTGCACAAGGGAAAGGAGCCCTGAGTTAGTTTCAGACTTTGTGAGTGAGTTAGATTGGAAAAATTTTCCATCTTAATCTTGTTAGATGGATCTTGAAGGCATGTTAAAAATTTGAGTTGTTTTGAGTTCCCTGTGTCTGCATCACCTAGTTCCCCCGATGCAATGATAAAATGCAAGAGTAAAACTACCGACAACAATTTGAAATGTCAAATCGATAGTTCAAGTCACCTCGACATGTCCATCATATAAAATCTCCTCGATGATCTCCTTCGGCCAGACATCTACCATTGGAACGAGTTAGAAATACCACTTCAACAGTTCTGGTCACACTGACGGTTCTTATCAGAAAGAAATTCACATGTCACACCAACATCGGCTAGACTTCTACCATCGAAATGAGTTTGGAATCTCACTTTGATAGTTCAAGTCATATTGATGAATTCCATTGGCAAGACAGGTCCTAGGTCACACCAATCTGATCCCTTCAAGACTTTAGAACACATCTGCTTATTAGAAAGACATTCCAAGGGTCTCACAGATCCTAATATTTTAGGAGTTCCATGTCAGTAAGTTTGAGGCACTTTTTCCAATTAAATTTTTTTAGAGGTTTTGATCAATAAATTCATGTGGCAGCCTCAATCAAATTCCCTACAAATATCTACACATAGGCCACATCTATCACTACTTGAACACATTCTCTGGCCCAACCTCCTCAAAGCATCTCTAAGGATTTGGAATTGATAATCCGTATCCTTGCAATGCCATGAATAGTCAACTACTCCGAGGAAGTAAGGGCCCTATATACATGTGACCATTATGTTGATGAAATTGTATTCCTTCTATTTTATCCAGTGAAAGCTCTCAATTTTTGGTGAGTTTACCTTTTATAGTATCTATTCTCATATTTCAGAGGTTACAGATCAAGAGGATGAGTTTAGTGTGGTGAATAATCACTGCCCTAGTCTAAAAATAAGGTTTTATGAGTAAACATGGAGGTTAGAGTCTAGGGTTTATAAAAATACCTTTAGAAGTGGAATTTTCATGGAATAATAAGCTTGTGTAGACAAAATAAAGAGTGATCCAAGTATTGGTTGTGAGATTTTGGGTTTGGAGATAAAAGAAACTAAAGACCCCTATGGTAGCCAAGGCCTAAAGAGGCATAATTCTGACTGAGACAACCAGTTTTGAATCATTTGGTCCAAAGGACCTATACCCCACTTTGACATATGTTTTAACTAAGACAAAAAGGTATCTAAGGGTGTGGTTAGTTTTGGATAAATGTGTTTATCCTGGGAGAAAAGCTTTGACATACCATTTTGCAGACCTACAACCTTTGCATTCAATTTATGAAGGAACTATGACCAAATGAGGAAACCAGTGTTCTTGTGGTTTGTGATAAGTTGAATTATGTTGAGTTTACCCTAATGGAGAGGTCTCAGGTTTAGATTTGGTGGCTTGTTCCTTTTATTCTAAAGTTTGTATTTGTAAAAGCTATTATAGCTCATTGAGGACAGTTTGGTGATGAGATGGTCTTATACTGATATTTGAAGGAACCTAGTCTATTTTAGTCAATCATTTTCAAGTTGTTAAAGGTGGTTTGAAGGCTTGAAAAAATATTGGAATTGTCATTGTTGTGTGGATGTTTGATGGCTTAAGGAATTTTGTGTTTTGAGGAATGAATAATGAGTGAAAGATGAGCAAAAAAACAAGGATGGTTTGCTGAAGATTGAGATTTGGTCAAATTGAGATTGTAGAAGGTATTTGTTTCTTCCTTTACTTGTATCAAAATAGTCCTAAGCCTATATTCATATGTAACCTACACGCATCAAGAAAATACATCCACACAACCACCACAGGTTTAACTGGCATCTTAATGATATAGTTTAGAGTGTCCTCGAGATAGCCAACATGTGCAAGAAGGTCAACCATGCACACATAATGATCAACTGTAGGTGTAATACAATACTCATTACTCATGTGATTGAAGTATGTACATTCCTCATCCACTAAACCTCCATGGCTACATGCAAAAATAATACAAACAAAGCTTACAATGTTAGGATATGTTTCAGAGTGCTTCATTAATTCAAATATTTTGAGAGCATCCTTGAAAAATCCATTTTGTGCATATCCTACAATTATTACATTCCATCAAAGAGTTCACATGCCTTGTGTATGTTTCCACATTTTGCATACATGTCTAACAAAGCATTTCCAATGATAATATCTGACAAAAATCCTACATCCATTATGCTCTAATGGATGTTCATACCCTGCTCCAAAGCTCCCATTTTGGCACAAGCAGGGAGGATGCTATCATAGGTTGTGGAATTTGGCTTCACACCTGCTAATTGCATTTTATTGAAAATTTCTTAAGCCTTTTCAAAAAATCCATTTTGTGCATATCCCGCAATCATCATATTCCATAAGATGGCATCTCTTTTAGGAATTCTGTCAAATAGTTCACATGCCTTGTCTATGCTTCCACATTTTGTAGACATGTCTACTAGGGCAGTTGTAACTACAACATTTGAAAAAAATCCTCTATTATTTATGCTTTGATGGATGTTCATACCTTGTTCCAAAGCCCCCATTTTGGCACATGAAGGAAAGATGCTGGAAAAGGTTATGGAATTTGGCTTTATACCTGTCGATTGCATTTTCTTGAAAGTTTCTAAAGCGTTTTCAACAAATCCATTTTGTGCATATCCAACAATAATTATAGTCCAAGAGATGACATCTCTTTGAGGCATTATGTCAAAAACTTCACATGCTTTCTCTATAATTCCACATTTTGCATACATGTCAACCAAAGAATTTCCAACTATAATATCAGATGAAAATCCCCCTTCTATTATGCTTTTATGGTTGTCCATACCCTGTTCCAAAGCTTCTATTTTGGAACAGGCAAAGATTTATATCAAATGTCCTCTGAAGTGCTTTACAATGGTTGGCAAGGTTATTTCTTATGAATGAAGTAACAAAATTATAACCTATCAACAAATGTGGTTGAAATTTGCAGACAACAAATTTGGATTTTGATGAACACAAAGGACAAATAGTTATTGGAAGGGTAAATTTTGGTACTGTGCATAAAGGTATGGAGATTAAGGTAAAGGCTATTTTAGATATACATAAATACAGTAAATTTGATGCCACAGATAACCCTTATATTAGATATATTCCAACAAATATGGAGTTGAGATGTGGGAAAGTGTTGTTTTATATGGTTGGCTGAAGATAGTGCCAAAAAACTTATTTGCATGAAATTTCTTATGGACTATGGGCAAAATTTATGTTCAATATATTATGCAAGTAAAAATAGAGAATTCTTATTACAGAATTCACAATGATAAAGAAATTCCCAAAATTTATATAAGAAAATCTCAATACTAGAGTAATGGTAAATCTACAGAGTAGGCTATTTGTTGGCTACTTATTTTATAGCTTTTTATTGAACAAGGTGAAAATTATCATCTATTCCATAGAATCTTTTCTTAAACATATTTCCCACGGCTACATTTTGGCTTCTAGGGTCTGTTCTGTATGAGTTATGTATAACGTTGTACTTTGTAGTTAAGGTTGTTTTACTTGAATCCTAGTCGAATCATTTGTTTCTTAACATTTCATCTTTCAACAATGTCTTTGACTCTTAGTTTTAAAGGATGCTTTTACAAAACACCTTTTCTTATTACAAAATTAGACTTTAGTAATTGATTTCCAAATGAATCTCAAAAGAAGGAGACAAGATTTTATATTCCTATTTCATATCAAAATTGTTTTCTAAATTGATGTGGCCATTTTAATCGAATATAAATGTTAGTTGAATGCTATGAATGAGACAAATGGAAAAAATAGGATCGTATCTTCTATGCTAAGAAAAATTGGAAGGTGTTAACTGTAATAGTTTTATTATAAATGTTGTTGAGATCTTTTCACATATTTTGAAGTATTTGTGAAGTTGAAGACTTTTGTTCAAATAATATTTTTATTCTTGATATTTACATTTATTTTACTTGTAATATATGTTGTTTTTCTACTGGTCTAACATTATTTGCACTGTTCATCTAATTGTTTAGAGGTCTTAATCGGGTATTTATGTTATAAATGTTATTGCACCTCTTATTAATTGCAACATTTACAGGTGTGTACATCAGATGAAAACTTTAGAGTGGATAAAGTCAGTGAACTCTTTTTCTATGAGAATTTTACAAAAGTTCCAACTAAAATGGTCAAAGCTGGAGATGTTTGTGGTATAAGTGATGTCCTTGTACATAAATATTCCTTTGTTCACCCATTAAAAACCCAATGTGCATACCTAATCTTGTTTGTGATGAAGCTGATTTCTTTTGAGTAAATTTTAAGGTAATACTGAAATGCATAGTTTTTGGTTATGGTCTATGCAGATTGGAAAAAATATGAAAGATAAAGTTAATGGCTCAACTTTGCTTGGAATTAAAGTTGAAGAACCTACTGTAAAAATGGAATTTTCAATTAACACTTCACCATTTTTTGGGCATGAGGTTTGTTCCTTAATTAAGTCATATAATGTTTATTTACTACTTCCAGACACTTATATTGACCAAGCCAATTCATTTTATATTTTGACAACTTTCAGGGGAAATATGTGACAAGCAAAAAAATTAGGGAACTTCTTTATCGTGAACTTGCAAGGAATTTGGCTATGAAAGTTGAAGATGGGGAAACAACTGATACATTCATTATTAGTGGGAGGGGCACATTACACATAGCCATACTAATTGATAACATGTAGGTGTATATGGATCCTTATTTTCCCCAAGCTGGATATGGTTAATTATAACAATATGTTATTTTGCAAGAAGCCATTTATTTTGAATATCTTATAATCAAAAGCAACCTTTGATAATGTCTTTGGCACTTTGATCTTGTAGGTAGAGGGAAGGATTTGAATTTATGGTAGGCCCACCAAAATTTATAAACAAAAAAGTGAAAGATAAATTCCTTGAACCCTATGAGGTACGATAGTATCATCATCTTGGATTTCTATTAATGATTGCTGAATCTTATAAAGAGTAAAATGATGAGAAGCCAATGATGGTATATGTATCTTGTAATCTAAAACATTACTTCTCATATGCTAGAAATAATGAAACTCTATGCAGATTACTATTGTTGAAGTACCAGAAACATATGTGGGTGTTGTTGTGGAGCTCTTGGGAAAATGTCGTGGTCAGATGCTTGATGTCCAAGCCACTAGGTTTGTCCTTTCTCACACTCTTTTATCTTTAATACAATTTTTTTTTGGTAAATATTCTATATATAAACAACATGAAGTAGAAATTATAGCACCAAACCAAGATGGAAGCCTTGCAATGTTTATATGCAAAACTCTCATGTTGAAACCAGAAATTAACAACAAAAAAACTTTAAATGTTTATTTTGCACATCTTCTAAATTTAGCCTTTCTCTAGGTTGTCTGCATCCCATCAATATTGGTACTGTTTCACATTGCTTTTCCTATACTGAAATTTATTCTTATCAATTTATATGCTAAAATTTTCTAGGATAAATAATTCCTTTGCTTTCACTTTGATTTGACATTCACATGCTCACTACCATTTTGAGTTCAACAACATGTTGTCTACATTTTGGTTGTGTGCATTTAGTGCTTGTTCCAATTCTATTGGTTAGCAAGAGAATAACATCTTATTTATTATGCATGAAATCCTAGTTTGAGGACTTGAGTAATAGTTGTAAAACAATATGATGACATGAATACCAGCTCCATGGAGATGCATGAGAATGATTATTTTTTCTTAGATCTAAGTTGAATTCTATTAGTAATGAATGACCTTTAATTTCTAATTTGTGGAAATTTTTCTAGATTGACCTAGCCACTTTCAATGGAGAAATTATTTGTTAGGTAACTTTTATTTATGTTCTGACAACAAGTTGATCTTAAGTTGGATGTTTTGTGGATTCAATTTAGGTTGTTATGCTTGTTTCTTGAAACTGGATTTGTGTAATGATCAATGCAACTAGATGCATTCATTTTCTCACTTCATGATGTGATGGTAACAACTATGGTTAGTATGAGAGACCATCCTGGGATATTTGGTGGTGAGGTAATCCAGTCTTGATTATTCAAACTCATGCATTATATGTCATGAATGATTTTATTTTATTGATTTCTTCTTAGAGATATGAACTTTCAACCTGTTATTTTTGTAAGTTACTTAACAATGCTTCTGTAATGCCAGAGCATTTTGAGGCAGAAGTTAGTTGGGCATGGCCTTGCATTTATAGCTACTAGAGGATTTGGTAGGTTATGATCTCTTGTTGTAATAAGAGTTGGAGAATGCTTCATTATCTCTCTGCTTAGTGGCTGTGATACATGCAATTGTGTTGTACAAAGTTGATTTTAATATTTGTCTTGTGAATATATTGAAAAACCCTCTAAATTTCTACTGTATTAAAGGATTATATGTTTTTGGTGCATAATCTATTGTTTGATGTCGTTTGTTGTTATATATGATGCTTAGTTTAAGGAAGAAAAAAAATCTAAAATATAGGAAGAAGTCACCAGCTGATCTTTTTTTTCAATTCTCAGGCCACTTGAATGTTTGTTGTATTTTCTTTTAAAGGGTTGTTTTTACTTTGTAGTATCTAGAGGTTTAGGTAAAAACTAATTTTTTTTAGAGAAACTGTAACATGGTGGGAATGAAAGAGAAGATGCAGAGTTATGATATTTTGTTTATTTTCTATTCTTATATGGCCATGCCAAAGTGTTATATGAGTTTTGTCTTTTGGTACATGAATATCAATTAAGGTTAGAAACAGATTGAGTGCTCAAGAAGGGTGTTAACTTTTATCATATACTTGTAGTAGTAGTACCATCCATTTGTAATTTGTATCTACTATTTTTTTCACAGAAATATTAATGAGTTACACCATGCTATTCTAGGTAACATTATTATTTTCTTTGCATTGTCTTTGTATAAATGGTTTTCTATTTCAGTTGATTTAGGACAACTATTGATAAATTGAAATTCCTGATCCGAGTCTATGATAGGGATTTTGTTCTCAGTACTTGTAACTATTGTTGTAACTGATGTTGTGAAATATGCAGTTGAATGACCTCGCCCTAAATTTTTTTGGCAGTGTTTTCCAGATGGCATATCAACTGAGAACAACTTATCGACCTCTAGTACTAAACTTTAGTCTTAGCTTTTTTTCTCTTCCTGATTAATGATCATTTTGGTGGCAAGATCTTTATTTATTGTTATTATTATTTTATCATTGATGATTCAAATTAGCCTTCTAATAGGTATGAGGTTGTTCCAGAAATTTGATAACATTATGGGGAGGGTTGAGTGTCATGGCAATGAACATGTCATAAGGGAAGATCACAAAAGCTTTCCCAGTGGACATACTTCATGTAAGTGCAACATCCTATACTTTCTGTTAAAATCATCAGAGGAGGTTTCCCTTTATTTATAACCTATGGAAAATTTACAAGGTATGGAATATACAAGAATACTTGCATTCATACAAAAATCAGCTATTAGATCAATTATTCAATAACATGGGGTGATCCCACAATAGTGGTTTACAATTTTTGGCCAAACTAGACACTAAAATTATTTTTTTAACTAAATCTTCACATTCAGGCACCTATAGCAGATAAACCATGAGGAATTTGAAGATGATGCAAACTAGAGTTTCATCAAATTTTGTCTGTAGATTCTAAAAATATTTTTTCATTTTTTTTGGAATCAGATTACACTTCTTTTTCCATCTCCCATGAAAACTAGTTTTTTTCAGAAAATAACATTTTAAAAAAGTGACGCACACTGTATAATGCATAGCTTTTTTTCCATGAAGGATAAAATTCTAATTCTTTCGAATTTAGATTTGTAACTCTGATATCTAGTGCTTCCACTTGGTTTAATAGTTTTTCATTTAATATTTATTCTTTAATCAAGTTTCGAAGTCAAACTAATTACAATTCAGACATAGTGCGACCGTATAACGCTTAACGTTTTTGTATATATCAAAATTCAATATTTATTTTTTGTTGGATCAAGGACTTCAATATCTGGTGCACTCATTTTTCATTTTTTTTTATGATAATATGCTATTTTTCCACATGTGCAGAAACAAGACCTTCATTTTTGATGAAAAACCTATGTTTAATAAAACTAAAAAAACAAATACATAATAAAACCAAAACATATGAAAATTATTTTTGTTAGATAGCTCGTTCTGAGGACTACCTAATTCTAGTTGGGTTTGTGAAGATTCCTCCATTTTCATCCTCAACCCGAGCTCTGAAGTGCCAAAATTTAGGTTTTTTCTTGTGTTTCAGGGGGGGGATGAGGGATAAGGGGGGTTCGAGTGAACCACCAGGAGTTCGCTTGCATTTTTTTTTTTGGCGGCCAAGATTCAAAGAGGTTCGCTCGACCCCTGGTTCGAGCGAACCCCTTATGGGTTCAGTTGAACCAGTAGGTTCGTACAAACCCCCAAAATCACATTTTTTTCCTTGTGGTCATTTTTTGTGAGTTTTCCTTCCTCACTTGAATTGTAAACCACTATTGTGGCTTCACCCCATGCTATCTTAATAAAACAAAACCATGCAGAGAAATAATGACAAATTTTCTCCTGTATTTGACTTTTCTAAGTTTTTGATGTGCAAATTTTGAAACCTTATTTTTAGGCTGCAACTCCAAATTGGAGAAGTGAAAGGTGAATACCAGTGAGGAAGAGTTTGGAGGAGCCAAAACCAATAGCGGAGGGAAAGATGTGGATTTTCAAGGGGATTAGATGGGTCAAGCCCCTATAGGAGGTCGTTGCCCTTCCAAAAGGATTGCAATTAAGGAAGGGGAAAACAATATAAGTATATGAAAATAGGAGTATTCTATTTATATAGTGTCTATAAGTTGTATAGTGTCACTGAGACATTGAATGTAACCAATGAGATTTTGATTTTCCAATGAGACTTAATGAAGTAAAATTTTAGAGTGGTTTTTTCTCCACTCATAAATACTGTATTGTGACTTCTCTTGATTTGTAATCTATTTGTGTTTGTGTTTGATTAGTCATATTTGTTCAAACATTTTAGTCTTTATTTCATGGTGTTTTTTAACATTTGAATATCTATGATACTTGAAGTTTATATGTATAAATTTTTGAGGATTAATTAAGTTAGATTTGATTTGTAATGACTAAATATATGACTAAAGTAATGACTAAATTGATGACTAAATCTATGACTAAATACATGACTAAATACATGACTAAATTAATGATTAAATATATGACTAAATATATTACTAAATCAATGACTAAAGTAATGACTAAATATATGACTAAACAAATCACTACCATGACTAAATTAACGACTAAATCAATGACCAAATCAATGACTAAATAAATGACTAGTTAACAACAATCAATGACAAAATTAATGACTAAATATATGACTAAACAAATCACTACCATGACTAAATTAACGACTAAATCAATGACCAAATCAATGACTAAATAAATGACTAAAATAGTTTTGTCATAAATTTGGTGGTGTTATAAATGACTACAAATAAACCACTAAAATAGTTATGTGACTAAAATCAATGACTAAATATATGACTAAATAAATGACTAAATTAACAACTAAATCAATGACTAAATCAATGACCAAATCAATGACCAAATAAATGACTAAAATAGTTTATTCATAAATTTAGCGGTGTTATAAATGACTACAAATAAACCACTAATAGTCGCGTGACTAAAGTTAGTCATTTATATGCAATTTTAGTAGTTTATTTAGTCATATATTGTTTTTTGTGTACTAGAGGTGGTAGTGGATGCAGTAGTAGGATACCTTAGTAACCACCTCTCTATACAACTAAGAAGATATAGTCTAACCCTATGATGTAGCTATCATTGCCTCCAATTGGTGTCTCCTCCCAATATCCTAGGCTAGCTATATGTCTAGTTGCTACCACAATTGGACCTCATGATCTCACTATGCAGTCATGTTCTAAAACTATTGCGACAACTGATCTCAATTTGCCTATAGCTGATCTCTCTTGGTTGTAATGGCCTATATCTGTGCCTGTAACTAGGCATCTAGCTATAAAGGTGGAGGAGGCGCTGGTGCCCCCAAAACCTGTCCATCATGCCCATCCTACCGCTTTGGCACCTATGCTTGATCTAGTTGTTGTTGGTGCCCATCACCTAGCACATGGACCCTATCTTGATCCTAATCTCGACCTCTACTTGACCACCATCCCTGCCTTCGTCTCGGCCACCATCACAACCTCTACCTTTGCCTTTGCCTCTACCTCTAGGTATGCCCTTGCTGGCTCTGTTAGGCATGTAGGTGGCCTGAACCACACATCATAAGTTGGGGTAGTCCTCACATCTGGAAGGCCCTAATCATATGACCACAGTTATGGGATGAGTTTTCTAAAATCATTGATTTCCACAATGGGATATATGGGGCTCCCCATTTTACCTCTTTGAGCTCTAGAAAAATGGCAATATAGTCATCAACTGGCACATCCTATACCTCCCCAAACTTTCAAGCAATGTGGTCTGGGAGGTATCACTCAATGATCATGTGCTTTCTGCCTTGCATGTATTGAGTATGATGAGAAAAATCTAGCTGCTGATGATCGTCGTACCACCATGGATGTTGTAGCCACAACCTCCATCTGAACACTATCATGTCATCAATAATATGACACCAATATGGAAAAATTATGGGGCCCGTGTGTTGCAATTTCATTGAAACCCTATAACGGAAAATGGTAGGCTCATCCTCATGGATATCTACAAGAACCACCAAGGGCCTCAACATTGCAATGTGCTCCTATGCCCATATATGAAGTAGATTCACCCCTAATCTGATGCTCCATCCCTCGTGGTAGATGGCCTTATGCATTTCATGGTACAAAGAAGCAAGGAGGATTGGACCCCAAGAATACATAACATCCCTCTTGATCATCCCCTCCCATGTCAATCCCCATCCGAGACTGAAACCTCTACCCCATCGGTTTAGGGCAATGTGACCAAAGATCAATGTTGTAATGAACAATTTGAAGATTTCCACTTGTCTGCGGTATAGGTCAAGATCAATCTAAGAGCTAATTATAAAAATATACCACCTATGTAGGAGGGAGAGACATACATCTTTGTCTACATCCATGTCATATATCATGTGCTCACCATAAATCAGAAATCACAGTATGTGCCACACGTCTTCAAATGTAACGGTGGCCTCACTAGTAGGCAAGTGAAATGAAGAGGTCTCATTGCGCCACCTATTGATCAATGTGGTCATCATCACAAGGTGGGTCTAGACCTTAGATAAGAAAGAAATAAAGCCTAATCCCAACCTACCCAACTGCTCCACCTCCAAGTCATCAAAATATCTCTCAACTACCAAAATGTCAAACCGGTGCTCTCGCAACATCAATGGGGGAGGATCCTCCTACATGCATCATGCACACAGTGTCAATTTTTTGAAAAAGTTGAAAAAACTAATAAAAAATTGAGAATTTGCATCCAAAATATTAAACGCATTGCTGAAATCAATAGCGTCACTGATTTTTGGGTACATCGCTATATCAATTTTAGGTGTGTGTCACTATGCTCAATAGCGAATCAACATTATGGTGCGTTGCTATATCAAAATATCAGGGTGCGTCACTATTTGTAAGGTGTTTCGCCCATTGCTTTTGAGCGAAGCTGAAATTAAAAAAACCATGCATCGCTATATTACCCCCGCAACCCCTAATCGGATGTGCGTTGAACCAAAAAATTAGGGTGCATTGCTAAAAAAAGGGTGCATCGCTATAAAATCAATAGTGATTCTTCTGGCACTTCAAATGCGCCACTATACAATGACATGCCTAGAGACCTAACTTTGACCCCCTATTAAATACACGTAAAAGTGAAAATCGAGGAAAGTTTCAAATCACATACCTAGGGTCTTGCATCTGCTCGTCGTTAGTACTCTCGAACCCACTCCACAAGGTGAAGAGGAAGCACTTGGTGAGCCATTTCGCTAAGATGTCAGAGCTCAAAATGCACAAAATCTCTAAGGTGTGAATGCACAAATGAATTGAAAGTGACCCTTCATCACCTATTTAAGCCTAAAAATTAGGGTTTTGACCCGCTTTACCTATTGAGCTTGTGCAACCTATTTTGACCCGTTTTTGTATTTTTGAGGCCATTTTTGGCATCCCAGGGCCTGTTTTAGCCCTTGAACCTATATTTTACCTTTGTCGAGAAATCAACCCAAAATTCCAAATTTTTGCTCGATTTCTCAAGGGGGTAGGGAACTAGCTTATTCCTTCCACTGGGGCAATAGTGGGCATCCAAAAATAATTTTTATTTATTTTTATTTGAGCAGCAATTTAATCCAAAAAAACATTAGTCATTGAACCAACATAACATGTACCTCGCTTTAGAGAGGGGAAAAATGTAGACACTTAAAAATGTCTTGAATGGTACTACACACTCAAATCTAATATACTAACATTGTTTCATCATAAAACCCATCCTCTTTTTGCTTAATTGATTAAATTAGCTTAGATAATTTATTAATTATTTTATTTTCATCTATTAATCTAATTAATCTAATTAGGTTAATTCACCCCCTTTTATGATAACATTTTGTCTTATTAAATTAAATACATCATGTTATTTAATTTAAATCCCTAGGTACTCTTCTTTAATTAAATAACCCTAAGTCATTTAATTAAATATCATATCACTTTTCCTTTTTCATTAAATCATTTTATTTAATGAATATTGTCTAATTCCCCTAATTTTCATAATTAAAACCTTATTTAATTACCAAATTACTAATAAATCTAATTCCCCCCACTTGCAAGGGAATACTCCTTTGCACATTCCTCCAAAAGGAATATTCTCATGGAATATTCCTTCCCCTTTTGCACATTAAGAATTTGTTTTAATTTGCTAAATATCTAATTTTTCTCACCCATGAGAATATTCCAAATAATATTATCTTTCTCCACTCATTTGAAAAGAGGAATATTCCTTTTTTTACAACAAACTCTCAACAAGACTTCTTGTGCAAGTTTTGAGAGTGTGTTTGTTTGAAAGAATATGAACCCTTGATTCTTTCCTTGATCCATGTGATCATTGATTCTCATCCATTGATGAGAGTCCATGATCCTATTGGATGTTGTGCTTGTGTTTCTGATATGTGGTTATCATTGATGCCAACACTATTAGCATTAATGTCTTTAGGACTGTACATGTCGAGGATATTGAGAAAATTATAATAAAATATGTTACAGGTTGTCTGTGAAGCAGTGAAGATCAGTGTGATTTAAAGTTTAGTATGTTGATGATGATAATTTGTGGAGTAAAGGGTTTGTTTTCAAGTGTATCTAGTTTATCCACCGAAAGTTTCAGAGGTGCACATGAAGATTTGAGAAAGTTATGAGTTTATGTGTTCTGTCAATTATTCTGTTACTATAGCTAGTGTTACTGGAAGAAGATAATGTGATTCTAGTAATCTGAGTTGTTGTGAATGCTCATGTGGTGTTCGTGGATGTTTCTGGATTATTTTCTATCTATGTTGTGCATCCACATTGATTGTTGTGCTCAGGATTGGTGATTATCTCTTGCGTGCTCATTATTTTTCATGTTCATGGCCGACAAGGTGATTATAGCGTGTTGTGGATCTTTGAGGAATATTTTTTGAAGGTGTTTTGTGTTCGAGGATATTATTTTAGGTCTTCACTATGTTGTGGTCGACCTTGGTAGATTCACATTAATAATCTGTACTGTTTTGGGCTGACAGTTTGTATTCATCTTATTATTTTGTTTAAGTTGACATGTAAATATGTAATTCCTTGTTGTGGATATATATAAGCTATTGTTTCTTCATTTGAATGTGAGCAAGAAAGTGTGTGTGTGAATAATGTTATAAATATTTCAAAGGTATAGTAGAGTGTAAAGAAGAGAGAAGAAGAGTGAAGAAGAGTTAAGAAGTGTTCATGTGCTTAACTAGAACTATAATCAGGCATTAGCAGATGCTACTTTCTTAGTTCAAAATCTAGATGGTTGTAATCTGAATATTTTTGTAAGACAATGATTCTTTCTTTTGTAATTGAGCAGTGAGCTCTAGGTAGTGTGCTTGAATGCATATGCATTCCCCATTTATTCTTCTTATACTTTTAATAGGGTATAAACTTGTGGACTGACCTCCACCGTGGTTTTCCCCTAATAGGGTTTCCATGTAAAAATCTTGGTGTTATGTGTGTTTCTGACATGTTGTTGATTTATGCTCTCATGGTTATTAATCAGATCTGAGAATAGGGGTTAATAAATTTAATAAGTTTGAAATTTTGTGACAACTGATTCACCCCCGCTCTCAGTTGTCTGCCATTGTGTTTCCAACAATTGGTATCAAAGCAGGTTCCTTGTAAGAAGTGTAACAACTTGAGGTGATTTGGGATGGTGACATATAAGAAGGATAGTCCAAGATTTGATGGAACAAATTATTCTCTATGGAAGACTCGAATGGAGTGTCATCTGAGATGCATTGGTGAATCCTACTAGAGGATTAAAATTAATAGGTATGTTATCCCTCAAAATGGTCCTACTACTACTACTAAGATTAGGGATGTTGAATACAATATCAGGGCTAAGGAAGCATTATTGAGTGCTTTGACTGATTCTGAGATGATGAATTTTATGGATCTGAAGACTGCTTATGAGATCTAGAAAAGTTGGAAACTTTGTATGAAGGTGATGCTAATGTGAATATTTCTAAGCTACAAAGTATGAAAGGGAAATATGAACTATTAAGAATGGGTGATGATGAGAATATTACTACTTTCATGCAAAGAGTGAATGAACTTGTGTGTGGTATTAGATGTGTTGGTCGAAAGTTGGATGGATCAAAGATTGTTGCTAAAGTGCTTAGGTCCTTTCCTGATGCATACAAAATCAAAGCTATAGCTATTGATGAGATCCAAACTATGACAAATGTAACTAGAGATATGTTGATCGGTAAACTTACTGCTTTTGAGTTGAGTGAATTTGGTGATGCCCTTCCTAAGAAAAAATCTGCATTTAAAGCTACTACCTCTGGAAGAGATAAGCAAATATATGATTTGGGTGGAAGTTCTTCTAGAAAGGTATTCAAGTATGAGGAAGAAATGAGACAAATTGAAGAAGAAGAAAGAGAACTAAATGAGCTTGCAACACTTATTGTCAAAAGATAAGCTAGACAACAAGGTAAGTATAAAGGAAAGTTTCCTATTAAATTTTTTTCTTGCAATAAGATAGGTCATTTTGCATCAAGGTTTATGGAAAGAGTTCCTAAGTGAAGACCTAACAAGCCTAAATTTCAAAGGAAGTGTTATTATGCTATTGATGAAGGCGTGAAAGATGATGAATTTGATAAAGGGAATGCAAGTGAATATGAGTTTGTGTTTATTGCTATCAAGGAAATTAATCTCATGTCTACTGAATCTACTAGTTATACAAATGTGGAGAAAGCCCTAGCTGCTTGAGTTGAAGAGAAGGATGAATGGGTAATTGACAGTGGATGCTCTCATCATATGATAGGTGATAAAAGAAAATTTATGACCTTGGAAAAGTATGATGGTGGTGTTGTAATATTTGGTGATAACAATGGTGGTATAATCCGTAGTAGAAGATGTATTTATTTTGATGGTAAGCATAATATTGATGATGTTCTTTGTGTGGAAGGTTTGAAGCATAATCTCTTAAGTGTTGGAAAAATGGATGATAAGGGATACAATCTTCAATTCAAGGATGGAAAGTCTAGAATATTGGGAAGTTCCGAAAATGTGATTGCTTCAGGTACAAAAAAAGGTAACATCTTTCACCTCAATGCTGCTAGTAAAAGTTGTTTAATTGCTCAAGTTGATGAAAGTTGGTTGTGGCATAGGAGAATGTGTCATGTAAACTCTGACAATATTATCAAGATAAGCTCTACTCAGGCAGTGAGAGATCCTCCTAAGTTGGTAAAACCCTCTAATGCCATATGCAAGGAATGTGAGTTAGGAAAGCAAATTATAATTTCATTTCAGAGCAAAAAACATTGTTCAAATGAATTGTTGGAGCTTGTGCATACTGACTTGTGTGGTCCTGCTAGAATAAGAAGTTTACAAGGTTACAGGTATTTCATGTTGCTTATTGATGATTATTATAGGATGATGTGGGTTACTTTATTAAGGGAGAAATCTAAAGCTCTAGAGAAGTTCAAGATCTTTAAAGCTATGGTTGAGACAAAGAGAGGTCTGAAGATTAAGTGTTTGAGATTAGATAGAGGTGGTGAATTCACTTCCCATGAGTTTAATTATTTTTGTGAAGTGCATGGGATAAAGAGACAATTATCTGCATCATGGACCCCTCAGCAAAATGGAATTGTGGAAAAGAAGAACATGATAGTTCAAGATGCTTCTAGGACTATGATGCTAGAAGGAAATGTTCCTCATATCTATTGGAGAGAAGCTATGAGTATTGTTGTTTATATCCTCAACCAGGTACAAATAAAAGGTGATATTGGTAAGACCCCTTTTGAGCTATGGTTTGGTCATAAGCCTACTGTTAGATATTTTAAAATCTTTGGGAGTAAATGCTATATCAGAGGAGATGAAGATATAGGAAAGTTTGATGCTAGGAGTGATGAAGGAATCTTTCTTGGTTATTAAACTAAGAGTAAGGCCTACTGGTGCTACAACAAGAGATTGAGGAAAATGGTTGAAAGTGAAAATGTTAAGGTTGATGAAGACATTGCTAGAACATCCAAAACCTATGGATATGATTTTGATAATCAGAATGACAGTACAAACAAAGGTAAGACTTCAAATCAAGTTCAGATCATTCTAGTGAATCAAGAAGATCAAGAGGAAGGAGAAACTAGTGAAAGTGAAAAAGAGAGATCACAAGAGCCTGAAGTTCAAGAATGTCCTAAGACTCCAAGGTATGTGAGACTAAATCATTCAAAAAATTAGATTATAGGTGATAAGAACAAAGGTTTCCAAACTAGGAGAAGAATTGCAGAAGAATACTGTTTGATATCAAAGACTGAGCCAAGTAATGTAAATGAAGCATGCAAAGATGAACATTGGATTGAGGAAATGAAAGAAAAACTACAACAAATTGAGAAGAATAATACATGGATTCTTGTTCCTAGACCTAAGGACAAAAATGAAATTGGAACTAAATGGGTCTTTCAGAATAAACTGAATGAGCAAGGTGAAGTTATCATAAACAAAGAAAGTATGGTCTATAAAGGATATTCTTGGATCGAAGGAATTGACTTTGAAGAAAAAATTTCCCCTATTGCTAGGATTGAAGTTGTGAGACTGTTTCTTGCTTATGTTGCTTACAAAAACTACAAGGTTTATCAGATGGATGTCAAGTCAACATTTCTAAATGGTGAATTGGAAGAAGAGGTTTATGTTGAGAAACCTAATGGATTTCAATTGACTGATCAGGGAGATATGGTTTGTCAGTTGAAGAAAGAATTGTATGGACTCAAGCAAGCCCCTAGAGCTTGGTATGCTAGATTGGACAAGTATTTGCTGAAGCTAGGATTTAACAAAGGTACTGCTGATAGTAATCTGTATTTCAAGATTGAGATGATAAAGATTGATTGTGGAAGTATTTGTTGATGATATCATATTTGGAGGAGATGATGGTTTGTGCATGAATTTTACTGATGAGATGTATAATGAATTTGGGATGTCAATGATTGGAGAGATGAAATTATTTTTGGGATTGAAAATTGATCAGTTAGATAAAGGGATCTTTATATCTCAGTCCAAGTATGTGAAATAATTTCTAAAGAAGTTTGGTATGGAAGATTCAAATCTAGTCGGTACACCCATGGTGACTGGATGCAAGTTGACAATAGATAATGATTCTTCGAAGGGAAATTAGACAATATACAAATCAATGATTGATGGATTGCTTTATTTGACTTAAAATAGACCTGATATCATGAATGTTGTATGTATTGTTGCAAGATTTCAAGCTGATCCTAAGGAATATCATGTGAGTGATGTGAAGAGAATTTTCAGATACTTGAAGGGAACAATTAATTTTGGCTTGTGGTATCCTAAAGATGATGATCTTACTTTGAGTGCCTTTATTGATGCTGATTGGGAAGGAGATGTAAATGATAGGAAAAGTACTAGTGGTGGCACATTTTCTTGGGAACGAAGTTGATTTCATGGTTAATTAAAAAGAAAAATGCCATTTCTTTGTCTACTATAGAGGCAAAATACATTAATACTGCTAACAATTATAATCAAGTATTGTGGATGAAGTAGATGTTGAAAGATATCAGAGTTATGTATGATGAGCCTATTGTTATATTCTATGATAATTCAAGTGAAATTAACATTTCTAAGAATCCGGTGCTGCATTCAAAGACCAAGCATATATCTATCAAGTTTCACTTTTTGAGAGAGAAGGTGAGTGAAAAGGAAGTCAAATTGGAGTATGTGCCTACTAAGGAACACATTGCAGACATATTTAACAAGCCATTTTCTAAGGATACTTTTGAGTGTCTCAGAGGGAAGTTAGGGGTGATTACCCCTCCTAATTAGAACTAAGATGCATTGTCTTGCATCAGTCTGCGCATTTCATAGTCATATCTTGATCCAAATTGATGTT